>JAAEAF010000560.1:0-191713 GCA_011037195.1 Triatoma infestans
CCTATACAATACGAACATAGTTCTAGAACGCAAAATAAGTGCAACTTTACTGAATAGTTACTGAGATTAGCTGAATAGTTTTTTTTTATTAAATTGTTTGGAATTGTCTCTAAAACGGCTCTAATGATTTTCTTTAAATTTGGAATACTATTGCACAGATATAGGCCAATCACTTTTATTTATACCACATTTTTCCTAGAAAAAGTGATTTTTGAAAGCTCTGAGAAATCCGTGACATTTAATTTCGAATGTTACATAGATTTGGTCGATATTATTGGCGCCCTCCTCTGGACTTCAGAACTATTAGCTTGCTTGGGTTCATGAATCCGCACCTTCTCTGTGCTTATGTTAGTGCTTTGTGAAAATGTCCAAATTTTTTAAGAAACATTGTCGATATTAACAGCAGTATGGTTTCTTTCTTTGTTGGAGACACACTTAAAATAAAATGCCTTGATTTTGTAGAACGATGTAATCCTAGGTTATACGGCTTCCTAGCCGCTCGCCTAGAGTGTTTCTATTTATATAATGAATCGATTTAAACGATAAAATTGTTTGTTTGTGTTTGGTTAATTAGCTTGCATAGATGGCCATTACCCATTGGATTTCAAGAATCAGCTGTTGTTTATTAAAGTTCTTTCTTTCTTGCTTTTTTAAATCCAATCCCTTAATCGATATTTGCGTTAATAAAATTTTACATCACCGTATTGTGTACTTGATGACTGCAGCATGATGAACACCACGTTCTTAAGATCGGAACCAGTAATTATTTCTTTTTCTAATTGATCTTTTGAAACGCCATTATGTCGTTCGGCCGTGAATCATAATAATGAACTACTTCATGGTTTCTTACATTGTTTTGACAAAAGTACCCTTGTATGTCTGCCGGTACATTCGAGAATATTCCAAAAATAATCTCGTGATATCACGGTCTGTAGAACAATTTTTTTTTTAATAGGTTACTTTGTTTAATTTCATGTTTTCTCTCTTGGTTTTTTTCCGCTTCCGGTATATTATTTTTTTTCCTTTGTAATTAAATAGTTTTTATTTTTACAAAACATTAAATTCTGATCACGCCAGGCCTAATGTTTTGGTGACTTGATCAGGACAATAGAGAGTTATGGCTTCGCTTGGACACGTATCTGTCAAAGTTAGCTTCGTTTTTATTACTTTAGTATTGCGATCGTGTCAGATTTTGGAAATTATGTGTTTTCATCGGAACATGAACAATTTCATTTTTTTAGAAATTAGTGCGCACGCGCGTTGTCAGTATGATTCAAAAATGGAAACAGTCAAGTGACTTTCCCTTAATGTAATTAATACAATTTAATCAAAAAATTTTTTTGAAATTTTTTCAAATTTGGAATTCCATCAATGCTTTTGATGAGTATTTATGTTATACAGGCGGTACAACTCATATTATACTGAAGTGGTACTTTAGAGCTGCTGCGGTTCCCCAGAACCCTCAAAAAATCCATTTTTTCGGAAATATATTTAAAAAATAAAAGTGATAGGTAATCTATATGTGTAGATAGTATAGGAAGTTTAAAGAGAAATCGTTGAAGCCGTTATCGAGAAAATCACGAACAACTGTATCAAGTTGCACTTCCGGTTGATGGATATTGTTTGAAATCTCCATCTGATGCGGTGGTAATGACCTAAACGTAATATCCAGGTTGAGCTCCCTGCAACTTTTCGTTTTTTAGATATCTGTTAGCACACACGCTATCCAGCAAGTAATCCATAGGTACACACAGAGAGATACACACTTAGTGTTATTACAGTCAATATAATTAGAAAATTAACAAATGAGAGCGCTAGCAACATCAAACAAATGTAGATAATATTTGAAAGTAAACGTCACAGTTTCCGAAGAAAAAATCCCTAAAAATCAATTTTTCCGGAAAAATATTTCCAATAAAAGTGGCACTTTTGTAAAACTGTTAATATCTGCAGCAAACATTCCAAGTTTAAAGAAAATGGTTGCAACAGTTGACCAGATAAGTCCAAAAAACTCAAAAAAAAAAATTATCTGTGAAATCGGACTTTCGTCAAACCGATTTGCTTCAAATTTGGAATTTTATCAGTGTTTATAATGTCTATTAATATTTTGTAGGTGGTAAAATTATGTATATTAGTGGTATTTTAAAGGAAAGCGTAGCGCTACTGTTCCCCCAGAACTCCGAAAAAATAAATTTAACAGTGTGTGAACTCTTTTACAGAGCGGTTACATCAATCATTGTTACAGTATCGATGTGCAAAGAGTTTGTAACTTAAAATATAACCTTTTTACAATGATGTGTTACTTCCTTAACCCTTGAGAACAATAAATTGACTTTGTTATTATTAATTTATTTTCTTTATTATATTTAATTATATTCTATTTATAATAGCGATGATATATTTTTTCTTTATTTTATTTCTACTTTATTATCTATTCACTCGGTTGATAAATTAAATAAATTTTTCCGTTTTCTCCCGGAGATTTAAGACTACATTTATTTTATCTGATTAAAAAAAGAAAGAAATCTGATTGACTTATTATTCAATTTATTCTTATTGTTATTATATCTCCTGTATAGTTTTTTTTGTTGATTTCTAAGGAAATATTAATTATTAATATCTGTACGTGTTAAAGATAGTTGGATTTCAAATTATAGAGGTAGATAGATATTATTTCATTATATTGTTTTTCTTTTTTTAATTATTTATTTAATTACTTTTTCTTTTTCTCCTATAATATTATTTCTTTTTTTGAATTTATTTAATTACATCTTGATGTTATTTATTTATAATTTCCCGTGTTATTGCTTATGTTTTATTTTCTCTTTACTTGTAGTACTTCATTTGTTTTTATTTTTATTTTATGTAAAAATACTCAAACTTCTTTATCCAGGGTCCTGCCCTAATACTAATAATTTAAATATTATTATTAGGTGATACGTGGAAACTGGTCAAAAGGTTTTGATTGAAATCGCCAGTCCAACTTGCCTAAACTGCGTGTTCTGTAGCTTTTGAAAAATTTTTCTGATAAAAAAAAAATCCAGTTATAGGCGCTTGTGTTGGGCAACCTGAACTAGTGGCACTTTACTCTCTTGTCAGATTAATAACTTTTTTTTTTGTTTTTGACATCTCCTCATACCGCAGTAATCGACTCAAATTTTTGAAATTTATGTCAAGGTCACAATCATTATATTCTGAGAAACGACCACGTGACTCTACTATTCGCGATTTTTTTCTCTCGACGATTTTTTTTAGTTAGCGTACTTATTAAGCACATTTAGGACTAATATTTCTCTTAGATTCTGAAGTGCAATGTTATTACATTCACTTACTATCTGCCATGTTTACTAATCACTTCAATCTATATACTAATCTACAATTTATTTCAGCAGTCTATTTTCAATACAATTCTCTAGGTAAATAATATCTTTTAGTGTTAATTTTTTAAATTAACTCTTAATTTGGATTGATGTAAAAAATAAAAAAAATATGGTGCGTTATCATGCATTATGCTGTCCCCTGATATATGGAGTAAACAGTATGACTGCTCTAGAAGAACTTCTTAACCATACTTAGCAGCGAGCATTGCGCCATTTTCAACAACAATTAACTCTATGCGGGCTCCCAAACTTATCCCACCTCACACCATACTTGGTTGTCGTTGAAAAGGAGCACTTCTATTTGCAGTACATTGAATGAAGCGCTCTCCTTGCCTTCACCAAGCACGAATCGACTGCCAGAAGAATTCAGAGCATTCATGAATCGCGATTCATTTTTGAAGAAAACAGCCCCTTCTCCATTGCTCTACATTCCAAGGGACTTGGAGGTTGGCAAAACCTGCCCTGCTTACACGATGATTCGTGATTAGTATTGGCCCTGATGTTGCTGGTCTGCTAGCCATCAGACCTACTTCTTGAACAGTCTCGACTTCGAACAGTTACAGAGCTCACGATGACTCAACGAACTTGTAATATGTTACCCCTGAGCTCTCTCTGTAGGTATAAAAATACCGATTGCATAGAACTCGGAGCGATTGAAATAAGAAGTCACAATCTGTTGTGGTTCTTCTACGATCACTTCTGGGTCTCCGACTGTATTCGCCGGTTTCCCCAAAATGTATGATCGCTCGCAGAACGTGACAGGCCTAAGCGTTCAGCCTGTCGCTATGTCCTTCCTCAAAAGAAATTACCATTTTTCCTTTAATAATGTTAAGCAAATATAGTAATTTAACGATAAAATTAAAAATAATATGGAATTTAAAAAAAGAATTGTTACTTGCCGTTTCTGTCTCAGACCGGAAAGCCATACTAAATGAGTTTGTCGTTTTCAAGTTTTTATTCTCCAGAACGTCAGGGAGTTTTTGTGATTAAAGTATTGTAAATAACATTTATGTTAGTTACAAACATAAATATAGCAAAGCTAGTGCAATGTACAGACAGAGTTATTGTGTTTTTATATAAAAAAATTATGTGTCCCATTTTTAGTATAAAAATGTATTTACTGCACTCGTATAAGTGATTCAAATATGATTTTTTTTTATTATGAATATAGACAGTTTAGAATATTATTGGTGAAGGGGCCGTATAATAGAAGAGATTCTATCTATAAATAATCATTGGTTAGTATTGAAACCTACTCTATAAATATTTAAATAACTTGTTTCGTTTTATAATATTAAATTATCGGAATATTTAATATACAAATATTGTGTAACACAATCCACCATTAATGTTTAAACTACCCACACACAGTCCTCGTGATTGGATAAAGGTATATAGATTTATTATGTGTATACTTACATAGCTATAGTTGACAGTAAATAAAGTTATAATTTCCAAATATAATTGAATATTGTTATTATGGACCAGTTAATAACTCAGTAAATAAATATAACATTAACGTATATGTAATATATATTATATAGATTTAGTTGTAGCAATAAAAATATTTACATATTTGCTGAATACAAAGTAAAAAGTGTATTTTAAAAATAACATTTCACCTGTTTGAGTAGATATATAAATGTTCTAAATTTTAAAGATCAAGGCTGCAAAGGATTTTATGTCACACTTTCTGTGGCTGTTTTCCATACTTAAGTACGGTTTTATATAAATACAAAAGGATTTCATAATACTGCACTAGTGTTTATAACGTATATATATATATATATCTATGATCAAGTTGGCATTATCTGGTTTGAATTATATAAACAGCTTCTTTTATAATATACGTACATAACTACTTATAACAATATTATTGAAGTAAATTGTGTGCTGGTATATTGACTAGGATTATTATATGGAATTTTATTAACAGTTTGCTTTGAAATAGAGTTGTCATTAGAAACTCTCTTGCTTGCCTGCGCGAATTTTCTTAATGATTTTTTCCCAAGTTTTTGCGATTTTCTCAGCCTCAATGATTTAATACACTATCTGCGCACATAAATGACTATCACTTTTATTTGAAATATTTCCCCGGCGAAAATAGATTTTGTGAGAGGTTCTGGAGGAATCTCCACAAGCATTAAGCAGTCCTTTAAAGTACCTCTTTAGTACTGTGTATAATAGTTATACCTTCTATATAATATTAATATACGATAGAAACATCGCTAGAATACCAAGTTTGAAGAAAATTGGCTAACCGGAAATACAACTTGTACAGTATCTGTTTCAGAGTTTTTTTGCATTTTTTCGAAAACGACGGTAAACATTTCTTTTGAACTTGCCATGTCACTGCATAAATATAAAACCTATCACTTCCATTTGTAACATTTTCTGGGAAATTTTCTGGGTTATTAGGTGGCGTTCTGAGAGTGTGTTCAAGTATTATTATTGGCGCTCTGCTCTCTGGACACAGCTACTTGTCTCCGCACCATTTTTATATTTATGTTAGGAAAAATGCTCAAAATCTTTTAACAAAAAATTACTACATTACTAAATAGATTTTTCTTTTACTTTTACGACCCAATTTTCTTTAACTTTCATATGCAAACTATAATTATATAGGTAGATCTATCACTTTTATTTGAAACATTTTTCTGGTGAAATTGATTTTAGATGGATTTCAGGGAGCGGGTGACTATAGACTTGCCGGAAAATGTCCATTTCAGTAGTACAATATATGGTTCTAACTACTCCTTTAAGATAATTCCGAGTAATATGAAAATTGGTTTGTCGGAAAGGCAAATGTTCAGTAATTATGTTAGCTACCTGCTCGTATCATCATCGTATCACTTTTGTCTCAAATATTTTTCCCGAGATAAATGCTTTTTGGTAGCAGGAGAGTTCTGGAGGAACTGGGACTCTACGTCACGCCACGCCTCCAAAGTCCTTGTATAATTTATTCCAGCTGTCCATGTATAATATTGAAACTACTAAATATTTAGGAAAATTTTCTAGTTTGAAGAAAATTAATCACTGGAAACTTTTCTTCTTTTTTATATTTAATTTAAGGCGCGTAACATCTATGGTCATTAACGCCCGGAGCCTCCTCAGTGCACTGCCGGCCTCCGGACAGTGTTCTCTCGTTACAGACAACACTGTCCATCACCGAACAGTGAGCTATAGGGGCTCCAAGGAAGAAAAAATCTAAAGGTAGCACTGGACTCGAACCTGGGACCTCTTGTAATGCGCTAACCACCTAGCTAATCCCTCCCCTACTTGAAACTTTGACAATTGCAGTAAGAGAAAGTCGTGTGAGTGTTTAACGCCAGACCTTTTTATTATTAATTCAGTCTTATAATCATAAATAAAATATCTACAGGTTTTGTAATATATATTTTAAAAAAAAATAATTAATTATAGTAATTAGGCATTCATTTATTTTTCTTTATCAGCAATCAGCAGTTTTTTTAATTATTTTAATCTATTAAAATTTATCGATTATCTAATAGTTGCATTTTTTGTTTGTTACAGGTGAGTAAGAGATATTACGTAATAGAAACCTTAATAGAATGATGAACAGGTGGGGATTGTTGTTTTCTTTTTTTATTTATTTAAAATGAGTAATTATGTTTTAATATTTATAAATATGTGTGTATGTGACTGTATGTATGTATTTATGTACCTGTATATAATTCACCTTTCTACATCCTTGGCCTCAACGAACCGGCTCGTTACAATCAAGTGTACTATATTTATATAAAAAACTAAAGTATATGATTCTGCAACATATAACTCGGCCAGGGTTCTGTTATTTTTGTTTGATAAATAACTATTAGTTATTTTTTCCCAACTGAAAGATTCTATTTTTTACTTTTTCTCTTATTTGCGTGTGAAGGGATGGTTATTGATGAAGACACTGGTAAATTTCACAATGATATAATTAATAATATTTACTTAAACTGCCGAATGACTAGAATGACAGACAGAGTGGTAGCTCGTATGTGTATCACTAATGATTACTACTGATTTACTCATGATTATATGATGTAGCGTTGTCTTTTATACGAATTTTCTTGACCCACCTACAATTCGTAGTCCCTCCTAGTTTCTTGTTGAGCCAGTTAGATTTCTTCTTGCCTCCTTCCTTATTGAAGTATTTAGGGGGTACTAGCTGTAGTAGCGGGGATGAAGGCGTATGAGCGGTGAGGAAGTAGATGCATGTTTTTGGTGGGGGAGTAGATGTATGTTTTTTCCACTACATGCGTAAGAGAAAAATATTATGGCCGTTTCGAAATTAATTCCAACGAAAACAACATATTCTGAAACCCTCTGTGTACGATAACAAAATTGTTAGCTGCGAATTGGGTCATTTTTACTTTCCCTTGCACCTAGTGCAAGGAAGTATTGCGATCACGCCGGATTTTGGAAATTGAGTTTTTACCGGAAATAATGTTTTGGGTTCCCCTGAATAAGAACAAAATGTTTTTAGCCACTGGCCTATAGATGTGTTGTGTGTGTGTGTGCGGTCACCATAACTCAATATCGAAAATCACAGAATTTCAAACTTGAAATGTAGTTTAAGTGCCAACATGTGACCCTACAACAGATTTTGATCAATATCAATCATCTGGAAAAATCAACCACTTTACTGATGAATTTTTCATTTTTTTGCGAAAATGCTCCAACGATTTTCTTAAGATTATTACGCCACCTACACATATACTGAGCTACAAGTTTTATGTGAAACATTTCTCCGGGAAAAATCATTTAAAGGGGCTTTTGGAGCAGATATGGGTTAATGTTTTACTTTCTCTTACTCCTAGTAAGAGGAAGTATTGTAATCGTGTCAAATTTTCGATATCGAGTTTTCACCGGAAATGTCCGTTTTGAGGTCCCCTGAGTCCAAAAAAGTGGTTTTTAGCGAATGGTCTGTATGTGTGTGTGTGTGTGTTGTGTGTGTGTGTGTGTCTGTGTGTGTGTGTGTATGTATGTGAACAGCATAGCTCAAAAACGAAAAATCGTAGAAAGTTCAAACTTGATATTACGTTTAGGTATCACCATGGGATCTGACGGTGCGTTATGTGTCAATATTCCTCAACCGGAAGTACCACTTTACTAGTTGTTTTTTTTACGTTTTTGCAATTTTCTCAAAAATGGCTCCGAAGATTTTCTTTAAACTTGGTATATCAACTACACATACAAAGAGCTACAACTTTTATTTGAAACATTTCTCCAGGAAAATTCATTTAAGGGCACTTCTGGGGGAGGGGTGGGGTTAGGTTTTCATCTTAACTGCTGTTTCAGTATATTAGACAATTCTGTCATCTAAATAATGTTAATTAGAATTAAATATGTTGTTGAAATTCCGAGTTTGAAAAAAAATAGATAACCGGAAGTGCGTTTTTACTGAAATATAATTTTCAGTTTTCTGGTATTTTCTCGAAAATGGCTCCAACGATTTTCTTTAAACCAGCGTTGTTAACTATACATATAAAGAGCTACAACTTTTATTTGAAACTTTTCCCCTGATAAATTCATTTAAGGGGACTTTTGGGGGAGGGGGGTTATGTTTTTCTTTAAAATGCTATCACAGTTGATTATACAATTCTGTCATCCAAATTGAAATAACTAGAAATTAATATATGACCCAAATTCCGAGTTTCAAGGAAATTAGTAAACCGGACAGTTTTACTGGACAGTGTTTTCACTTTTCGACGAATTTCATTAAATTTGGTACACTAACTATAAAATTTGTCAATTATAATATTGAGTACTGGAGTAAGAGAAAGTTGTGTGAGTGTTTCACACCAGATTTTTTCATCTAGAAATGTTATTTTAGTTTACTACACAATTTTATCATGAAAATAATATTAATTAGAATTAAATATGTTGTCGAAATTCCGTGTTTGAAGACAATCAGTAAATCGGAAGTGCGTTTTTTTTATTTAATTGTTTGCATTTTCTTGAAAACGACTCCAACGATTTTCTATTAACTATTTATATGAACTGCACATATAAAAAGGGACAACTTTTATTTGCAACATTTTCCGGGCAAAGTTATTTAAGAGGGCTTTTGAGGGGGTGGGGTGGTGTTATGTTTTCGTCTGAAGTGCTATCTTTGTTGATTATACAAATCTGTCTTCTAAACATTATTAATTAGAAATAAATAAGTTGCCAAAATTGCGAGTTGGAAGAAAATCGATAAACCGGAAGTCTGTTTTTACTGAATAGTTTTTCAGTTTTCTGCTATTTCAGTGTACTAGCTACAAATATGCTAGAATATCCAGAGTATATTCGCTTTTATTTGAAACTTTTTCAGAGAAATTCATTTAAAAATTTTGGGAGGGGGGAGAGGATATTTATTTTAATTTTTTTTTTGCGCATCGACATCGCAGGCCATTAGCGCCGATATTTATATATTCTTTCCTTTTCCGATAATCTGGATTTTATGCATTTTTTTTTCTTTACGGTAAACTGCTCCAACAATTTTCCTTAATGTTCGTATTCAGTCTCCATATATAATATATAAATACGGCTTATAATCATAGCTTAAAAAGTTCGTCTTAAACTTCCGTATCAATACAATGTACGGTTCTATCAATTAGGTATTATTAAGATGTAATGTATTATTACATGCCATTAAGTCTGAAGGAAATCGGTAAACACAGGAAGTGTGACTTTATACAATAGTTCTCTCCATTTTCTCGGAAGTTTCTCAAAATACAGCACCAACAGTTATCTTTAAACATCAAATTTGCTTAGATATATCTACAATATCAGGGTTTAAGTTATCTGTTGCAGCTCCTTTGATCTGTCTGTTGGTTTGTAGTCATCTATAAAGAGTACAATTGAAGTGTAGAAGAAGTAGTAGAGTTTGTCTATGATTATGTTAAGCACGTGGAGTTCGGCAAATTGATTGTCACAGATCTTATCGATTGACGGCAGACCTTATATCAGGTTGATTGTGTGAATGTTGAGAGCTGATAGTGTTGAGTGTTGTTTGAGTGGTTTGGTTGGGATATTCAGTGATATCCCTAGGGACGCCAAGATGGCTAGTTCCTCCTACCGGATATGAAAGTACTAAGTCATGAATCTAAAGTGGAAAGATGCGCCAATTAGATTGATTAAATCCATTTAAACAGCTGATAATCTATTCAGGATTGACACATCATTTCTATAGGTTTAATCACATTGAGTTTGGTAGCCATGAAGTTTCGTTTTACAGGCCAGGCCGTAAAATCGAAAAGCTTTTATTTTTCGTCAATATTTTTTGTGACCTTTTATTTGTTTCCTTTTTAATGTATGGATGTTTATAAATCGTTGTTATTAAAAAAAAAAAACAAAAAAAAAAAACATAAAATTATGACTAGGAATGTTTGTTCTTTATGGTTCACAAAACATAAAATACATGGTTCATTGTATGTATTAGTTGAAATAACTTTTTTCTCTCGTTTTATTTCTTCTTTGTAGACCCAATGGAGAGTGATGTATTATATATATATATTTACACCAGAGTGCACTGCTCTGTATGAAATCTGTTTCTCATTGTAATGGACATATATTATGTATTATGTTCGTACATATGTGAAGGGGACAGTATTTTTATTTACTATCTCTTGCTGCTGGTAAGAGAAAGTATTGTGGACGTTTCAAATTTTCTGTATTGAGTTTTCATCGGAAATACAAGTTTTGAGATTCCCTGAGTCCGAAAAAACGTTTTTAGAAAATTGTGCATTATGTGTGTGTGGGTGTATTATGTATGTTTGTGAACAGCGTACGAACATCACAGAAAGTTCAAACCTGACATTCCATTTGGGTATGTGCTTGAGATCCGGCAGTAAGTTATCTGTCTAAATTCTGCAACTGGAAGTACCATTTTACACAATGGATTTTACAGTTTCTTGCAATGTTCTCGAAAATTGTTCCAACAATTTTCTTACAACTTGGTGTATCAACTACATATATTTCGAAAATTTGGCCCGATCGCAGCACTTTGTCTTATTTCTCGTAAGAGAAAGAAAAAACAAATCTTAATTGCGAACTTTTATTAATTTGATATTTCCAGAAGTAAACATAAATATTTGCAAAAAAAAAAAAGGAAAAGTAGAACATAAGCCAAGGTTAAGGGAACATCCGGCTAGATAGCGTGTTTACAGTATTAATTAATGAAAGGTCAAAATGATACTAGTTATATGTCATGCCAAGACCTTATAGACATTTTATAGCGGCAGTCCTTTCTTTTTTCTCTAGTTTGTGAACGAACGTAATGTAATTATAATGCGATTGGCTATTAAGAGGCAAATCCGGCGGAAGTTTGACTACGGCCATCTAGTATTAAAATGTAATCAGCTGTTATTATCGTTAATTCTATAATGTTTTCTTATATTAACTTTCTCATTTGGAGAAAATACTAATGAAATTGAGTTTTCCCAGTCGAGGTGGTAGCGCCCTCAAAACCAATAAAGTTGTGTTAAATGTAAATTAACTGACAGACCTCCCCCCCACTACCCCCTAAAATAATTTTGTTCGGAAAAACGTTTCCAATAAAACTTATACGTTTTCATCTGTTCAGTGAACGACATTCCAACATTAAAAGAAAATTTAATGAATTCCAAAAAAAACTCGAAAATATTTCCTACAGAATCTGTAAACAGATATTCTTCAAATTTAATTTGGAATTCTATCAAATACTTCTAATGTATATTTCGCAAAAATGGGTTTTTTCCTGGGTTTTGGGTGACCTCAAATTGGCCAATTTCCTCGTTTTTTTTTTCTCCGTTTGCCGCGATTTTATCGATATTGATAAGAGGCGGTTTCTCAGAACTTGGTGTATTAACTAACTACGGGATAGAAATCAGTCTTTTTTTTGCGAGCAATTTATTTCAGAGTAGTTCTTTATCTATACCCCCCCTCCCTACATTTAAAATAATAAATATTTATTAAATGTTTGGAATTTATAGAATTTTTTTTTTAATTTTTATTTTTGAACCAGATTATTACTTCCGCTTACTATTACTCTAAGAGGAATTATTACTGCATTCGTGTCAAATGTTGGAATAAGCTTTCCCTACAAATTTCTACCTGTTGCAGGCTGTTCCGAAATACGAAATAATTATTTATTACAACAGTGAGTAAAGTAATGGTTTTTTTTACATTTTCTTACTCCTAGTAAGAGGAGGAAGTCTTGCGATCATGGCAGATTTTCGAAATTGAGTTTTCACCGGAAATACTTATTTTTTTTGGGCCCCTGAATACAAACAATATGTTTAGCGAATGCTCTGTATGTGTATGTGCGTGCGTATGTGTGTGTGTGTGTGTGTGTGTGTGTGTTTTACCAGAATATCTCAGAAACGAAAACTCTCAAGAAGCTCAAACTTGGTATCCCATTTAGGCATCACTATCGCTTACTATCACTATTTCTGGCTAAATCCATCAATCGGAAGTGCGATTTGACTGATTTTTTTCTTCAGTTTTTCTCGAAAACGGCTAATTTGTTTAAACTTTATGTACTATCCATGTACACTCACACACACACACACACACACACACACACATATATATATATATATATATATATATATTCTGAAAGAATTGGATTTTGGGGCATTCTGGAGGAACAGTAGCATAATGCTTTCCTCAAAAGTACAACTTCGGTATAATATATGGTTTTTACCACATATACCTATTCAATTAATAAACATTAGAAGCATTGATAGAATTCCAAAATTGAAGAAAATCGGTGAACCGGAAGTGTGACTTTACACAAGTTTTGAATATTTTGGAGTTTTCTCGGAAATGGTTACAACGATTTCCTTTAAACTTGGAATGCTTGCTGCATAAATTGGAAACGCATCACTTTTATTTGAAACATATTTCTGAAAAAATGGACTTTTAAGAAGTGTGATTGGAGGTCTGTCAGTTTATGTAAAATTAAAATTTGCGCAAGTTTTCTTGATTTTGACCTTGAGCGCCCCACATAAGGCCGCTCAGGTATCTATGTAAAATCCCCAAGACCATTTTTATGGCCAGCCCAGCAACCAGCATTGTGTCGTTGCATTTTAAAGAAAATTTCTTGATTAAATTGTGTTAATTAGAGTCAGTGAAAGTCGTGTGAGTGTTTTAGACTTGAATTTCACGTACTGACTGACTGACACACCCACACCAGTGCAGCCAGAGTGGCGCCTCAATTAGAGTGTAAAAATACTTTATTCACGTGTTGAATATTACATTTTTTCTGCAACCGCATTAAAGGTTCGTAACTTAATATACATGAACATAATGAAATATGGAAAGTTACGAATACTGTGAATGTACTTTAATTCAAGTCAAATAGCCTCTCTCTTTTTTATAACCTGCTCTGTTTAATATTACTTCAAATTCGTTGGTATTTGGGAGTTATTTGGAAACATGTTCTTGTTTTTGTATAGGTTAGAGTTGAGTAATATTACTTTTCTTCACTTGTGAAAAAAAAGTAAATTGGGTGCTCTTACTTTCTGGCAAATGTAATTAGATTTGTTTTTTTTAACGAATGTTTTCTTTCTGGCTCTCTTTCTCATGCTTATATATATCTCTCTCTTTTATATCATAGGAAGTTTAAACTTGATATTATATTCCGTTTAGGAACCATCTCTGCTTCTGACTTGAAGGTTTCTTTCCAAAAAATACCATCAGCTGGAAGTGCGACGTTTGAATATTGTTTTTCAGTTTTCCACGATTCACTTTAAACTTCGTACACTTTTTAAACAAATAAATGCCTCTACACTTTTGTGAAAAATTTTTCTTGGAAAATTTGATTTTTGAATGGTTTTGTGGTGGGGATGGACCGCCAAGCATCCCCCCCCAAAGTATCACTTCAGTGCGGTATACACTTGTACCACGTATTTTACAATATAAAGCTACATTAAAAGCATTATTATAATCCCGAGTTTAAAGAGAATTGCATAATCGGAATTGCGACTTTAGCGAGTAGTTTTCCAGATTTTAGGGAATTTTCTCGAAAATGGGTCCACTGATTTTCTTTTAACTTGGAAGGGTAACTGCACACATAAATCTGTCCATATTATTTGAATCTTCTTTTTCCCAGTAAAATTTCTTTTTGGGATAAGCTGTGAGTTATAGGCTTAAACTTAAACTAACATTAATAAGCTTTGCTTAAATATTGAGCAAAGCATTGAAAGCAGCCACGAAGTGAACAAGCTTTAAACTCTTTTCCAGCTTTTAACTTACTCTTCCTTTTAACTTTCTAGCTCTTAACTGCTGTAAGAGAGCAAGTATTGCAATCACGTCAGATTTTCGAAATTGCTTTCACTGGAAATACTTGTTTCGACGCCCACTGAGTCCGAAAAAGTGATTTTTAGGTGTGTGTGTGTGTGAACAATATATCTCAAAAACAAAAAACCCAGAAAGCTCATACTTAGTATTCCGATTATGCACCACCACTGCAATTGACGCAAACATTTTCGGGCAACATCCATCAACCGGTGCAAATTTACTTGAATTTTTTTTTCAGCTTTCCCTATTTTCCCTGAATACGTTCTAACGATTTTCTTTAAACTTCGTTTACTTACCGTCTATATTGCATATTTACCTGTAACTTTTATTTGAAACATTTCCCTGGGAATCTGATTTTTTGGAGCAACACTAGCGTTAGGTTTCCTCTAAAATGCTATTTCAGTTCAATGTATGGTTTTGGAACCCACTAATATTAATGTACACTAGAAAGTTTGCTATAATCCCAAATTTGAGGAAAATCAAAATACTGGTGCCATTTTACAGATTGGATGAGACCGAAAGTGACAATAATGAGTTCCTGTAAACTTGGGTAAAAATATCATCACGTTTAGTTGAAACATTCGTTTTAAAAAGTTAAAAGATTACGCTTCTGTGGGCTACAATGTAATCGGGTTATGCTTTACTATACCTGCTATTTCAATTTATTACCCGATTCTATCATCTTACAGTATTAAGAGAATTCCAAGTTGGAATATTTTGATCAGAACTATGACTCTACTGAATACTTTTGGTCAGTTTTCTGAGATTTTCTACATAAACCCACTGGCCGGTTTCATTAAAACTTAGTATACTAATTATACATACAGAGACCTCTATCACTTTTGCTTGTAACTTTTTTGAAGGGTATGCTTTACTAAAAAAAAATCGTTTTATAAAGCTTAGATTCTTCCATCTTGATGACAACTAAACATCTAGCAAAAATGTTTGAAGGGAATTCGTCAATTTTAAATTGCCATAGAAGAAAGTCGTGTCTAAATATTTCACACCATATTTTTGCAGCAGTTACAAGTTCAAGGAACTATTGCAGTACTTATAATATTATTAAGAATATTATATCAGTAAGAAGAAACTATTGCTGAACTATTGACCTTTATACTACCCGGGTGTTCTGTAGATATATAGTTTACAGATTTCTTCTCTAGTTTTTCCAACCTTAAACTATTACGGTACTCAGACACGCTACACAGCCTTTTTCTTCTTTAGTATTTACCAGCGTAAACATATTTCTATTTCCCACAATTTCCTACTAATATATTTTTTCTTCATTCCTGCTGACCGAACAACATAGTTTTTTTTACTACCGTTTAAATAACTGTTCCCAGCTGTGCACTTCGTAATGCTAAACTGAAAAAAGAATTTATATATGTGATCAGCTGATTGAATGAAACAGCTTTTTTGTTTTTTAAAATAAATAAAACAGGTAATTGAATTTATTAGATTGGAAAGAAACCACGAAAATCATCAAGCGTGAATGCATTTATAACGTAATGTTTTTATTTTTATACATAAATCTGAATTTTTCTCTTAACTTATTTACTACATATGACTTTTATAAGAGGAACAGTGCTCTTACTACAGTATGAGGAAGTAATCTGCGAAAATTCCTTAACCGGAAGTAGCCTTTAGTGAATGGATTTCTCCGTTCTTTGCAATTTTCTCAAAAATGGCTCCCTACGACGTTCTTTAGACTTCGTATGTCAACTACATACAACTAAGAGCTACAACTTTTATTTGAAACATTTCTCAGGGAAAATTCATTCAAGGAGGCTTTTGGGGGACAGGTGAGGTTATGTTTTCCTCTAAGTGCTATTTTAGTTAATTATACGATTCTTTCATCTAAATGATAATAATTAGAATTAAATATGTTTAGATATTCTAAACTCATGTGAGTGTTTCACATTTTTTACATTTGCTCCCATTCCTGGTAAAGAGAAAGTACTGCGATCTTCAAATTCTCGAAATTCACCGGAAGTACATGTTGTAAGATTTTCCTGATTACGAAAATAAAATGTTTATTTCGTTTAGGTTCCATCGTCACATCTGATACACAAGTTTCAATCAAAATCCATAAAATGTTTTGTTTTTCCTTTTAGTTTTCCACGATTTTCTCAAAAATGACTAGAAAATTTATTTTTTAGTGGGTTGTGGTTGGGGGAGTACAACATTAACCTTTTCCTAAAGTGCGACCTCAGTACAAAGTTCTACCACGCATATAGTCTGGAGGAACATTAATACACTGCTTGTATTCCAATTTTGAAGAAAATCGGTCAACAGGAAGTGCGATTAAAATAGATTTTTGTAAAAACAGTTTCTTTTAAATAAACAGTTTTCGTTTAAAACATTTTTCAGGTAAACTTTATTTAGAGGAATTCGGAGTTGGACTTAGATTGTTGCTGTTGTATTGCTGTTGATTATTTTCCAAACATAAAATGTGTGATTAACTTTTTTACACTTTTGACAGCTTAGTTAAAATGTTATCTTGATTAACATACCTTTTAAATTGGAAATTAGTGGGAGATGGGCCCATTGGGGACCAAGTGCCAACACAATAGTTGGTTAAAAAGCGGGCCCAACCTTTTCCTCTATTTAGTTTACTACTAAAGCAATGACCTACTAGATTGTAAAGTCGTACCATTCTAGCATGATCCTGCACTAGTTTGTATATTACACACACACTACAGACTGACATACAGTTCAGGAAGGTAATAACATTATGTGTTTCGGTTTTCTTCCTAGGTGTGTCCCTACAAGCCTACCTTTACATCTGTCGCCCGCTAGTTATTTTATATATATATATATAATTTGCCTTCTGTTTGTTCACATTTATTTCTTCTTAAACCATATATATATGTGTGTATGTATTTCTAGCATTCAAGGTTTATTCTAATTCTAGGCCCATGGGCCAAACAAGGGACTTAGGGCAAACTTAAACTTAGGCACTTAGGCCAAAGAAGCACATTGTGTGATGTGTACAATCATCGTAGTAATCCCAACATCATTGACAAATCCCAGGATTAAGACCAAAATTATTTTCGCTCCCTAATTCGGCACCAATGTTCCCTGCCCTATATTTAGGACCCGACTTTCAACAAAATGAAGAAAGGTTTCATCATTCTTGCGACACTTTCAACAAAAGTGGATCCTCTACAAGACTCATAATATGTAAGTATTTCCTAAGTAGGCTGCGCCCTATTAACCGGTGTCAGTAATTCTCCATAGCTCATTCTCTTCGCTTTACTGAAGAGATACAATTTGCGGGATCTTACTAGGCCAGGCTTCAGGAATAACTAGGAGGGTCTGCACTCCGACAACACCTCTCCAGTAAAGAGTAGATGCTTTCTTGTAAACCAATTCTTGATAATGGTCTCACACACAGAAAGAAACCCTTCAGACAGATGTTCGTAAGGACCCCACTAATCTGTCGATCAGTTCGTTGCTTTATTCAAGATTTAAAGAAAATAGTTGAAATGGTCCGAGAAACTTTTAGAAAATAACTCAGCAAACTATTCTATAAAGAGGAAGTATTGGGCTCATGCCAGATTTTCGAAATTGATTATTCCCTTTGGATGGTATCCTGAGGGCACAGTCCCGCAATATCTCAGGATATAATTTTCCCTCGGAAATATGTTTCAATAAAAAGTGAGTGGGGGGGGGCTGTGTTGGGTTTGAGTGTAAGATCAAAGAAAATCGTTAGAATTGCTTTTGGAAAATCAAAACTTATTGCGAAAATTTGAAAAAAAAAAGTTTGAAGTTTAATGAAGCTAAAATTGCGGTTAACGGATTTTTGATCGAAAAAATCTGATCCCATTGTGATAGTTAAAGGGAATAACAGGATTTGAGCTTCCTGTGATATTTTGACCTAATTCCTTTACTTCTTCTTCCAGCAGTAAAAGGAAAGTAAAGACGGTTCTTTGATAGAGTTCCAAGTTTTTTGAAAAACATTTGCCACTTTGAACATTATTCTTTCAAAGTAATAGTAGGTCGTGTGAATCATTCACACCAGTTGTAAACTAAAATTAGTTTGGAAAGGTCATTTTTACCAAGCCTTTTTTACATAAATATACATTTATTTGTTTAAAAATTACGAAATCTGAAAGTTGAAATTACTTTTAAATTATCATATGCAACTGGTATCGTGTGTGACCATTTTTGGCCAGCCGAACATTATCTCAGACTAGTTATATATATATATATATATATCGCTGCCAGCGGCGGGCACTGCCCTGAAAAAATATGCTACAGCCTTCTAGATAATGATTAATTATTATTAATAATCTTTATTCTATACAATTCTTTCATAGTAGTTATAAAACTTGAAATCTTTGTTTGGGAAATTTGGTTATTAAAGTATAATTTATAATTAGTAATTATTACTTTCTGTTTGTGGTTCTTGTTAAAGGTGGTATTGCGATCGAGTCTTCCATTAAAAGTTTACAATCTGGAACAAAATATCATGTTTTTGAGGAGACAGTACAGCAGTTATTTGTTACCGGGCAGAGATACAGGAGATTTGATACAGTAAAAATGGTTGAGGATTTGCACAAATTCTTTATTAAGAAGTTACTTGCCTTGCCGAAGAATAGTTCGGATTATGTATTGTATATAGAAACGAATATGGATCTTCTGTATAAGTCAGCGGTTACATTATTCCGATAAACGTACTCTACTATCTACAAGTACAAATCTACTATCTCTTCTATAATACCAACATTCTGAATCGATTCTATTTCTGGCATCTTGGAATTCACTTCATCACTGTTCGGTGATGGATACTGTTTCTGTAGCGAGAGAACACTATCCATCCGGAGGCCGGCAGCGCACTGAGAAGGCTCCGGACGCTAATGGTTATAGATGTTGACGCGTCTTAAATAAAAAAAAAATAGCAAATTAAGTTAATACATCATCTGTAACCGTTTCATCGATAGTAACTGTAATATTCTTTGTTGTAAAATTGGACAATACAGAATTAATACTATGTAAAACGGATTTAATTGTTTATTTATTCCATGATACGATGGATTCTTTTTGACTATCTAATGGCCGCATATGCTGATTATGCATTAATTGAAATTCTTCTATATTTCCATCAATCTGGATTACTAAATGAATGTTGGCAGTGTATTGGATCCGAATCATTAAAGATTCATAGGATCCGAAGATCGGAGAAGCAAACATTTAATGAATCAAAAGTCAATTACTTCCCACCTAGGGCAGACTAGCAAGGGAGATTAGGACAGTTTTTACGACAGTTTACGAAAAATTTCGACAGTTTACAAACAGTCAGCAACCTATCTACAACCTTCTTATTACTCAGCCATTCTGTATCTTTATATTTTTCTCGCTATCTAACTTCTATTTTACTGTAAAGTCCTTGCAGATTGTGTCTTCTTTTCATTATACAGTGATCAGCATATCATCTAGTTTAATTTTTTAAAATCTATTCTCTGTAACTCTCTCTCCTTCTCACATCCAATATAGTGAAACCACATCTTACGATGAACAAATCTACCGAACGGCGGACTAAACTTATGATATCTCCTCCGATAATATTTCCTCCTGCTCAATACTATCGTCTGTATCTGATGTATCTATAACGACCGTAGACTCTTCGTCTATATGGGTACCAGCGAGAACCTGCAATTTGTCGAACACATGTGTTACTTTAACCCTAGCCAAATACGCTTTATTCCGAGGTAGAAAATGACTACTAATTATAATTACAGGAATGAGACGTTGAAATTAACAACCATCATAGTATTTCCTTGTAATTGTGTACCATATCACTAGCTAACAGTAATTTAAGAATTTCCACATTAAAATCATCGAGACAAAATTAATCAATAATAATATTAATAATAATAATAACTTTACGTTCCATAGTAATATCAAATAGTGGATGTACACGACCATTGAAATATATACGATTATCCAAACCATAAATGTGTACCGTATTGCACTTACAATATTTGAATAAAGTCTTTCATATGCCTGCATTTCATCTGCCTTTAATAGTGGCTTAGTAAATAATTATAGAGAATATTTATTGGTATCCAATCATTATAGATTTATGTAGTAAACAAGGATTATTATTATAGAATGGTTACAAATAAGTTAAAAATACTAAATTTTTATTATTTATATGATCATGGTCATTCACTCTGATGGACAGTAGCATTTCCTGGTAGCGATGGCCGGAGGTAATAAAACGATTTTGGGGACCGCGACGTCCTTACCAAACGCCCAGCAATAAAAATCGCCGTCTGGCAAGTCTTGCCCCTTCGTGAGCTGTTGAGCAAAAAGTTTATTACTCTATTATTACTTCAACTTTTTACTCGTAAAATAATAGCGCGGGGACTAAACCAACCTAATGAACAAATAAATGAACCAAATACGAACCTATTGAACCAAATAAATGTATTAGATGCTGAGGAGCCCGCAAGGGGTATCTGTTACTTGGGGAGTAGCGATCCCACGGGTTACCACAGCTCAGTACTCCATGCATTTCGTCAGAACAGGACAAAATACACCTAAACTACAAACACTCCACTCTTTACAGACAAGGAAAAACACAATACACAAACTAGGGTCTCCGTCCCTAGTTAATTGGCCTAAGCCAAAGGAGAAGGAAGGGATTAGCTCAGTGGTAGCGCGATGGACTAGCAACGCGGAGGTACCGGGTTCGAATCCAGCATGCTGCTCTTATTTTTTCTTTTCCTAGGAGCCTCTACAACTCACTGTCCGGTGTTGGGCAGTTTTGTCTGTAGCTACAATCTAGATGCTGAGAAACTTTCTCATTTTGTAGTGTCGAGCAGTTTTGCGGCTCTTGAAGGAATTCCTGCGTGCGCACATTCTTTACCATCTTAGCCACAGGGCATTAGCTGACATGACGATCATTGTTACCTTAACTGTATGTACTGAAAAATATCTTAAATATCTGTCAACAAACTTTGGAGGATATTATCATCCAAGGAAGGGAATGCTGATGTCAATTATCACACCTTCCCTCTTACGGGAATTTAAAATTAGAATGTTCGGCTTCTATAACTTAGGCCCGAGCAAACAGTGATCATGCATTGGTCCCAGTTAAACTTCAAGTCAGTATACAAATAATGAACGTATTTTACAAATAAACTACCTAACAGGTTTATAGATGTTGAATATAAATCAAGAGTTGTCAAGAAGGACAGATTTTTGTACCTCGAGCAGAATCACTGTCGGAAATACTAGATTACGCTAGAATATTTCGCTATCTATGGTAGCTTTGGGTACTAAGCCATTCAGGAAGTGTTATTGTTATATCATTACTATTCACAACAATGTTATATAATCTAGAGCGAAAAATATTTTAATTAAGAAAAGGTAACTAAGTGGAAAATATAAATATCCGGTTTGATATTTTATAAAGAACTACTACAATATGGAAATAGTCAGTGAAGTTCTACATTAGTGGTGGCGAATTTTGTAATTATTTTTATTTAATGGCTAATGAAAATGTAAATTGATTGCAAACTTATTCTTGTTGAGAGTGAAAGTGTTTTTACTTGTGTATTATTTATTATGTATTCGCTCTATTAAATCAGCTTATTTTAACTCTCAGTTGTTCTTGTTGATACAATGGTCTAAAAAGTTTCTTCACCCCAATACCCTTGACACCCTCTTCCTGGATAAGCATTAGGTTGTTTAAAATTAGGAGTGGTTGTGGTTGGATCCGCAGAGCTGGAAAGCATCAGAGATATTTTCCGTGATAGCATGCTTCTTTTTGTGGGCATCGATCTATCAGTCATCTTGATACCTCGGTACTTAAATAAATGCCGAAAACAGTGTGCAGGAGGAAATAAAGCGTAGAATCCTCCTTGCCAACAGATGCTATTATGGATTGCACAGATACCTTAAAAGTCGAAACTTATCTAGATCTACGAAGACGATGATCTACAAAACACTTGTACGTCCGGTCCTAACATATGCCTCAGAATGTTGGACATTGAGGAAGGCGGATGAGATCACCTATTGCACTTTTGAAAGAAAAGTCCTTCGGAAAATTTATGGAGGCGAAGGACAAATGATGAATTGAAGGCCATCTATAAAGAGGCAGACATAGTGATCCTCATCAATTTGGGTAGACTGCGTTGGGCTAGACATATTGCCAGGATGGACCCTAGCCAAGCTCCTCGTGCTAGATGAACATGTTTATGCGACACGCAGGAAAGGAAGGCCGAAATTACGTTGGTTGATGGCGTCAATGAGGATGCACGAACCTTGCTTGGAGTGTGTAGCTCGAGAATGACAGCGCAAAATAGAGACGGATGGCGAAGTTTGTTGGCGGAGGCCAAGACCCGCGTTAGTGGGTTGTAGCGCCAATTAAATAATAATAAATAATATCAGTTATCTCGCCTACAAATGGAACGTTCACAAAAAGACATGTGTAATATTAATAACATTAGCAACAATGACAACAATGAGAAAATCTGGTTAAATAGAAGTGTTTGAGCTTTTTGGAATTTGCTCGAAAACTGTTATAACGATTTTTCTTTAAATTTGGAATGCACTGCTGTATAGATAGAAACATAACACTTTTATTTGAAACATTTTTCTGAAAAAATCGATTTTAAAGACGGGGTACTGGAGGTCTGTCAGTTAGTTTAAATTAAATTTGCACAAGCTTTGTTGGTTTTATCATAGAGCGCTCTATGTTTGGGCCATAAAATCCCCACCACCATTTTAATGGCCAGCGCAACTAAACATTGTAAACATTACAATTTTAAAGAAATTTTTTGATTGAATTAATTAGAGTGAGAGAAAGTCATGTGTGAGTGTGCCACACCAGATTTTTTCGAGTTATGCTGACCACACATCTACACACATACAACACAAACACATACATAAACAATAGAGCCATTTCTAAAAACCACTTTTTTTGGACTAGGGGACCTCACAACTGAGCCTATTGTATTGTTTTCTGCCAATAATAGCCTCCCATCGTCCCCTGCTTGTCTAATCTTTATCTATTTCATCATGTATACTGTTTATTCGGGTGTCTGTGTTCTATCTACTTCTAAAATAGTGATCGTGTTTATTTGTTAATTCCATCACATTAAACCTACAAACAAATACAGTTATATGTAATTACATCCTGGATCAGTAAAGGAATCTTGGTCCTTTTTATTATAAATTTTATTATCTCGTTTAATACTTGTACCAGCGCCGCGTAAAAATAAAATTTTATTACCTGTTTTAATTTAATAGTTTTAAGTAAAAAATCTTTTAATGTCAGCTTTTCCATTAATGAGTAAATATTTTCTTATTAGTTAAAGTTAACTGACATTTATCAAATATCTGTTTATTCTGAAAGCTTTTTAAGATGTTATCGCTTACCTCTATCCAGTAAGAGGAACTATTGCGCTCGTTTTGAAAATTGAATTTCCTTTGGAAATACAAGTTCTGAGATCTTCTGTATAAGAAAAAGTAGTTATTAGAAAATGTTGTTTGTGTGTGTAGTCAGAATAACTCACAAACAGAAATCGCTGAAACATGATATTTCGTTTAAATGCTGAGGAACGAATAATAAGATATAGGTGAGGGAGCTTCGTTCTATGATTCTTTCACATCCTACATTGTAGCCGCCTAGTCCTGGCTCCGAGTATTAATACCTTCTCATTCGAAATCTGAAGAAATTTCTGCTTACGTAACGAGTTCCTGATGGAAAAATCTGGGTCACATGACTTTATCTCACAGCAGTGAGAAGGAAGGATAATGAAGGATAAATTTTCTCAAAACTTATAATTTTTACTAATGTGTGCTTATCTTCATTTTATATCAATTGGAAAATTTGAACATATTACCATAACTTTTCTGAGACCGTGCTTCTTTAAATGAACTTTGTTAGAAAAAAATGTCCACAAAAAAGTGATAGTTCACTGGATTTATGTTAATATAACAAATTTAATGAAATCCTTTTGCTTTTTGATAGAGGAAATTGCAGAAAATTGAAAAAATGTCCACTGACCCACTTTCGGTCAGCCGATTTTCTTCACATCCGGAATTTTGACAAATATTTAATTCCAATTATTATTATTTATCATCCAACGTATTTTCCGTGCTAGCCTGCTTCACCCACAAAATGCCTTAAATGAATTTTCCCAGAATATTGTTTCAAGCAGAAGTTGTAGCTTTTTACACATGCAGTTGATGTGCTACGTTTGATGAAAATCGTTGGAACCATTTTTGAAAAATCGCAAAAAAGTGAAAAATCCTTTCAGTAAAATGTTATTTCCGGTTGAGTAATTTGGAAGGTGACTTAACTGTCGGATCTCATGGTGATGCCTAAACGGAATATCAAGTTTGAACTTCCTGCGTTTTTTCGTTTTTGAGCTATGCTGTTCACGCAAATACATACACGGTGCGCGCGCGCAGAAACCATTTTCTAAAAACCATTTTTTCTGACTCAGTGCTCCCAAAAAAGTGTATATCCGGTGATAACTCATATAGAAAATTTATCACGATTACAATACTTTCTCGTACTCCTGGACAACCAAGATGTTGTTGTATGTTGAGGAGGTTCTTATCACCGGAAGCGAAGTGAAACTAGTGGGTTGAAATAAAGATTTCGTCTTTCAGGTAGATAGTTTATTAAACGCCCCTTATATATTGTTAACATGAATTAAATATGGTGAAAATCGATTGAAAATGTGAAATGTGAAGAAAATTCAATTGACAGGAAGTTTAATTTTACTGGAAGCTTTTTTTCGCACTTATCCGCGAGTTTTTTCTATGAAGATTCGATCTAGTGTCTGTAATCTTTATATTCCAGCTATGTAAGATATAGAGACTTTTGGTCGAGGTTTTCCACCCTATATAGTATAGTGAATTTCCAAATTTCAAGAAAATTAGTAAAATTACAACTGTGTGAATTGTAGTGAATTGAATGTCATCTTGATGTCATCAGTTCAATATTTTCTAAAGAATTTACTATGTTTTCATACAGATGTTCAATTGATTAGTTAATAGTTTATCTTAGGGTTGTCTCAAAAGAAATTTTCACATCAATTTATCATGTTTGCATGAATTTAGCAATTTTTATTAAAATATGTACATAAAAGAAGATATTAATCAATTTATACATTAAACTATGATGTAACTTTTATTTTATTTTATATAAATCTTGTCTAAGAAAATGAAAAAGTACATTGGTGACGTGTCTTGAAATAAATAAAAGAAAGGAAAAGTATTTAAAAAAACTACATAAATCATATTGAAATCTCTGACATTCTCTGAATGTTGGCCAATCTTTCAGATTCGTTCACTATTTGATGAGTTAACAACAACAGTCAGTACGTATATTTGTAATAGTGATGGATGAATCAATCAGATAATCAATTAGCCTGTCTGCTCTTGCCAACAATATGATTACATAATTAGTCGTGAAATATGCAAATTTTCTACTCTCTTTCTCCCACTCTCTGCTGTGTTACACTTACCTTTCCTTCACGCTCTAATCTATTTATGAACACTATGGCCATTAACATGAAATATACTATCCCTCTTAATTTTATTGGGTGCGTTTTATTAAAATAAATTACAGATAACAATAATTGGTTATAAGTATTTCAAATTATCAAAAAGTAGTACTAGATTTTTTAAATATTTTTTTAAATGGATGTATGATGGTTGTTTTGGTACAATGTATTTGTGTATACAATTATTTATGTTATATATCAGTGCTGTTTATATAGTCATTTATAAAAGGTTCATGTTGCCCGTTAATGTAAATAAATAAATAATAGTAGTTTTGTGACGCAGTGTTTAAAAGGAATGATTTTGATCGTGCCAAATTTTCGATTTTGAACCTTCAACGGAAATACAAATTTGAAGAGATTCTTTTGTGGCCGGAAAAATGTTTTTTTGTTAGAAATTGGTCTGTGTTCCCAAACTGGTTTGTGTGTTCCCAAACTGGTCTGTGTTCCCAAACTGGTCTGTGTTCCCAAACTGGTCTGTGTTCCCAAACTGGTCTATGTTCCCAAACTGGTCTGTGTTCCCAAACTGGTCTGTGTTCCCAAACGTAAACATTAAATATCAAATTCTGTTTGGTTACTGCGGTAGGAAAGTTATTGGTCAAAATCTCTCAACCGGAAAAGTTGGCCATTTCACTGAATAGATTTTTCAGTTCTTTCTCTGAGATAAATTTTATATTCGTATTACATACGTATTACATAGAAAGATAATTACGTTTAATTAGTTACACGAATATAACCAAAGCACAAAAACACAAACCACCCAAAGATCCTAAAACATAAACCACATTTAAATTCCTAAAGACTACAGTTGAACTTGTCATCTCTGCCGGATATCTCTACCTAACAACCCCACAACACATACACCTGGACACTTCCTACAGTGACAGAATAAAACTAAGGCCTGCAAAGGACAAGTATAGCGTTTTGGAATTAATTCTTTATACAAACTCTGCTGATGAAGGAGCTGCAATATAACCGTCGTGGTGGACAATGTTTTATAGCCACACCATCTACAGACATCCGTCTAAAGATTATGTTATAGTTTGATCTCAATGTGCTACTTAGTACTTTATTTCCTGTATCTACTAGATGAATTTTACAATACTTATTTTTCTCTAACAGCGTCACTCTAACATTAAATCACTTAAATCTCTCTCTCTCTCTCTCTCTCTCTCTCTCTCACACACACACACACACACACACACACACTCTGATCACTGAGCCATGATTACGACTTATCACTAATTATACTTACAACTTTCTAACATCATTTGTTTAAAGTCGTCAACAGATCTCTTAGTATGTAGTAAAACTAGTTTCTCCATACTCTAAAGGATATGAATAAAATATTGTACATTCGAAATTATAAATCGTGGATTCTGCTTTTTATGAAAGGAATTACAGCCGCCTGGTGGAGAAATTAGGAACTTACTTTGTAAAATTTTTCGTCACCATTGTTTTCACTAATTTTCATACTGAGTTTTTAATTATATCATGTTTTTGATCTTTATTTTATTAATTTTTAATTGCACTTTTTTTTTTCCATTTATTAATGAGCATTGGTGAAAGTATTATTTGTTGATTTTATTTATGTAGAGGGAATGGTTTAAAGCCAAAATCACTGTGACCTGAAAGATCTAGTCTGGCTGTAGGAGGTGTTAGTCTTTATAGAGAGAATATGGTCATCTATTAAGGGTACAATGTCAGTTTGGTGTGTCTGCATATCTGGGTATTGGTGGTAGGAAATGGTGAATGTGGTGATATTGAATGATGATTGGGCATACTGAATGATGATTGAACACTGCTGATAGTTATGTTCACAAATTCTATTTTAAATTCTGGTGAGCAGAATATATAAATATATATGTACTTATTGTGCCATATCCCTTAATGACGACGATACTAGAGACTTTAAATTTCTAGTACGGGTAGGTCACGTTGTTCTTTTTTCGATCCCTCCTTGGCCAAACGTAATATACAAAATAGAATGCATAAACATAATTTTTTTATTAGATATATATATATATATATATAACTTAACAACTATACTTATATAATGTAATGTGAAAAAAAAGGTAATTAATGTGATACCTGAGCTTGTTTCAATGAACACAAATACTTTATATTCGGCTCGATATTTGCAAGGGCAACCCGAAGATATTGACCAAGAACTGATCAAGACTTTTTAAGCACGTCCGCTCGTCAATTTTAATTAACACTAGAGTTGAAAAACTTTGTGAAATCGGAGGATATTCTTTCCTAACCGAAATCCAGAAAGCATCCAATGAAGCTTCGGCAAAGTGAAGTTTTAGCATCCCATCGTTACTCAATTCAGCAAATGCCTCTCGAATTTGCAGAGAAAGTACATCTACAGAATTTATGGTTGCAATAGGATTTCGAATCCAAACTAGTTCTGTATTAATTGTATAAAAATAGTGGTCAAATTTATTCACCATTTTTCGTATTTTTTATTTATTATACACACTGGGCCACGAGCGGCGTGCGGCTGGCCACTCCTGCACCTACTATGTTTTAAGGGCGCGGTCCTATACTAACAACATACATAAATACCTCTCACTTTTATTTCAAACATTTTCCCGGGAAAATTGATTTTTTGGGGGCTGTGGGGGAGGTGTGTTGTCATGTTTTCCATTAATGTACCACTTGAGTATAATATATGGTTTTACCACCTACATAATATTAATACATATTAGAAACATTGATAGAATTCCAAATGTGAAGAAAATTGGTTAACCGGAAGTGCGATTTTACAGAATAGGTTTTTGATTTTTCTGGGATTTTCTCGAAAACAATTACAATGATTTACTTTAAACTGCTGTGGCTGCATATAGGTATAAACGTATCACTTTTATTTGTAACATTTTGTGGACAAAAATTTCTTGATTAAATTGTATTAATTAGAGTTTCTCGTGTGAGATTAGAGAAAGTCGTGTGAATGCTTCTCATCAGATTATTTGCTCATTCAGGAAATCACAAACTATTTTTTTTCCCAGATAATACTCGTTTCCTAAAATTGAAACAGTCGCAGTACTTGCCTCTGACAGCAGTAAGAGTAAATTACAAGGAAACTTGTGTATAGTATTTCCAAAATTTGCATATGCTGGAAAAAGTTTTCTTTAGTTAATGAGATCTACAGTTATGGAAATTTTTTAATATATATATAGACATTCTTAGCCCGCATTCACACATTCTCACATATAGCAGCTGGTTGCAGTCACGTACGTAACACACATACATCTTTAAAATTATTACATTTTATATACGTATATTGTATAGAATTACTAATTTTTTCAGCAACCTAGATATGTGTTACTTGTATTACATATTCTTCCCGTTATATATATATTTATATATATATAGTAACCTCAACTTAACACGTGATTTATTTCGTTTTGTTAGATTTTTTTTTTATTTTCAGAAGAACTAGAGTTTTCGGTGAAAAGTAATATTTCTAAAATTTGAGAAATATGTTGACGTCATTTATGGTAAATTGTTAAATGTAGTATAATAATTTTGAGCTCCTTTTCCTTTACCGTTGCGTAATTGCGGCTCTTCTTGCTCCAGCTCCAAACGAAAGATCGCAGAACCTCAAACTTGTTTACCACCAATAACATCTGATCCGCAAGATCACATCTGATTTCAGCAAGAAGTTTGATTTTACGAATTTGTTTTTTTTCTGCTTTGCTCGAAATTCCCGAAAATAATTGCAATGATTTTCTTTAATCCGCACATGTTGGCCTGTCACTTTTCTTGGAAACACTTTTCTAGGAAAATTGATTTCTGTTGGTTTCAGGAGGGGTAGGAGTTTTTTCTAAAGTGCCACTTTAAGTATAGTGAATGATTGTATCAACTATATAATATTTAGGCTACACCAGTAAGTAGCACGGCTAGTATTGACGAAAATTGGTTAATCGGAAGTTCGACTTTGCAGAATGAAATTCTGATTGGGAGGGGGGATTTTTTCGAAAATAGCTCCAATGATTTTCTTTAAATTTGGAATGCTGAACTGCATAAATATTTATTTTTGGAGGGAGGTACTGAGGAATCTATGATGTAAAATTTAAATTGTTACTTGATTTTTTTCTTTATATAAAAATATCCCAATAAGCTCAAAACTTAATATCTCTTTTAGGTTATTAACTACCGCATCCATCAAGGGACTTTTGGTCAAAATTGAAATGCGACTTTACTGATAATTTTTTCCAGTTTTTCACGATTATATCAAATATTTGCACCAGTGATTTTCTTTAAACTTTCTTTAGTAACTGCACTTACATAAAGGTTTTGGGAATCTGTGGGTGTGGTTTAACTTTAAATTGCAGTTACAAGTTTTTCTAGGCGACTGACAGAGGGCGCTGCCATTAGATGTATTGGTATTAAGATGGCTGGTATGCACTAAAAATAAACATATAAAACATACATAATCCTCACGCATGTATTTTTATTATTTATACGTAATGATTAGGCCTTTTAGTGAAAATTCCAAATTCAGAATAATTATAGAAAAGAGAAACTCCTTTGAGTATTTTACCCAGATATTATTCGTTGAAACTTTCATCCTCAAAATGGTTGGCACAAAGAGGATCGTTTACAAAGAGGTTGTTTCAACCATAATCGAGTATGGATGTCGATTAAAAATTACGATAGATTATTAGAATTTCTCTCAAGGCTACATTCTTACTTCCTACGCGTGACCCATCCTATTTTCCAGTTGTTTTTAATATATATATATATATATATGTGTGTGTGTGTGTGTGTTTTGAAGGTAAATAGCCTAGAAAAATACAGTCATGGCGGATAATTTATATTCAGATGGCACCTACGTCTTGAAATCACTGCATTTAGTAGAATATATAAAATAGGTAGTGGGGAGCTAACACATGTTTTTAGGATATGCCAGGTACTGAAATGATAACATGAGTAAACTACATGAGAGCGCTATCATCATATCGCTGTTTATGCAAATTAGAGAAAAACCTTACATTCGGAAAAATGTTTCATATTAATCTAATAGGCCTTTTTGTGTATATAGTTATTATGCGAACTTTGAGGAAATTCGGTGGGAGCCATTTTCTGGGAAATCGCAAAAAAATAAAGAAACAAATATTCAGGAAAATCGCATTCTTGGTTGACTGATTTTGACCGGAAGCTGTGTTGGTACAAAAACGGAATATCAAGTTTGAGGTTCCTGCATTTTTTTTTTTTTTTTAGAGATATTGAGTTTACACTAACATGTTTACATACCATTTTCATACTCAGGAAAACTCATAATATTTATTTCCCGAAGAAAACTTAACTTCATCTGACACGAATGCTTGTTAGAGAAAATAAAACTATGTGACTCTCTTGGATTTGTATGATGTTTTCTGGTGAAGAGCGTGAGATTCTTACGCTAAACCCAAGAAGCTGCACATCAGCAAGCCCTGTGTAAAGTAAGCGAATGTTGTAGATGGCAATAAGCTCCTATTGTAAGGCTGGGCTACTCGCCAGGACAGATATATATTGATAAGAATAGCCTTCATCACAAAAAAAAAGACCTTTTGGAGATATTACAGGCTTAACTCCAGTTATTGTCCCCGGGCAGACCTCTTTCAAACTTTGCAAGTATGGGCACTTTGTGCCATCACCAAATTTTATCAATTTGTTTCATTAGATTGGTTTTCAACAAACGCCTTGATATTTTCATTGATTTCTAAAAATACTGCAAGTTGCGTCAAATATCATTTCCAATTCCTGTTTCTATGCTGCCCGCATTATGTGGGCCTTTAAAGTAGTAACAGGCCTAAATAGAATACATGCTCCGTCTGGCGAGTGAACATGTAAGTTAACATACTTTAAAAACTCATAGTAGAGTTATATTATTACTCATCTCAGTAACACATGTTTGTGTGTTTGTATCTCTGTGTAATCATAAACAGACTGCCTATTGGTTACTATACTGCATTTAGAGGTCACCACTATTTAACACTACTAGTAACCATATAACTTCAATGCCTCCTTTATATAAGTTTTTAAAAAATGAAGAACATTCTCTACCATTTCCTGTCCAATATTTTTAACAAAAGACGTTTCGATTTTTTTTATTTTATTTTTACGAACATTTTCTTTTGTTAACAACATGCCTGTGCATCTCTTTGGATGAACGCAAATTCCTGTTTTAGTTGACATAATTAATAAAGGGAGGGCGTCCTTTAATTAAGTATTGTTTTAAATATCCTTTGTTCTTCACTTTTTTTACTTCCTCTGGCTCTTCTTTAAACTTTGTAGATACTATCTACACACACATAAATACCTATCACTTTTATTTAAAACAATTTTCCCGGAAAAATGGGTTTCTTGAGGGGTTTCTGAGGAAACGGTAGCCGTTATGCTTCCCTCTAATGTACCACATCAGTATAATATGTGGTTTTACCATTTACATAATATAATACATTTTAGAAGCGTTGATAGAATTCCTAATTTGTAGAGTGTTTCACACCAGATTTTTTTGAGAAAGGCTTTACCTTAACCCTCCACATAACACCCTTAAATGAAGTTTCTCGGAGAATGTTTCAAATAAAAGTGATAGGCCTCTGTATGTGCAGTTTGTATGCCAAATTTAATGATATCCATCAGTTTTTAATAAATAAAATCGCGGAAAAATGAAAAAAACGTATCAATAAGAACTTACTTCCGGTCACCTGATCTTTACACACTCGGAACTTGGCAGCATATTTCATTCTAATTCACATTATTTAGATGAAGGAATTGTATAAAGAACTAAAATAGCACTTTAGAGGAGAACATCCCCCCCCCCCCTAAAGATCACTTAACCTCTTAATATGTCTAGTTGTATACTAACTTTAAAGAAATACATTCAGTAAAGTGATAGTGCGGTTGAAGAATTTTGACAGATAACTTACTGTCGGATTCCATGGTGAAACGCAAACGGAATGCCAAGGTTGAACTTGCTACGATTTTTCGTTTTCGACCATCTTCTAAAAAACACTTTTTTCGACTAAGATGACGAAAACGTGTATCTCCGGTGAAAACTCGATATCGAAAATTTGGCTCGATTGCCATACTTCCTCTTCTTACCAACAGTCCGAGAAAGTAAAAATCTAATGTGAAACCCTCACAAGGCATTTTCTCTTTTACAAGTAATTATTACAGTCATAACACAGACAAATTCTCTCTAACACAGGTAAATTATTTCACAGTTGTCTCTAACATAAGAAGTGATATGGTAAGGACTTGAATATACTATTTACATTGTAGTCCAGAAGATAGCGCCCAAACTCTGGACAAACTCATTTTCCACTGAAAATGTTTGAAATAAAAGTTAAAGATTTATATCTGTGCAATTAGCATTCCAGATTTAAAGAAATTCGTTATAGCCGTTTTCAAGACGTCAAAACGCCAAAATCTCAGAAGACTGTTCAGTAAAGTTACATTTACTGTGAAGCGAATTTTTTCAAATTTGTAATTCTAGTAATGCTTCTAATGTACCTTAATATTATATAGACGGTAGAACCATACAATTCCCCTGAAGTGGTACATTTTAGAAACCTAACGTTAATGATCTACCAGAAATAAAAAATATAAACTAGATTTCTTGGAAAAGTGTCACAAATAAAGGTGATTGACCTGTTTACGACATGCACTAAGTTTCAAGATAAACATTTGGAGCCACTTTCGAGGAAAATCTTGGAAAAACTGAAGAAAACAGCATTCAGTCAAGTTGTACACAATGTCAAGTTTGAGCTAGATGCGATTTTTTTCCCCGACCATTCACAAAAAAGTGTTTTTCGTAAACAGAGATCCTGAAAAAAACAGATTATATTTTGGTAAAAAGTTATTTCAAAAATTTGACATGATCGTAAAACTTTGTCTTACGAGAAACGACAAGAGAAAGTTAAAGAAAAACTTGATTAAAGTATTGACTTAATCTCTGCCCCCATTACATTTTTCTAGTATTGTAACTTGGTGTGACAGTATGTAAAATAAACAGACAGAATTAGGAGGGGAATTTATTTTGTTAGATCAATCACAGCGTTGTAATTCGGCTGCAGTTAGCACTTTATTTACCTCTGGGCAAGCAAGGAAATCTCATCAGCGCTCTACTGTGGCCATGAAAGGAAAAATAATCTCCTTCAGCTTTTTTGAAATCAATATTTCAATTTTTTGTCAGATAAATTTCCATACTAGTAATCTACCGTTATAAATTGAAAATTGCAGCACTAAATGAAGCCCACATATGTGTTCACATATTCAGTCAACAGTTTGAGTGAAAATAAGTATTTACCACCGGCCACATAGAGTGCGCCACCCTACACAGGACATCAATCAACGGCCGTCAGAAACATCCGGTTAAATAATTTTACTACGTAGTTGTGATGTACCGGGATGAGTTATGGTAATATTTCATACTAGATGGTACAGAGTTTTACGTAAAAAAAAATGTGGTGTGAAACACTCGCACGACTTTTTCTTAATCCTTTCAATACGATTATATAAATAAAATGACAAATTTTCTTTAAACTCAAATTTTAGATATTAACATTAATATTGTGATGATTAGATTATGGCCCAGTAGAGCGCACCAAACACACTGCATCAACTATAGCTGTAAAAAATTTGAAATCAACGCCACGAGTTGCGCACACTTATCCAAAATAATTTTTTAGTGGAAAATGTTCCAATAAAAGTGATAGTTTCCTATCTATGCAGCAAACCTCCCAAGTTTAAAGAAAATCGTTGTAACGGTTTTCGAGAAAATTCCAAAAAACTTGAAAACCTAATCCGTAAAATCGCACTTCCGGTTAACCGATTATGCAAATTTTGAAATTCAATGAATGCTTGTAATGTGTATTAATATTATGTTGATGTTAAAGCCATATAGAAGTGGTTGGTACCTTAAAGGAAAGCATAACGCTATTGCTCCCCCTTCACCCCTCAAAAAGTGAATTTTCCGGGGAAAATATTCCAAATAAAAGTGATAGGTATTTTATGTATGTGGATATACGAAGTTTAAGATAATCGCTTGAGCCACTTTCGAGAAAATCACAAAAAAATGAAAAAACAAACTAATATGTATATAATAAGTAAATAACTATTTTCTTTGAACAGCTATAAACTATCACTTTTATTCAAATCATTTTTCTATAAAAAAGTTGATTGTAGATAGTGTTACGGAATTTGCGGCGGTAAATTTGGTTGTATGTTATTGGCGCGCACTCTTCATTTCCCTACTTGATTGGGCCGGCACTCAAAAAAAAAAATTATTTGTAAGCGTACTGTGCCGGTTGGTTATGAAATGTTATTAGAGTTTGTTCAGTGTTAGTGGCGCTATCTTCTGGCCTACAATGTAATCACTTTAAACACTACCCGCCAAGGGTGCTAACCTACATGTATGTATCTCATCTGTTCGTTTGTTGGGGCATCTGAATAAGACTTTCAAGTTTAAAGAAATATTTTTTGAATTCTATAGTTGTATTGACTGCAGTAAGAAGAAGTCATGCTGTCCAGATCACATCCATATTAATTAACGTTACCATATTTACTGTAACAGTTACATATTTTACCATATTAATTAACGTTAACACTTATAACAGCTATTAACAGTAAGAATAAAAAAATAAATAACATCTACTGACTTAAACAATTTAGAATTACAATAGTTACGTTATATGCATTGTACTATATTTTTACCAATTTCCTTACAGTTTTGTGTCAAATTAGTCTCTGTTGCCATCACTAATGCCATCTACTTAGTGAAATGTCAACTAGTATATAGAGCCAGCCGTTAGTATTGGAATGAAAACATTACATCTCACTTAGCGATTTGTCTAGGATAACTGAGTGAATGCTTATAGTATACAGTAATAAAAGATTAAAAATTTATATTATTTTTATTCGTTGAAAGGAGCGAACTCTGTGTGCAGCGATAAAAGCTGAATGAATACAATACCGACTACATTAAAAAAAAAAATCTGTTACTTCGCAATTAATCATTTTTTTTAATTCACCTGCCATCTAGCGGATTATTCTTTAATGTTGTTACTACACATGCTTTTGTATCTTTATTTGTACTGTTGGTTAGTACTATATAAGTTTGGATGGCTGTAATATTATTTGGTGACAGTTCCTGAACAGAAGAAAACAAACTGTTTAGGGAAGTAAGACGTTCGAACTCCCCAGAAACAACCCATGAAAGTTAATTTACTCACAGAAATGTTTCAAATGATTTTATTTATAAAAAAAAACGCAGAAAACCGATGGCTTTTCTTCACAATCTAAATTTTGGCAACATATTTAATTCTTAATATGTCCCCCTTCCCCCCTTCACCCCTCAAAAAGTGAATTTTCCGGGGAAAATATTCCAAATAAAAGTGATAGGTATTTTATGTATGTGGATATACGAAGTTTAAGATAATCGCTTGAGCCACTTTCGAGAAAATCACAAAAAAATGAAAAAACAAACTAATATGTATATAATAAGTAAATAACTATTTTCTTTGAACAGCTATAAACTATCACTTTTATTCAAATCATTTTTCTAGAAAAAAGTTGATTGTAGCTAGTGTTACGGAATTTGCGGCGGTAAATTTGGTTGTATGTTATTGGCACTCTTCATTTCCCTACCTGCTTGGGTTAATATTGGGCCGGCACCCAAAGAAAAAAAAATTATTTGTAAGCGTTCTGTGCCGGTTGGTTATGAAATGTTTATTAGAGTTTGTTCAGTGTTAGTGGCGCTATCTTCTGGCCTACAATGTAATCACTTTAAACACTACCCGCCAAGGGTGCTAACCTACATGTATGTATCTCATCTGTTCGTTTGTTGGGGCATCTGATTTTATTTATAAAAAAAAACGCAGAAAACCGATGGCTTTTCTTCACAATCTAAATTTTGGCAACATATTTAATTCTTAATAACATTATATTAAATTATTAAGTGTTAGAATCGTAGAGTATGGCGAAATGGTACCTTAAAGGAAAACTTAATGTCTCCTTTCCCCTCAGAACACCTTGAAATTGAATTTTTCCCAAAAATGTATTTGAAAGAAAAGTTATAGAGCTAATTGTATATAGTGTGTTTAAAGAAATGTGAATATATTGTTTAAAGAAATTCATTGGAGCCAATTTCGAGAAAGTCGCAAAAAAAAAAAGAGAGAGAAAATATAGTTACACATTAAAGTGGTATTATTTTCGGTTGATCGATTTTTTTGGTTGACCAAAAAATATTTATAGATCCTTCGTTGGCTGTTAAAACAATTCAAAGTGGTACTGACGTTGTCGCCATACTTAACAGGATAAGGAAGAAGAGGATACTTTAGCGCTATCAAACGGCCCATTGTTGTACAATGCTCCCTGCTATTGTAGTTCCAGCTGATTCCAATAGATTGAGCAATGATATTCTCTGTATATTTTAGTTGGGTGTAGTCTTTTTATTAAATCATATTATGTGTGAACGATTTCAAAATAGTAAATAGATTTTTCGCTGTAATTATTTATTTTTTAAATGACTTTGTAGATAAATATTTATAAACGCGTCTACGTGTAAAACTTTAATCATCGTAGCGACATCTATTAGAAGTTTCAGTAATTAAATATCATTTTATGTAAATGATTTTAGTTCTTAATGCAATCGCTATCATATATCTATATAAATTTAATTCGATTTTTTATGACCATTTTACTAAATACAGTTCGATATGTTATTTTTTTTTATTCAATAAAATCTAATCTATAAAAAATTATTTCTCTTGTGCTGAATGATTGAATATTATTGTTGGTTCAGCCAATCTATTCAACATTGTTAATAATATTGAAAACTTTTTATAGTTTTTATTTGATGCTGCGATTAGCTGTTTGAATTTAAATCCAGTTCTTTATCGATTTCCTTTCCTTTACTACTATATTGTGTTGCTGTCAGATTTGGAAATAATCTTTTCAATAGAATTTGTAGTAGGAAAAAAAAAATGTTAGTTTTATAGAGCGGTGTGTGAGAAGGCAATGATATTTTTGTTTGGCTATCACAAGTAGATATCTAATATAAATGCTTTCCAAGATTATCTTGAAAATGGCTTCAACAGATTTTTTTTAAACGTAATATACCTACTAACTAAACTTACATATAAAGCCCATATATCAATTTACACGGAAAAAATTGTTTCAGAATAAAAGAATAGATCTGTTATACATGTAAAATTTAAAAGTTGCATCAGTTGATATTGTATCAGTATTGCTGATATTGTATCAGTATTGCTGATATTGTATCAGTATCTGATAATTTTAGTAATTGAGTTTTCCCTGAAAATACATATTCTATGGTCCCCTGATACTAAAAAGTTGTTCTTAGAGAATGGTCCTTATTTCTGTGTGTGTTTGTGTATGTATGTGTTAACAGAATATCTCAAAAACGAATAATCGCGGGAAGCGCAAATTTAGTGTTCTGTTTAGGCAGTATCACCGCATCAGGCACGAAGGTTTCGGACAAAATCCATCAATCAGAAATGCGACTTTACGGAATGTTTTTTTCTTTTGTTTTTCCTGATTTTCTCAAAAATGACTCCAACAATTTTCTTTAAACTTCATATACTATCTACACTCGAAAATAACTATTACTTCTATTTGTAACACTTTTCTAAAAAGAAAAAGGTTTTTAGATGGTTGTGAGCAATCTGAGAATGTTCAAATTCAAATCTCTGTTTGTTCAACATTATTGACGCTTCTTAGAATGTAATCATTCTCTATCTGTCTCCTCCACTCTCCCACCCGGATATTTATCTTTGGACGAATAAGGGAAATTTGAAGTTTAATGAAAATTTGTCATTTTATATATATATATATTTCTATTACAAGTCGTGTCAATGTTTCACGCCATATTTTTTCTTTTTTGAAATATTTTGTTCACACACACACAACGAGTTTTGGTGGTCAAAATAAACTCCATATTGTAATTAACCAACTAAATGACAGTAATTGGCAATGTAGATTTAAATTTAAACAGCTGTTATGTTGATACAGTCAGCATTGTTAGATGACTATTAGGTAATTGGGTAACTGTTATATCTTGTAGGTAACAAAATGTACATGAATGACTGGCGGTTGTTTCCAATATTCATTCATACACTTCCATTCCCACCATTTAATAAAGTTCATGTAATATTTATTATTATTTAATTCAACTAAATTACATAATATCTTTAATAAAGAGACTAACAGTCAGTGAATCTTCTCCACTTTCTATTGTTATATTTCTTTCGCAAACCTTCTTTTTATATCCCCTCTTTTTTTTTTGACACAAACTTATAAAAATTATATGTAAGAAATTCTTATTTAGAGATGTAAATAGCGTTTCCTAATTGGCTGATTTTTAACAATAACCAAGTTTTAAATATAATAACCTTATCGCTTCCTGGTGAGTTTTTTTTTTTGTTTTCTCTTGCTTCTTCGTCAGCATGGGAAGTAGTGCGATCGTGTCAGATTGTCGAAATTTACTTTTCTTCGGAAATATAAGTGTTGAAGTGCTGTACTCAACACACACTCTCAGTGCGAGTGTGTCTAAAACTAGCACTCGGGTGGTTATTTAGAAATTCGGGTGATATGTATGTATGGCTGCAACGGTAACCTTTGTGTACGATTTACAACTACGTATCCTTTTTATTTGAAACATTTTTCCAAATTTCGTTAAAGTGTCATCTTACAGAAATATTTTTGTAGGTTTTCCAGAACTTATTAGAAAAACGGTTCCAACGATTCTATTTGAACTTGGAATGGTAATTGCACATATACAAACCTTTCACCTAGGATTATATAACATTAGATATCAAATGATGCTGAACAGTATGGCAGCGAAATTAGATGTTAATGTACTTAGCCTGGGTACCCAACACACACTCCCACCAACACTACATTATGTCCGGCCAACTAAACATTCAGTACAAATTTCAAGTTCAGAGAAAATTTGTCAATGAGTATGCCCTGTAATTGTCCCAATACATGATTTGAAATCCTCTGAGTATCAGAAAAGTGTGTTTAGCGAATGGACTATGTGTGTGTGTGTGTGTGTGTGTGTGTGGGTGAGTACAAAATATCTCAAAAATAAAAAAATTGCGCGAAGTTTAAACTTGGTATTCCGTTTAGTTAGTACCATCGCATCTGACTCGAAGGTGTCGGGCAAAACCCATCAACCGGAAGTGCGATTTCACTGAATGTTTTTATTCCAGTTTTACTTGATTTTCTCGAAAAACAGCGCCGACGATTTTCTTTAAACTTTGTATACTAGCAAAACTACAAATATCTGTTTTATTAGAAATATTTTTTCAGGGAATATTAATTTCTTTTAGATGTTCCTAGGGGGAGCAACATTAGGCTCTCCTCTAAAGTGTCACTTCAGTATAATGTGTGGTTCTACCACCTATACAGTATTAAAGTATATTAACATCCCGTCTAGAATTCCATATTTTAGGAAGATAGGTTAACCGTAAGTATGAATTTTCGTAATAGGTTTATGACTTTTTGGGAATTTTCTGAATAAGAGAACAATGTTTTTCTTTAAGCTTGCCTGGTAACTGCATATATATATATATATATATATATATATATGACGGACATTTTCAGTCAATCCAACGGTTATCGTTTAGTTTAGTTAAGTAACGGCTGGGATCCTCCACTCTAACCACTGAGACATCAAAAAACTAAACGGCCGCTATGTTGGGTTGACCCAGAATGCCTCTTTGGTACCTCCTTATATATATATGCAGAATCTGGGACCTGTGAGTTAGGCAAAGTTTAAAATGCCGCTTCAAAGCTTTCATACAGATGGCGCTGGCAAGGAAACAGTAATCCCCATTATATGTATAATGTTCTGCGTACCCAACTAATAGTTTAGTAAACATTGCAAGTTTATAGAGAATTTATTGTTTACAATTGTCATAGTTGCCGTAAGATCAAGACTTGTGAGCGTTTCACACCAGATTTTGTTGTTTTTTTTTACCACAGATTCATAGCTGTAGAAAATAGTTTGATGGAGTTTTCAGAACAGGAGATTAAAAATGGTTTCTGTGTGATCAGGGAAAAAAGAAAAAGTCATTGAACATTGTAGGAGTAGTGAGGGAGAAGTGTTCTGATTTCTATTTAAAAATGAACGGTATTGTACCGAGGGGGGATTACGAGTATGAGATGACATTCATGTCAGTTTGTCTGTTTTCTGATTTAGTAGGACATTACTGTAAACATAGATATCGCTAGCATTACTGACTGACTTACTGACACACACCACACACATTCTCTGACACATCTATCTCTTTATATAGGAATATATGATCTCTACGGAACGATTCACTTAAAAAACTATCCCTCCACAAGTGCATTGTGTATTGCTCTATAAAAAACTCCAGATGAATATGTAGCCACAGCTATACTGATACTATTATAAATACGAAAAATCGAAAATCGAAGGAATTTCAAAGTTAATATTCCACTTATAAATATCGCCATCGTATCTGAGAGGAAGTTTTTGGTAAAATCCCGGAAGTATGATTTCCATTTTTTTTTTTTTATACTTTTAGGCGATTTTCTTGAATTTGATTTTTGGGGAGTTATGAGGGACCAGTAATGTTAGGTTTTCCTCTAATACAAGTTTCTCAACTTTTATCGAACCTTTGTCTCCTTTTGACGTTGGTTTTTTTTTATGCGGCTTCCTTTCCTACCACGGGGAGCCGTTCAAGCGAGCGTTCCAGGAATTGCTCCCGTCTGTCCGCCTAGCTCGGGGCTTATTGTTGTCATACAGAAATAATAATAATAATTTTTATTGACACCCATTTTATTACAAAGTAGAAGTCTCTCCATTAATGAGGTATAGAGTATAGTAGTGCTGCAATCATTTTATAGACTAAGTACTGCGCACAAATTTGGGTTTAAATAAAAATAAAGTACATTTCCTTGTTCCTTCAATTGTTATAAAGAACAATAACAGACAAATACATGAATACACCACTTTTTTATCCACTGTTCACTTTATGTTTCAGTTCGTTTCAATTTCCACTCAATTTGATTGATTTATTATAATTTTTGCCAACACAGAGTTATCCCGTGCAAGTGTCTCTCAACCACAACCGATTCTATCCAGTATCTCGTCTCTCCATCTGATTGTCTGTCTGCCTCTTCGCCTCTTGCTCTCCCGGCATGGCCGCTTTATTTCAGCTTCTGAGCTTCTCTAACTCCAAATCTAATATTTTTCCAAATTTTTTTATAATAATCATATTTTTTTAATTTTCTGAGCTCTCCTTACCCTAAAATAATTCTCAGCATCTCAACTTGTCCGATAAATTTCTGGAAAGGGCCCAAGTTTCACACCGCATAATATCACACATACAAACACACCAACAGACACACTGCACCAACACTTTCCTTTAAGGCTGTTACTATAACCTCTTTCGAAAATTTTGCTCCTTCGACAGGAATACAGGTAGGAATACTGATAATGTTGCTTAGAATTGACCATATTTAACTTACAATCCAACAAAATGCAGTTAGCGTTCCAAGATTTAGAGAAAACCGACGTTTTCCAGAAAATCGTCTCCCCCCTCCCCCAAAAAATCTCAGAGACCTATTCTGTAAGATTCGGCTTGTTCTGCAGAGTTGGATGTGATACTGGCATCAAAAACAGTATACCAAATTTCAGTTGCTACAACTTTTCGTTTTTGGTAGATTAACATTTTTTTTTGTCCTCATTTAGAGGATTTCAAAACATTGCATTTCCGGTAAAATCACCATTTTAATAATTTGATTCGTTATTAAAATGTTTATAATTAAATAAAATAAAAAGATATTTCCGGTGAAAACTCAATTTACTAAAATTTGACACGATACTTCCTCTTTTATCTACGAACTATTTATTATTCTTGTGTTGTAAATCAATAGATTTTGTTTTTAATAATACTATTTCGAGCCTGATTATATAGTGGTAGTCTAGTCAGCTGGAGTCTATTTGGTATGTAATACTGCTCCAAGCGTTTCCGGATTGGTGTTGTTTCCGTCTCTATCATAGTTTATCTCTTTCGAGTTGCCTTTACTCACACTTATGGGTTAATATTATAACTTATTTTTATATTTTTCTTTGTACAACATTAGAAACACTTGATGTAATGATTTATAAGTGATGTTCTATCAGAATTGAAAACACTTAGAAATACGTACCTAAGTTTTACTAGATGACCGTATAATTTTAATAAAATAAAAAAATATCAAACAGTAAACAATGAGGAGAGTAAGAGTCAGGTTGTCCAACATAAAAGTGTGATTAGTGACAGTGTTTGTCTGTCTGTCTATGTGATGATTGTTGTGCCACACATGACGCGTCAGATGATCATTTCCCAGTATTAAGATTCGTTACACACATACACATAACACGCTAGTCAATTGGAAGAATAAGGCGTTTCCATACTGAATGGAAGACGCGAATCATTTATAATTTTCCTGTTCACAGTATTGTCAATCTGCCTGTCTGTACGCTTGTCTAGTTATTAAAATTGGTTTTTATTATTATTTCTTTATGACTTATCAAAGTCATTATTATTATTTATAAAACTAATTAACAAGAAATTTTGATGAAGGCCTTTTCAGAAGTGACGTATCATTAATATTTTTTTTTTAAACAACTTTATGTTTAAAGAAAATTATTAGAGCCGTACTCAGAAATGCTATTCTGTAAATGCGCTCTTCCGGTTAACCGATTTTCTTTAAATTTGGAATTCTAGAAAGGCTTTTAATAGACGTTTATATTTTATAGGTTGCCACTAACTATAGTTTCATATAACTATAGTTTCCACTTGAGAGGTGAGTTTAATGTTGCAGCTTAAGCTCACCTCAAAAAAAAAAGTTCTATTAAATTGTTTCAAATAGAGATAGTGTCCAATCAGAGAACCAACCATGTGTCAGAGAGAGAGAGATCTCATGAAGACACTGCAACGTCTCAGTCAGCCCTGTCCAAATCCCGAATAGCTTTTTAGCCGCCATTAGTTATAGAGTTGGATGCTCTGAGGGAAAACAGCCAAAGTCAATGGCTGGGAAGCCATGATAGAGCTGTTTTCTCAAAAGACCCGCCAATTGCAAGCTGAGGATCAATAATTGGGGAAAAAGGCGCCTAATTTTGGCCAACCTATTCGCCTTCTCATTCACCGAGAATCCTTCTGTTGACTTCAGTAATTCTTGACTGGAATTTGTGGGATGTTCACCAAAAAAAAAAAAAATCTTAGTCAATGGATTCTCGTAGCGTCAGTATCGCATTTGGAACACATCACCTTCCGGTGCTTGTACTATATATACAGGAAGATGGCAATTGCGTCAGTTATTTGTAACTATTGTTCTTGTTATAAAACGGGGATATCTGCGCAATGGCCCCTGAATTCTAATTCACGTCAGTAACTACGTGACCTAAATAAGGAGACCTCAGGTGCCAAAATGTAAATGCAACAAAAATCTGCTGTGAAAAACTCACACGATTTCCTCTTACTGAAATTAATATAATTTAATTGACACATTTTCTTTAAATTTATAATGTATAGAAACGTTTAGATGGGCTTCCCATAAAGGTAGCTGCCGCGCGTTCTGTCTCAGTCAGTAGAGCTTGTAGCGGCAGTTTTAATTTAATCTATCAGGTCACCCAAACCACGCTAAAGTTAGTTTTTCCGGGAAAATTTTTATCACTGCAGTTAACATTGCAAGTTTTAAGAAAATGGTTGCACTCACAGACTCACGCACTCACACACTCACAAACTAATTCTATAAAGTCGTACTTCCGGTAATTTTTTTTTCAAATTTGGAATTCTAGCAATCCTGCTAATGGATCTCAATAGGACAGATAGTAAAACCATAAATTATAATCAAGAGGAAAGCCAAACGTTAGTGTTCCCATAGAAATACATAGAAAAAAAATGTTTGTCTGGAACAGTGTTTCAAATAAAAGTGATAGGCATAGAAAAATCGCGTCTTTATAACCACCGGAAATACATGAATATGAAAAAATAGTTTCTGTGGTGTGTGTGTGTGTGTGTGTGTGTGTGTGTGTGTGTTTTATTAAACAAAATATCTCAAAAACGAAAAGTCGCGGGGAGCTCAAACTTGGTATTCCGTTTAGATATTACCACCGTACGATTGATACGAAGATTTCAGCCGAAATCCGTCAGCCGAGAGTGCGACTTTACTGAATGTTTTTTATTCGGTTTTTCGTAATTTTCTCATTAACGGCTCCAACGGATTTCTTCAAACTTCGTATACTATTTACACATATAAATGCCTATCATTTTTATTTGAAACATTTTTCGAGGAAAATCTATTTTTGAGAGGGGTTTTGGGGAGAACAGTAGCGTTATTCTTTTCCTCTAAAGCACCCCTTCAGTACAATATGTGGTTTCACCACCTATATAATATTAACACTGTTAGAAGCATTGAAAGAATTCCAAATTTGAAGAAAATTCGGTCAATTGTGATTTTACAGAATAGGTTTGTTTATTTCTTTTAATTTTCTCTTTGAGTGACTGAGGTTGGAGTGATTTTCTTTAAACTTGGAATGCGCTGCTGCATAGATAGAAACGAATCACTTTTATTTAAAACCATTTCCTGAAAAAATTGATTTTAGAGGGGAATAGGGAGTCTGTCAGTTAGTTTGAAATTAAATTTGCACCAGTTTTCTTGGTTTTGACATAGAGCGTTCCACATAAGGTCGCTCAGGTATACATGTAAAAGCTACACTACCATTTTTATATGGCAGCTCAACTAAACATCGTAATTACAGTTTAAAGAAAATTTCATGATTAAGTTCTACTACTAATTAGTGTACGAGAAAGACCTGTGAGTGTTTCCGGTGTAAACTTGATACGGAATATTTGACATGGTTGCAATACTGTCTCTTACCGGAAGTAATCAAGTGGTTCTTGTTTTCAAATTCCGTAAAATTTTTACGAAATTAATATTTGTAGAATTTTTCAAGGTCATAGTCATTACAATCACCTGAGACTATTAATAATATCAGCTGATCTAGTTATTATATTATTATCTTACTCTTGCTATCTTTTTGTTGCACAATAATTAACAATTTAGCTGTATACTATAGTGTCGGTGTAGAGATATGTCTGTTTTAAATGTAACCAACTGCACTTTATCATGTTCTTTTCACATGAAATTATCTATTTCCCGGCTTACTAAACAACAATGCTGGCCATATTCTCACGGCATTATTTATTCCCTAGCATAACAATAATGTTAAGTGCTTAGTGATTAATATCAAGTGGTTTGGGGGGGGGGAGATTACACTGTACAGAATAACTAAGGTTATTTTTATTTTTATCACTATGGTTACAAATAAAACTCTTATTAGAACACGTAATTTAATTAGATTTTTTTTATTTATTTAGTAACAACATTAATTTTACTTTTGGCTTTCTCTTACTGCTGTTAGAGGAGTAAGTACTGTGATCGTGCCAAATTATTGATATCGAGTTTTCTCCGGAAATACACATTTTGAGTCCAGAAAAGTGGTTTTTAGAAAATGGTCTGTATGTGTATGGTGAACACCATAACAAAAAATCTGGTGTGAAACACTCACACAATTTCTCTTACTCCAGTTCTCAAAATTATAATTGATAAATTTTATAGTCTGTGTACCAAATTTAATGAAATTCGTCGAAATCTGAAAAAAACTGTCCAGTAAAAACACACTTCCGGTTTACTAATTTTCTTGAAACTCTGAATTTTGGCCATCTAATTATTTTTAATTAATTTTGTTTGGATGATAGAATTGTATAATCAACTATGACAGCACTTTAGAGAAAAACATAACCCCACCCCTCTTCCAAAAGTGCCATTAATTGAATTTTCCCACAGAAATGTTTTAAATAAAAGTTGCAGATCTTCGTATGTTTAGTCGATATAGGAAGTTTCGAGAAAATCGTCGGAGACATTTTTGAGAAAATTGCGAAAAAGTGAAAAAATCATTCAGTAAAGTGGTAATGTAAACGCACTTCCGGTTATCCGATTTTTTTGAAACTCGGAATTTCCACAACATATTCAATTCTAATTAACATTATTTAGATGATAGAATTGTTTATTAAACTGAAATAGCACTTTAGATGAAAACCTAATCGTCGGAGACATTTTTGAGAAAATCGCAAAAAAGTAAAATAACCAACAAGTAAAGTGGTGCTTCCGGTTGAAGAATTTTGACCGTTGACCCACTGTAAGATGCCATGGTGATACCAAAACGGAATATCAAGTCTCAACTTTCTACGGTTTTTCGTTTTTGAGCTATGCTGTTCACATACACACACACAGAGACCATTTGCTAAAAACCACTTTTTTGGAGTCAGGGAACTCCAAAACGGATGTTTCCGGTGAAAACTCGATATCGAAAATTTGACATGGTTACAAAACTTCCTCTTACTAGGAGTAAGAGAAAACAAAAACAGAAAGTTCATACTTGACATTCCGTGTGGACATCACAATGGGATCCGATAGAAACTTAATATTTCGTTAAAGAGCCACTGGAGACCTGCAAATAATTCGTTCAGTCAGAAGTACCAGTTTATTGAATAGATTTTTCGTATTTTTTGTTGCTATTTCACCGAAAACGGCAACGAAAACAATTTTCTTTACAATTCGTATTTTAACGAGAATTTAAAGAGAACGTAAAGTTTAAAGAGAATTTAGAAATTTTATAAGAGAAGTCGTGTGAGTGTTTCATACAAGATTTTTTTTTGTATCCAAAATACAAGACACAAAAAAAATATTGATTAAATAAATAACAGATCAAGGCAATAACGACGATGAATAAATACAAAGGAAGAATGAAAATAAAGAAATAGAAGAAATGTCCGTGGTGAGATCATAGGTAATTATCATGGGAGAAGGTCACAGCAGATGTGGAGAATGACGTCACTCTATACAACATCCGACCACACGGTGTCTAATCTGTTCGTATATCTGTAGGGTCTATGAGATTGCTAGATCTTAGTATTGCTAAACTCACCTGTTAACCAGTTTGGCGCCAATATAATTGTAATTACGTAGGTACTGAGTGTATCATATAACTGTATATAGACAATATTACAATTGAGTACAACTCAATGAAGATAACTAACGGGCTGATTGGCTAATGATATAATACTGTAAATTAGTAAGGTATTCTGTAAGAAATCCCTCGAGAAAAATATCTACAGAATTGTACTCTGAGTTCTCTTTTGCATCTCGCATTGAATTCTTTTCAAATTTAACTGTTAAAATAAAAATCTGATGTGAAACACTCACACGACTTTCTCTTACTGCTGTGAGTGTAATTATATTATGAGACGACAACTTTCCTTTAAACTTTAAATTTTACTCATTTGTCCTAACATGAATACAGATTGTGGGGGGGGGGGTACTTACCAAGGCAGATAGTACAAGTGATGAAATTGAAGGCCAGAAGGAAGCGCCAATAACATGTACCAACCCCATATAGCATTTGACATTTAACGGCTTCTCTGTCACAAAATTGCTTAGCGACCGCTACTGCTGGCTCGAGACCACAAAATGACAGTGCAAATCCCTCCTTAGTAAACTCCTCGTCAGCTCTCTCATTGTTCTCTATACTCGCATGCGTACAGCCTGTGCCCATGGGTAATTTAGGGGATTATAGATGCTGGCTGCTGGATAAGAGAAGAAACAGACGTTGATCTGTTTGAGACAAGAAAGTCCAGATGGTGGGATTCAAACAAGGGAAGAACGACGGCTTTATCTTACTTGACAGAACAAAAGGATGATTCCGAAGGATCTCTCGTGTGTCGAGACTAGTGGCAGGTCCAGGCAGCTGAATGGGAAGTAGTTTAACTCAAAACATGTATTTCCGTGAAATATTCGAACCCGAATTCTTCCACTTACCAGGATTTAAAAAGAGAAAGTAACAAAACCTTCAATATACTTGCCCGATCCTGTGCTGGTGTATAAATGGCATGTCAAAGTTTTTAAATTTAACACGGTCTTTTTTATTGAAATCTACAAAAAAAAATGGCGGGTGTTCTCTTTATCCTTTATAATGAACTGAGATATTAAATTTAAAACAGAACAGAACAAAAAAAAAGTTAATAAAACTGTATTAAAAAAAGGGTTTTGAAGGATATCCTCTCAATTTTATTATTATTATTCATAATATTTAATAGGCAATGGTAATCTGCCCACAGCAGGCCACCTTCTGACATTCAATTGTTATTATTGCTGGCACTGTTAAAACACCTCCATGGCTATACCAGAAATAGGTAGCATGGACCCGCTGGTTTATTGTTATTATTATTTGCATATTTATTTATTTCTAAATGTATTACTGTATTATTTATAATTTATTATCCAACTGTTAAATATTACGTCACTTTCAGATATATAACAACGACAAAAAGCCGTTCACAATACAGAAGTGAATAAATAATCTGAATAAAACAATTGTTGCCGACATTACATGCATCAAAGAATGGACAAAACTGTGATATATGTTTTGTGAAATTGATGAAACAAAAAGAGTTTGATGCGAAACACACTAACGGACTTTCACTTTTACAGTAGCTAACTCAAATAGTTATAAAATAGCCAATAACAACAGTTAATACAAATATATAAAATTGTCAACTTTTGCAGTTAGGGGTGAACTTGTTGGCGTCCTAGATTCTTCTCACGTACGTCTGGATATCCAGCTAACCAACTAAACGAACAATGAAAAACACTTGCGATTCCGGTTGAGACTGTGTCAGTGGTTGGCTAGAAACCGACACTTCGCCTATATTGAAAATGGCCCTCTGCAGGAAATTTCAAGAAGTGTAACTACCCTGAATAGGCTCATTTACAATGTGCGCGAAACATCGGTTTCTAGCAAACCACCGATGCGGTGTCAACCCGGAAACTCAAGGGTTTTACGTGAATGGCCGCGGAAACCTAAAAGATCAGAAACGAACAGTATGAGTCGCCAACGCGACGCAGATTGGCTCAATAGCCAATTGGTAAAATTGATATGTTTATGTCTGTGAAGTTAGCACATCAAGTTCAAGGAAAATCGCTATGATCGTTTTCAAGTGAAATTCCAAAAATGCTCAATAACTGATTAATTGGTTAACCGATTTCTTCCAAATTTGGATTTCTGCCATATCTCGTAATTTATATTAATATTTATTATACGGGCGGTGAAATATTGAGGTCAATTTGTATTGAAGTGGTAGTTTAGAGATTAGAGCAAACAACCATGGTCGCTGGTTTTTGATGTTGAAATGAATGAACACACCAACTGGTACTCAACTCACAATTATTTAGTACTTACTATACAAGTAGCTCACTGTTAGATGGTAGGCGGTGTTGTCTGTAGCTAGAGAACACTGCTTGGAGACCGTCAGTGCACTGAGAAGGCTCCAGAGGACACAATAGATCTTTCAGGTTGCTGTGCAATAATCCCCTAAAACAATCTAAAATCTACGATACAAGTATTCACGTTTTACTGAGTTAGGAGAGAGGAGTGTATGTACAGTGAGTACAGAGTGTGACTGAGCGAACATTGACTGATGATGGTTGGTTGGTAGCGGGATTGTAGTTGTGACTCGCTTGAAGAGTGATGTGACAAGTTAGAACTCTTGTCTGTTTTAACAGTGTTGAGCATAACTTATATTCACTTTCTCTTACCGCTAGAGACCGCTTATTGGTTGTAAGAGAGTGGCAGACATGGTTGGAACCCATTCCGCCAATACAGTGCAGTGAGCATGGTAAAATACGTAGTTGAAATGCGCTTGGTAGTGCGTTGGTGGCGCCTTAAAGCGGTTGCTAAGGAAGTAATATAATACCATATATTGTACTGAACTACACATTTTAGAGAAATGTTTAACTTCCAGAATTCTTAAAAAAATCCTTTTTCCTGGAGAACTTTTTCAAAATACAAAAATGAATAAACATTTGTGTGTTTGCAGATAGTGTATGAAGGTTAAAGAAAATTGGCTCCAGGGAAATTTCCTTCAGGTTTTACATATTAACTACATTTCATCATGCTTCCTTCTAAAGTGCTATTTCAATTTATTTATATGATGTTAAATACATGATAAATTGTATCATGTAAATAATATTAAAAAGAATTAAATATATTGTTAATGCTCCGAGTTTGAAGAAAATCGGTTGACCGGAAGTGCTTTTTTACTGACGTTATTTCAGTTTCCTACAACTTTATCCATTAAAACACCGACGGATTTCAATAAATTTATTACACTGTTATGTAAATACCTATCACATTGGTTTGGAACGTTTTTCAGACAAAGTTCATTTAAAGAAATTTTTGTAGGAAGGGGAAGTTATGGTTTCCTCAAAAAAAAGTAATTTTATTAAGTTTGGATGTTCTAAGAATTTGTACAAAATTGAAGACAAGCAAACTTTTAGTAAAAATCACTATATATACAAAACTATTGTATTAATATTTCTTATTAATTTGAAGAAAATTTGTTCCTTAAATCTGTGTAAACTGCGGTAAGAGAAAGTTGTGTGAGTGTTTCATACCAGATTTTTCTTCAATTCTTTTCTTGTGAGTATTTTGTTCATACACACCGCCGATACCGATTCAGATTATTCGCTACACCAATACTAGACTAGTTTGTTGCCCTTTGGCAAGGCAACGAGGTTAAGAAGCTTTTGGTTGGAAACCCGACACTTTTATTTTCCCTTTCCACAGTGTGGGACCGCCACTGTAATAGTTTTCCTTTTTGCATATCTCTTAAGTAATTAATTTCTTAAAACATTCTGTTTAAAGGCCAAAAAAAAAAACAACAGCAAGCGACGCGAACTATTTCGTGGGAAAGGATGTCCGCTCTCTCGGAACCTCCCACTATTCTTTTATCTTTTGTTATTTTCTTCTTCAATATTTTTTTCTTCTTATCTTGTTTTTATTTATTACTATTATTATATATAGCTCAGCCACGGAGTTCAATAACTGCTAAATTTACCACCTACTTCAAACTCTTATAATATATATAAAATAATTGGTTTTTAGTGCATTTTTAGAAATTTAAATTCACTATATACCCATAAGTGAAATATATATATATATTTTTTTTTTTAAATATTGTTCGACACTGAAACAGTTTGTTATTTGTCAATAAAAATTACCAATATAATTTGTGATTGGTAGGTAAATAGTATAGGATCTCATATACATATTATGCAATGACTGTCGTCTAGTAAATCTGCCAAAGAAGATTGTCATCTATAAACACAGGTACTGTTTCTTTCTTTATCATTAGATCGACCATTTTTATGTTTCCTGTATTATTATTTACGTACATCTCTTAACTTAAGTTTATTTTATTTTATTTTAAATTATTATGTTAACAGCTGTTTGAAATAAATCAGCTAGTAGGGGGTGTCTTCTTTGTTGGCAGTGGATTATGTTTTTTCTTCTTCTTTCTGTTGTTTTATTGTTTGTACTTAGTTTATTTACGTCACAGTTAGAAGGAGCCATTTTCTTCTAAATCTACCGTACAATGACTTTTATGAAATACATTTAGTTTTGAACACTGCAAAGCTCATTTCCTAAGTATGGGGCACATTTTTTTTTCTTATCTTTTGTTTTCAAGTTGTGAACGCTGACGTGTGAAATACTCGCACGAAATTTTCTTCCCGTACTGTAATGAATTCAGTTTACATGTGATGTGTGTCACATACTTTGTTAGGCAATGTTGGTAGTGTTTTCGAAATAACACTCCACACACAATTTTCTTATATAACTGTTATACGAAAAATGAGAATAGTTAGACATTTTAAATTTCAAATTTTATTCATTTGTCTTTACAAAAATATACAGGCCGTAGAGGGACAGTTACGTATCCAGGCAGGTATAGAAGTGGTTACAATGTTCGCCACAAGAAAGAGCTAATAACATTGAAACGACCGTATATAATTGAACCGTGAATTTAAATTTCTAAAAATTTGAAATCTAACGCCACGAATTCCGTAAAACTACATAAAATAAATTGGTTGGGGAAAATTTTTGTTTCAAATAAAAGTGAAGGTTTGTGTATGTGTCCAGTTAGCATTCCAACTTTAAAGGGAAATCATTATAGTCGTTTTCGAGAAAATTCCAAAAGAAAAATCCTCAAGAAACCTATTCTGTAAAGTAGCACTTTTGGATTACCGATTTTCTTCCGAGAGCCATACATTGAACTGCTGTGGTATTTTAGAGGAAAGCTTGGCGCTTCTGCTCCCCCAGAACACCCCAAAAATTATTTTTGCAGGGAAAAGTTTCCTTAGGAGCAGATAGTTTAAGAAGGTAAAAGAAGAAAATTTATTGTTGGAGCTGATTTTCCAGTTGGGGGGTGGGGGGTGGGGGCTCAGCATTAAACAGCTTTGTTTGAACAGAGCTTTGTTGGCAGAGAGTGCTGCACTATAATGTAGTAACATTCAGGTAAACCAAGTGCCTTAAAAAATGAAAATTGTACTACACACGATCTACATTTCTATGTACCCTCGGGCGAACTAAAAGGGTTCTTTAAAAATTGCTGAACTTTGAAGTATTGTAATATTTGTGTTAAGAGAAACTCGTATGAAGTATTGTAATCGTGTCAAATTTTTGATATCGAGTTTTCACCGGAAACATCCGTTTTGAGGTCTCCTGAGTCCAAAAAACTGGTTTTTAGCAGATGGTCTGTGTGTGTGTGTGTGTGTGTGTGTGTGTGTGTGTGTGTGTGTGTGTGTTCCGTTAGGTACTACCATCGCCCATCGCATCTGACACTAAGGTTTCGGACAAATTCCACTTCCAACCGGAAGTGCGACATTACTGAATGTTTTTTTTTCCAGATTGTCGCGATTTTCTCGTAAACACTTCCAAAGATTTTCTTTACATTTCATTTGCTATTTACATACATATATACCTATCACTTTTATTTGAAACATTTTCCCTGAAAAATTTTATTTGGAGGGAGATTCTAGGGGAACAGTAGTGTTATATCATTTCCTCTGAGTACCAATATACATTAAAAGCATTGTTAGGATTTCAAATTTGAAGAAAATCGGTTAACCGGAACTAAACTTCACAGAATAGGTTTCCGGGTTTTTTTGGAATTATCATGAAAACTACAAAATGATTTCCTTCAAACTTGGAATGGTAACTGCACTTTTATTTGAAACATTTTTGTAGAAAAATGTTGAATTTTGAAAGACATATATCGTGTTGATTGTATGTCGTTGGCGCCCTCTTCACTTGCCTACCTTTTGGGCTGGTAGTTTGGTATTTGTTCCTCCCACCTATATTTGTACAATATTTAATGTTTAAAGAAAATTTGTCATTTTATACATGGTTGTATTAACAGGAGTAAGAGAAAATCGTGTGTGTTATTGATTGATACTGATATTTTCGTGTACTGATTAAGTTCGGGCCGCAAAGGTAGAATTTTATTCTATATCTAGAAATCGAATGAAATGAATATAAAAAAATCGAATCTTTAAGAGTTATTTAAAAAAAAAGAAAGAAATCAGCGAAAATACTCACAGATAACAATCACGAAAGTCCCACGTAATAAAAGTCTATTCAATATTTATTTACGTTTATCTATTACTACTATATATACAAATTTTATAGAAAGTTTATAATAGTGTTTTGATCAAATATTGACAAATAATTTACCAATATGTTATTCATATGTAGATGTACTTAATACAGTTGGCATTGGGTAAGCACGATTGCAATATAGAGAATCGAATAAACCTCAAAAAGGCAGTGAATGGTGGTAATATTTTATACAGCTGATATGAAATAAAAATAAAATAAAAAAGTTATTTCATGGTGGAAGATAAATTCCCCTACTTCTGTAATTGGTTGTAAAGTTATATAACGGCGAACAAGAAACAATCCAAGATAGAAGATGAAACAATAAAACTATAATAATTAATCGACACAGGAATGGTGAATGTAGGTAATTTAAAATGGGTCGGATTGCATTTTTTGGGGGGCGAATTATAATAGCAGATTTTTGATGAATAACGATGTGGTGCCGATGCATTTGGTGTCGAAGATTAAATCAACAATACCGCTGCGATTATGATCCCTCCTTTTCCAGCTCTTTGTTTCTTTCTATTCTGTAATCATCTCATTCTTAGGATTCTGGAGCATAACTACCTTGTTACAAGATTTTGGGATCAACTTTAGTCTCAGAAGTTTTTCCTAATTGTTTAAAATAGTTTTTTGGCCAGAAACTTATGTTTTTCTTCAAACATACAATTCCTACAAAAGTTTGTATAAATATTGCTTGTAAATGGGTGCGCTCTATGTCAAAACCCACAAAACTCCCGCCCCCTCAGAGACCTCCCTACCCAGCTATGAGAAAATGTTCGTTTGCTTTTTAATGTGAGAAACCTTCGCTTTTTACGAAATAGGTGCCTCCCAAAAAACGTATTCTCCGATAAAAAATCCATTCAGTAATGTTGCACTTTCGATTGATGGATTTTGCCCAAAAACTTCCTGTTTGATGCGGTAACTGACCGGAATAACATGTTTGAGGTTCCTGCGATTTTTCATTTTTGAAATATTCATCACCCAAACACAAACAGTGCATTCGTTAAAAACATTTTTTTTTTCGAATTCAGGGGACCTCATAACATGTATTTCCGGTGGAAACTCAATTTCAAAAATCTTTGTATACGCAATACTTCCTCCTCTTACTAACAGTAAGAGAAAGTAAAAGTAACTTGATTTTTTTTTTTAATCCATTTTACAATTTTACATATTTATAATTTGATTTCCAGACAAAGAACTACAGATTGGCCATCGTCCCAGTAACAGTCTCAAAGATGATAAACTGGCTTCAATCACATGGGAACCATACTTCTGTGTACTACTTCAGGATGAGCAAACTTTGACTGCATACAGAAGTGAAGAACTATCGGTAAGTTAGATTGTTTGATTGATTTATTTGGTTTGGATAATTTAAAAAAAAAAAAAATGAAGAAATCCTTTCCCAGCTGTTTATTTGTTTGAGTAGAACAGCTGATTAATGTAAGCAACAGCTGACTAACTTTGGAAACAGCTGATTCTTCTATGTTTTATATTTTATTTTGTTTTATTTATCTATTTATTTTTTTTTCAATATACAGTTTATAACAGGGTAATTATTTAGTATCACAGTTATTGAGTGTAGAAGTAGTACAGAGCAGTTTCGTTTCTTATGGTTTGGGTTAATGTTGAAGGAAAGAGAGCAAGAGATGTTGCCTTTCTCGCTCTATTGAGTTATATAGCTGGGGTATTGGATAACTAGAGTTGATTCGTGCTTGTGTGATTGTGCGCGTGCGTATATATTATTTAGCCAGCTCTCGTGTTGTTCGTGAACATCTCGCGGAGATTGTGTATATGAGAAGAATGGGTGCGGGGACGTGTGCTGTGAGCAAAGGAAAGAGAAGGTGAATAGTATGGCCTGGCTAAAGGTGTAGACAAAGTGGAAGGAAGTGGTGGAGTGGTTGTCGTTCAAGCATTGCAATGTATCTGTATGCATGTATGTTTGTGAGTTGCGTGTTTATAAGAGAAGAGAAACTCACAAACAAAACAAAAAACTGTTTTTTTAAGAAGAGTGTTTGGTGAGAGAGAAACAGATATAAAATGGTGGGGATTTATATACTACTAGGTAATACTCTTCTCTTCTTTGATTCGTTGTTTGTACCAGCCTACCTTACCTACTTCTGGGGGGGAAGCCTGCTCTGTGAGCTGTCTCTAGTTACTGTGTTGGCACGAAGAGAGCACTGTTTGTAGTCTTCACTTCGATCTTTTTTCTCTTTTTATTTCTTTTAACAGAAAAAAGAAGAAGAAAGAAGAAACTAATGAGATTGTAGTTGGGCGCGATAGTAGCGAACCATGTGTACGAACCGTGAACAGATATAGAGAAGAAATATAGTCAGGAATCATTGGTTTGTTTTACTGTAGTGTAATGTCCTTGTATGTGAGTTCCGCGCTTCATTTCAAGTCCACCACTTCTACAAGAACAGCGCTAGCTGTTACTCCCCTTACGCGCGTCAGCAACGAGTTTTAGTGTAGTGTTAATGTCTATCCGTCCGTCACTCTGTCTGTTGTAGCTTACCTCCGTCTCATTGGCGGGGAGGGCGCTTTCGTCAATCAGTCAGTCAGTTCAGTCATGACCCGGCCTTCTTCGGCAGTGTTCAGATCTACTGTGTACATTCGTTCTACGTGCCGGCATTATCGTCAACTTGGTTCATCAATTGCATCGGCTGTGGATAAAGCAAATAGTTTCTCCTCTTCCACTAAGGATGAACAAGTACGTATTATTAAAAAAAATTCTTCTGTTGATACCAGCTGTTTCCATGGCAGAACCAAATAAATTCTTATTTTTTCGATCAGCTGTTTCATATTTAAGGCGATTGTATTTTTTTTTAACAAAAGAAAAAAAAGTAAAACTCCTACAAAAGAAGCAGTAACAACGCTGTTATCAGGAAAATTTACATGATAAGCTGAAGAGATTTGAATGTTTGGATAAGAAAGTTTGTGTCAGCTGTTAACTTACATATTTTGACTTTTATTTAAAGTTAGATCATCACATAATAACTTATTTCTTTAAATTAGTAGAACAAAAACACATCAGAACAATAATTCTTCCTAATTAATAAAAACAACAACTAAGTAGTTCAAGATTTACTTACATGATAGGTTCGAAACTATTAAAAATTGTATTTATTTATTTATTTCCAGACAAATAACAATTTCTGATTTACAATTTTTGTGTGTAGATCTTTGCTGGCTCTTTGATGGGATTAAAATCTAAATTACAGGTGCGTTTTGGGCTAATTTTAGTCATCTTTTTCTCTTTTGTTTTTCTTTCTTTTCTCCTTTTTGCAAATTTTGCACTCGCTTGATGTTTGTTTGTGTTTGTTTTTTTTATTTTTTTTTATTTCAAATTTATGTTTCCGTCGCTGTTTGTTGTCCCACTTGTTAGAGATTTCTCCCCCTCCAATATGCCTTGACTTGTGAAGTTTTTTTGAGATTTTCTTTAATTTTTCTTTTATATCTCTTGTTTTTCGTTCATTCTAAAAAAAAATAATTAAAATATATAAGAGTGTATATAATTTTTGTTTAAAATTATTGCATGTAAATAGTTCAAATTAAGCACTTTGTAGTTTATTTTATTTTTATGTGAAACTTGTGAAAGCCAGAAGAATGTGAAATAATGATAGCCTTAGCCTTGAATTTTTAAATGTAATATCTTTTCATTATTTTCTAAACTAGATTTTATTTTTAATTAAAGAAACAGCTGATTATATTTGCAACTGTTGTGTTTTTAGTGCTTTTAACAGCTGTTTTATTTTTTATAATTTTTTTAACTTATTTATAAAGCATGTTCTTTTAAATTGTTTATATTATTCTAGGTTTAACGACAGTTTTATCCTTCTTTTCCCATCTTCCCATCTTTATCCCATCTTTGTTCTTTATATTATAATTTAATTTGTTTAGATTTTAGTATGTAATTACTTCTAACCCACATTGGAATTGCAAAATGTAATCACTGAACAAAACATTGCGAGATAATTTAACAAGATAGCAGGAAACCTGAACACCTGCTGGATAATTAATTTTTATAGTTTTATCTTTTCTTTTTTTTAATAGCTTTTCCGTGAATAAGCAAATTTAATAAATGGCTTGAAAATGATTACACACGAATAGTCTGTGGTGTAAGATCGTGTATATGTGTGTGAAGAGCCATTGCTCAGTAACGGAATACTGGTCGGAAGGTGCGGAAATTTGATATTCCGTTTGGTTATCACCTGGGAATATGACGGAAGGGTTACGGGGTCAAAATCTCTTAACCGGAAATACATTTGAGGAAAATTAACCTTAAGGGACATCCTGGAAGAGTGGTTAGACGTCAGACTTTCGTTGTTCAGTTCTGCTACCAGATGGAGTTAATAAGTTTATAAAATTTCTAAAATGAAGAAAATTCATTTACTAGAAGTCGAATTTCCTGAACAGTTTTCTTTCGGTTGTTCGTGATTTTCTTTATGTCGGTTTATGGAGGAGTTGCGAAGAGACTAATCGCTCCCTTCTAAAGTGTCATTTTTACTTTCTCTCACTCCTAGGAAGAGGAAGTATTGTGATCGTAAAGATTTTCGAAATTGAGTTTTCACCGGAAATACATGGTTTGGGGTTCCTTGAATTCGAAAAAAATATTAGCTAATGGTGTGTATGGGTGTGTGTTTTTTTAATAAACTTCAGTATTCAGTATGCTCCACATACAAGTATTGCAATTAAATACAACATTTACGTGTGTGAGTATGTGTGTGTGTGTATGTTTGGGTGTGTTTCAACAGAATATCTCCGCGAAGTCGCAGGGAGCTCAAACTTGTTATTTCATGTTATAACCGCATTAGACACGAAGATTTCGGGCAAAATCCATCATCTAGAAAGTGTGACTTACGAATCTTTTTTTTTTTTTAGTTTTTCGTAATTTGTTCGAAAAAAAGCTCCAATTTTGAGCTCACTTCTTCAATGTTGGTTAAACTATCAAAACACCACACACACAACACACACACACACACAAAACAACATATATATAGAGATATATCTTATATATATATATATATATATATATATATATAAAAGACCTTTCACATTTAGTATTAAAACTTATCTCAGAGAATATTGATTTTTTGGAATATTCTAGGATAGCGGTGACCTTCAAACTTCTCTCCAGTTATTACATTATAACTTCAGATTGGTACCTTTTCGGGAACTAGATCATAGTATTAAGAGACGACATCCTTGGAAAATTTTGGGCGGCAAATAACTCATAATGGACTAATGGGACATTGTATCACCACACGTTAACCATGACTAACAGGGTTCTTAATTGAAAATGATATTTGCTGTCTAATTGTGAAGCAAAGTTATGTTGAATATCCGGATGTTGAAATCGAATATATATATAGGCAACATTGTCCACACTGAAATAGTAAAGGAAATTTGCGAAATCTAAAAAGCAGTTCCAAGGTTCATATAATTCTTATTACTCACTAGAAACTTTTAGTACAATAATCTTTGTTCTTTTTTGTTTGTTCTTAATGTAATAAAAAAAAATTATTACCTGCCTTTTTTCAGCTCCCAGTTTCTAGATTTTCATTATGTTAAAAACACAATTGAAAGAATTTACATTATGTCAATCTTTTACGACATATTCAATGTTTTGTTTAATTCAAATATGAAATTACGATTTCTGTGTCACGAAGGAATTCGACATGAAATTTTCCAGACGAAATCTGTCTAAAAAACAAAACTTCAAGAACTATCTTTAACCTACATTTACTCCAATTTAGGCCTTTCATATTTTATTTTAATTATCATAGCGGGAAATTGATTTTAAGGCGGTTGTTTGGGAATGTATTGTCCGTTAGGCTTACCTTCTGTTATAGGCTGCAATTTCAGTGTTATGCATGCATTATACACCGCCAGTATAATAAATATATTTTAAAATCCCATATTTGAAGAAAAGTTTGAAAGTTGGAAAATGTACGTTGATAAGATTTCGAAATGTTTCACACGAGATTTTCCTTTTTACTTTATCATACTTGCCTTAACAGGAAGTATTAGGATCGTGTCTAATTGTAGAAAATGAGTTTCCTTACGTTCAAGCCCCTTGGGTATAGAAGAATATTCTTAGCGGAATGTGTTGCATGTTTGCTCAAATTTTGCTCATATATCCTAACGTAAGTGTAGTGGTGGTGAGAGGGCGAGTACTAATCCACCAACAGGTAGAGTATATGATTACATTGTATAGAGACCATTAAATATTGGACAAATACATTCGAATTTTACAGTCTCGACAAACAATTTTTGCATGTTACAAATAAAAGTGATATCTTTCTAACAGTGCACTTAGTATTCTGTGCTTATAGGAAACGTCCATCATCTTTTCCAAAAAGTTCTAAAAACCTCTTCTGTAAAACTGCCCGCAATCGTTATTATTAGAGAAAACAGAACCGTAGATTGAAGTGATACTTTAGAGGGAAGTATCCCCCCCCCCCACTACCTCTCTAAAATCCCTGTTCCCAGGAAAATATTACAAATAAAAGTGACAGATATATATGTGTGTGTGTGTGTGTAGATAGTATAGGGAGTAAAGTTGCAGTTCCAGTTGATGGAAACCTTATCAGATGCGGTGGTAGTGGCTAAATGGAATACTAATTTGAATACAAGTTTGAGTTTCCTGCCATTTTTCGTTTTTGAAATATTTTGTTTCTATACACTGACCTATTCATCTTGCTCACGAGACGCCAAAACACCTATTTCCGAGTAAAAACTCAATTTCTAAAATTGCCACGATCTCAATACTTCCCAAGTGAACAAAAAATTGCTGGAATTTCCAACTTAATATTCCATTTAAACCCAATAAACCTGCTAGTGAAGTATCCTCCTATAGACCCATTAGTCTACTTCCAATCCTTTCCAAGATATTAGAGAAATTACTCCTCAAGAAACTAATCCCATTCCTAGAAAAACATAATGTTATTCCTTCTCACCAATTTGGCTTCCGCACTCGCCACTCCAGTCATTCAGAGTCGTGGATATTATTTCTGCGGTTCTAGAAAACAAAGAGTATTGCCTGGGTGTCTTTCTTGATGTTGCTCAGGCATTTGACAGAGTATGGCATCCAGGACTACTCTATAAACTCAAAAAATTCCTTCCTACTTCTTTCTACCTACTCCTACAATCCTATCTCGCCAATCGCTGCTTCAGAGTGCGATGTGGCGCTGAGGTCTCCAATCTTCACGCGATTTGCGCTGGAGTTCCACAAGGTAGCATACTCGGACCAATCCTTTACACCATCTATACAGCTGACATTCCTACTCATCCTCAAACCCGAATTACTACCTATGCCGATGATACCGCTATATTATCCTCTCACTCCAATCCTACATAGGTCTCAAATACAGTACAAGAACACCTTGAGCTCATAGAAGCTTGGTGCAAAATATGGAGAATTAAGTTGAACACCAATAAATGCACACAAGTTACATTCACACTAAGAAGACAGACCTGCTCTCCACTTACTATAAATAACGCTAACTTACCCATTTCTAATCAGATTCATTATCTAGGGCTTCACCTTGATCGACGCTTAACTTGGAATCCTCATACTCGACTCAACACAAAAGAACTTAACTGACGTTGTGGATTACTAGGAATACTACTTGGACCTAAATCTACTATGAGTACTCACAACAAACTAACACTCTACAAAACTCTATTAAGACAGAACTCTAGTCATATGGAGCAGAACTGTGGGGCTCCTCTAAACCATCCAATATCCAGCTCATACAATCATTCAATCCAAAGTCCTTCGTCGTATTGTTAATGCTCCTTTCTTCGTTTCTAACCGCATCCTACACCATGATCTAAATATCCCATATATAAATGAATAAATCCAGACCCGTTTCCTAAGATTCCACGATAGACTCTCCGCACACCCAAATCCCATTGCACAATCCTTATCCACAAGCACTCATCCCGATAACCCACCACGTCGCCTAAAAAGACGCTAGCCACGCGATTCAATTGCTGATGACTCTCAATAGAGTCTAGAAAGCACCAGCGCTGGCTGGAGTCTTTCATCATGTATTCTGGTTGTGATACTGAGCTATGCTCGGTGTTTCAATTACTTCTTCTTTTTTACTGTGTAACACTTTTGCTTAATGTATATAATACAGTTGCAATTATCAAATTCAAAAAATTAGAGATAGATAGATAATGCCTTTATTTTGCAAAAAAGTATTTCTATACATGTATATAAACAAAAATTAACAAAGACTTACGCTTGGTCACTGACCATCAGCGGAGTTTGTGCTATATAACTTAAATAATGTCTTCCCCTTAATATAGTATAATAATAAAAGAAAAAAAGTAAAATAAAATAAAAATAAAAAAAATGAATAAATATGCAAAGAAGAAAAAAAAACTAAAAAATAAACTGAAGCTTAATTATATAAAAAATAGTAATAATAACAATAATAATAATAAAAAATAAACTACAAACATTAAATAAAAACCCTGGGTAAACTTTGAAAACATATAAAATTAAAAGTGCAATCAGTAATTAAATTCTAATATTAAACTGAATTTATATTTCCAGGCTTCGCTGCAATATCTGATTAGCGGTAACCAACCTCCTAATCCATTTAAATATGAGACCAACTCTTCTTTTGATAGAGTATTCTTATTAAAATACTTTAGTCTGAATTCTATAAGACAGGGACGTTCCGCAATAAAATGGTACAAATTTTCAATCACTGACATACTGCACAAAGAACACAGATGCCTGAATGGCTCCCTAAGTAAGCTACTATTTAGGTATATCAACTCCCCCCTAGCCTTAATTACCCAATTGATATAATGTATTGGCAATTCATCGTTCATATAATCAATTTCAAAATTTAATTCTTTATAAATTCTCCCTGATGGCGAACTTAACGCTCTTAAAATACAATCCTGCCTGAAAGAACGAACTAATGCAGCTTGAATAAGTTTTATGTGAGAAGACCACAAATCTATGTTATTTAAATTAAAACTTATTTCCAATTCACAGTTAGAGATAATATTATTTAATTCCTTAAACCAGAGTATATTGCGTTTGATGATTTCTTGAGTGACTAACTTAGGGTATCTATGATCGGGATATTTCATAGTTTTAAGTATATAATTTAGATGAAGTTGCAGTGTGTATGCATAAGGTGAAGTAAACTTTGATTCTAAAAAAATTAAATAGGCTGGTGTGTAAGGAGGTAAATGAAACAATTTTTTTATGAAAAAACACTGAAATCTACTTAATTCTCCAAATTGCTTATATCCCCAGGTTTGCGCGCTGTAATGTATTATGGCTCTTGATACTGAATAAAAAAGTTTAATTTTAGAGGAAAACGGAATTCGGTTATTATTAATGAAGAGACCCCAGACCGAGTTTAGACTGGCTTTAGCCTTGGATAGTCTTTCCTGGAAAAGTTTTTTGTAAGAAAGAGTTGGCGTTAAGGTTAATCCTAGTATTTGTAGCTATTTACAGTTTCTATTCTACATCCATCCAAATACCACTTTTCATTTTTAGCGGGTCGACCTCCGTTTCTGAAAACCATAATGTTGGATTTTTTCATATTTATTTTCAGGTTCCAAACCTTGCAGTATTCGGAAAACGATTTAATCATTTTTTGCATATTATACGCATTTGAGGCCAGAAATACCAAGTCATCTGCGTATGCAAGGAGCTTTATCTTTACGTTATTCAACTTAATTCCAACATCTTCTAAATAATCTTCTAAATCATTTATAAATAACGAAAATAAAAGCGGACTTAACAGGTCTCCCTGTTTTACACCCATCTCAATTTGGAAGGAATTTGATATGCCATTTTTACACCAGACCGAGCTATTGGTATTATCCAGTAAATCTTTAATAACATTTACAAATTTTGATGATAAACCCAATTGATGTAATTGAAAAAACGTTTATTCCATTTAGTTTTATATGAAAATATAGTTTCACCTTCTTTAGTGAGGGCGAGCTTTATGTTCAGCAAGGGCATTTTCCCAGGAAATCAGTATGAGCAGTAAAAAGTTTGACACTGGTAATTTGTTGCCGAACTCTCGCTTCAGCCCAGCGTTTCTACACTCTTGCTGTGAGGTGTATCCGTGAGAGACATCGGATGCCCTAAGTGGATTTCCTTCCTCAAAGGTTGGCCCCGAGTTCCAGGTTTAGATTAGATTCCGTTTAGGTAAATATTATGGGGTTCGATACCAAGATTTCTGTCCCGTCAACCAAAAAAGTTTACTTTGTGTAGTTTTCAGTTTTTACCATTTGGCAAAAACGGCTGCAAGAGTTTTTTCAATCTTCTCTTATACTAACATATATACACCTCTGTCATTTTTATTTGAAACATTGTTTTATTTTTCAACCGAAACGTTAAACTTTCTTTTAGAGTGTTACCTGAGTACTATTTACGGTTCTACCACTAATATAATATTAAAGTAAATTAAAAACTTTGCGTGAATTTTAAGTTTGATGAAAACTAATTCTTGTAAGAATGACTCTATAAAATATATTTCTGAATATAATGCAGTTTATCGAAACATGCATCAGGTTTTTTGTAATTTGTAAACAAATATAAATGTTTATTTGTCTTCAGTTTTATATAAATTGGAGAATCTAAACTTAATAAAATGATTTTATTGAGGAAACCATAACCCCCCCTCCCACAAACCTGCTTTAAATGAAAATACTTCCCAATAAAAGTGATAGGTCTCTGTATTCAAAAATAGTGTAATATATCTCTTTAACTTTTATTTAAAATATTTTCTGATAAATTTTATGCAATCCATTGGTGTTTTTATGGATAAAATTGTAAATAACAAATAATTTCAGTAAAAAACGCACTTCCGGTCTACCGATTTCCTTCAAACTCAGAATTTTGGCAACATATTTAATTCTAATTAATATTATTTAGAAGATTAGAATTGAAATAATACAGTTTAATAGCACTTTACAGGAAAACAAAACCCGCCTGTCTTCCCAAAATTAGCTTAATGAATTTTTCCGGAGAAATGTTTCAAAAGAAAGGTTGAGGCACTTTGTATGTGTAGTCGGTATACTCAGTTAGAAGAAAATTGTTGAAGCCGTTTTCGACACTAAAAAAAAAACGCTAAAAACTCAAAAAATTCATACATTAAAGTAAGTAGTATTTCCGGTTGAGAAATTTTAACAGGTAGGGTCCTGACAGATAGAAGGATGAACGTTCTACGAGTTTTTGTATTTGAACTGTTCACATACACACACAGACTAAATTCTAAATACAATTTTTTTTTGTACTCAGGGGACCTCAGAACGTGTATTTCCGGAGAAAACTAGATATCGAAAAATCTGACCTGATTACAATCCTTCGTCCAACAGTAGTTAGAGAAAATAAAAGTTTAGAAAGTCTATAGTGTAAATTTTTCCTTGGCAGAATATGAATTTATTCGGAAAACTAGTCCTACACTAAATTAAGAAATAATGAAAATTGAGGATTTATTACTTGTTGACTTAAGCTACTTACTTGATTTATTTCAGCTTCATTCTGAATTACTTTAAAAAGCATTTGATAAGATTTTTCAGTACATTTATTATTAAAAATCTAGCTTAATTTTCAGATAGTTAATTATCGTGAATTAACGAAGATTAATTGTTATTTTGATCGGAGTATCATTAAATTTTTTCCGCTGTTAAATTCTATTAAATTTTATCATTTCCACCAAAATGAGGTACTTTTCAAAAGAGTTAATAACACGTCAATTTTGTTACACAATATAGTTATCAATTAAATGTAATTTTTTTTTTTACTTTTTTAGTGGCGCAACTCACTATAATTAAAAAAATAGTGTTTTGCGTTTGGAAATACGTACCAAATAGCAATTATTTAAAAATGTAATTAAATACATTAATATTTATATTACCTCATACAAATTGTCTTTTCGATTTCTTTATTCAAATTGTAGTTAACTTGTTGTTTTCCCAGTCAACAATTTTTTTAGCATTTTCCTTAGAACAGACTGGCAAAATAATAATATTAGAAGTAATCAGCTGTTTTAGAAGAAATAATTTGTGTATTGTTTGAACTTCAAATCAGCTGATTCTATTTTAAAACACTGAACCTTTTTTTACCTTCTCTAACTCTTAGGAAGAGGAAAAATTTGCGATCGTGTCTAAGTTTCGCACGCGAGTGCCTGAATGTGTGTGTCTGGTCAGCACAACACAGAAACGAAATATCGCATAATATATTTTAAGTTCCACAGGGTACATGATAGTAAGGTTTTAATCAAAATTTGACTACCGGAAGTATCACTTTACTAAATGAATTTTTCCGTTTTTATTTGCAGTTTTGTCGAAAACGGCTCCAACGATTTTCTTTAAACTTGGAATATTAACTAAACATATAAAGAGTTAAAACTTTTATTTTACATAAACATTTTATCGGCAAAATTCATTCAAGGGGAAGTTTTAAGAGAGGGGTGAGATTATGTTTTTTCTCCAAAGTGCTATTTTAGTTTATTACACAAATCTATCATCTGAATAGTATTAAAAAGAATAAAATATGTGGGCAAAATTCGGAGAGTAAAGGAAATCGGTTGACCGAAAGTACTTTTTAATGAACAGTTTTCTGCAATTTTCTTAGACCTATCACTTTTGTTTGAAACTTTTTCCCTCCAAAAAATTCATTTAAAGGGATTTTGGGGGAGTGGTGAAATTGTTCTATTCCTGAATGAAGTGGTTTAAATAGATTTATATAAAAATTACAAGTTTGAAAATGTAGATTATAATATGTGAATTGCAGGAAGGGAAAGTCGTCCAGAGTTTGGCCTTACTCCTACAGCTGGTATTCTGGGCGGCAAGCTTCTATGGGCTCAAGGTTTTCTTGTTCACGTGAGAGATTCCAATAGGATCAAGCTGGAAGTATGGCGGCTTATGGGTATGGGTTGTAATTAAGTTTGGGAGATGAGTAGGGATGTAGATGTAATATAGGATCAGTCCGGTATGCTGACCTCGTGGCCGAATTTATCTCTGAATCTGCGGCTGTTCTGGTAGAACGTAGGAATTAGTAAAACGGAGTGGGAGGAAACTATTTAAGCTTGCACAGTCGTCCTGGATGCTAAATTCTGTCGATAGCTTGAGCTTTTTATTTTAGCCTTCTATAATGCAAATACATAATAACAATTTAAATATCCGGTTAGAATGATAGATAAATATCATTTTGATCGATCTTAAATCGATTTTATATCTTTATTTGTTTCTAAATAATAACATTATTATAAACCAATTCCATTGTACTATATTATGCATTTGAATCTATTATTCTCTGCTGTTATTATTTTTGTTTTTAGTTAAATCAGAAACCACAACACAATGCACAGCCTTCATGATTGTGAAATAACTTAAATCATTTCTTTTATTTCAAAAGAAATTTGACCCATAATGCCTTTAATATTTGTATCTATTGTTTTACTTTTTGCAATAAAAGGAAAGAAAAAATATTTGCGGTCGATCTAATGTATCGATACTGTGGTGCATGTATAGCAAAAGAAGTGATGTTTTTATTATTATACACAAGAATTCATCGAGCAATGTGTTGTTTGTCATTTTTAAGATATTCCTGTTAATAGAAACAAATCTGGTGCGAAACTTTCACACGACTTTCTCTTACTGCTATAAAACAATTACAGTGAAAAACGTTTAACACGAAACTGCCAGGGTTCTCTGGCCGGCAGTTAGAGAACTAGTTACATTGTAATCCTGAAGAGTGCGCCAATAATATTGCATTAACTCTAAATAACATTTGAAATATAACGCCACAAATTCCGCAAAACTATTTAAAATAATTTTTTTGTGTTTGGAAAAAATGGTTCAAATAAAAGTGACAGCTATATATCTGCGCAGTTAGCATTCCACATCTAAAAGAAATCGTTATAGCTATTTTCCAGAAAATCTAAAATATCGTATTTCCCTATAACCGATTTTCTTCAAATTTGGAATTATAGCACGCTTCCAATTTATATTATACTAATATTATAAAGATGGTCCAGGACGGCTTCCAATGAGGCCCAACAATCAATTTTGAACTAATATAAATAATTAATTTGCTAATTCTTTTTATAATATTCAGATATATTTGAGTTTTGTTTTGTTCCAACAAGTGATGGAAAATATCTTTGCTCGAAGGTTGGTTTTATTTACGGTTTCAAAAAATAGTAAACACGCTGTGAAGTTTAAAGTTGTATAAGATGTTAACTGCCAAGTTTCAAATAGAACATATAGAGCTGGAAATCTGACAATCAATTTGAAGACTGGACTTTATAAATCCTAACTTCCCACAGATTAATATCCTTCGCCTCACAGTCCTGTTGCATACATCAAGGTAAATGTAGCACTCAAGAACCTGATTGTACATACTATTTATTGATTGTAATCTAAATTCTCCTAGAGAATAAATTTTTCCGCGAAAATGTTTCAAATAATGGCGATATATATGAAGTTAGCGTTTCAGGTTTAAAGAAAAATCGTTGGAGCCAATTTCGTGAAAATTCCAAAAGACTCAAAAACCTACGCTGTAAGTTTGCATTTTCGGTTAAACTGTTTTTCCTTAAATTTAGAATTCCTGCAGCATTAATGTGGCACTTTAAAGTAAAGCTTAAGGTTGCTATTCTCCCCCCTCCCAAACCAATATTCCTGAAAATTTTTCACACAAAAGTGGTAGGCCTTTAAGTTTGTTGCTGGTATACACAGTTTAAAGAAAATCGTTAAAGCCATTTTGCAAAGAAAATCGCGTAAAAAAACTGAAAACACATTCAATAAAGCAGCCCTTGCTGTTGACGAATTTTATAACCTCAAATCTATTGACTGCCACTGGTGGAATATAAAAATTTGAAGTTGCCGCAATTCTCTCGAGATATTTGTTTGCAAAATTAATAAAACCATTCGCTAAAAACATATTTACTTCCTGTTACTCCCTAGTAACAGGAAGTATTGCGATTGTGTCCAATTTTCGAAATTGCATTTTCACCGGAAATCGATATTTTGAGGTCCCGCCGAGTAAGAATAAAGTTTTCACTTGATATTCACGGATTACATGTTTCAAATTACATTTGTTTTCTTTTTTTGTCGGAACAAACATCAGAGGGTGTTACTGTTTAAAAAAAATACATCATTAAATCATAATTTTGAATAATCTTTTTGAAATAGGTCAGTTGGTTGCATTAAAAAAAATAATAAAGAAAGAAATTTGCATTGAAAAAACAAAACATAATAAGAAGGTTGCATTTCTCAATATATTCACATACACAAGTATATAGAAAGTAATCTATCTTGTATACATTGTACTCGTAGTTATGGATCCTTGTATAGTGATATACACTAAGTATGAAATTACAGTACATTTACATGTGTTATGTAAATGTAAATGCTTTATATATATATATATATATGTGTGTGTGTGTGTGTGTGTAGCAATCATGTTTGTAACCTTCCTATCAGTCTTCTATACACGCATCTTATATTTCTGTCTGTACAAGTTTAAATAACAGCTGTTCCACTGCCTTCTTTATTATTTAATATATATATATATATATAAATGATCAATTTGTAATATGATATTCGGGTGACTGTTGGGGAAAAAACTCTGGTATGAAACCTTCACACACTTTCTCTTACTGCAAGGCTCCTGGTTCTGTGAGGCATATTTTCTTAAAAGTGGAATTTATAAGCAATGTTCCCTTTCTTCCTACCAGGTGATAACGTTGTATTAAATGATCTGTGGTGGGGGTTATCAGTCCCCCCAGAGGCTCCGGAAATAAAGTTTTCCAGAAAAATATTTCAAATAAAAGTTGCGAATTTTATATTTATATTAAAGTTATTTTAATTTCCAATGTATTACTGACCATTATTATTATTTTATAGTCTTTGGTTACAAATGTGAAGGATACTGTAAGTTGAGGGATAGTTAAATTGTGTTGCATTTCCGCATTATTCTAGCGAGATTTTTCTTTTTAACTAGATGAATAAATTCTCTCAATTTGTGTTTGTTATCGATGTCACATGGTTACAAAATTACATCGATAATTATGGATGTAAAAACAAAACAAAAAATACATTAAAACTTATTTTCTTACCAATAACAATACACCAGGCCTGCCGACTATCAGTTTGTCTTGTCTTGGTATAATATTATCATCTGTTATCAGGTCATCGTCCAATTTGTAATTATTTGCCTGTAAAAGTATTTTATTTATTAGTAATATATCTTCATATTTTATAACATAAAAAAGGAAGGTGCAAAAAAAAATAGAAGCCGAAGAAGAAAAAATAGTAGGCATATTTACTAATTGCCTAGCTCCCTTGACGCCCACAGGTGAGAGGTGTATTGCACGCCTGGTGGGAGTAGCGTACTGTCTCCCCCCCTACAGCACCTCAAAACAAAAACTCAGTTTTTTGGAAAAATATTTTTTTCTAAAAATCTGGTGTGAAACACTCGTACGACTTTCTTTCTCTTAATGCAGTTGTAATACAATTATATATAAAATGAAATATTTTCTGGTGATCTTCAAGTTTTGTTCATTAGTCCTAACATAAACATATAGGGGTGCCGGTGGTGGGGTGGTGGTGGTGGTGGTGGGAACAGCTACCAACCCAGGTCTCTACACACCCCCTTAAAGACCTAACTAAAAAAGAAGAAAAGACTGATCTAGTTGTTATCTGGTTCCGTGAACAGAGAAAAAAGATGAACAATGCAACAAAGTCTCCATAGGAGAGAAGACAAAACAGTTTCTCAAAACCAGAATGAACACACCAAAAAAATGAGTGGGTACAAGAAATACCCACAGAAATGAGGGTAGCATTCTTGAAATAGCATTTTAGAGGATAAAGAGTTGGTGGGGTAAGGGGACAAGCACCAACCTATTAAACCCAAGCATGTAGGGAAGTGAAGAGCGCGTCAATAAGCTCCACACTAATCACGTAAATTCGAAATTCAACGTGACAGATTCCGCAAAACTATGTAAAAACATGTTTACCAGAAAATTGTTACAAATAAATGTGATTTGTTAATAGTCAGTGCAGCTAGCATTCCATGTATAAAGGAAATCAATGCAGTGCTAGTGTACAGACAGTGCTGCTAAACATTTCAAAAAATCTATTTTATAAAGTTGTACTTCCGGTTAAAATTATGTATGTGTGTCTGAGTGTGTGTGCATGTATGTGAACAGCATAGTTCACAAACGAAAAATCGTAGAAAGTTCAAACTTGTTATTCCGTTTAGGTATCACCATTGGATCCGACAGAAGGCAACGCCCGCTCTAGAGGTTACGTCGCCCCGGACAAAAAGACAAATTGCCGCCCTTTTATATATATTTTTGTAGTCTATGCATGTTCCAACATAAGCTGAAGCAGCGCTCTGCTCGTGTGCTAATGCTATTTTATTCAGAGAAGTATATGCATGTTCAAGCATTGTCCTTTAACAATTCTGCGTTAATTTTTCAATAATAGTGTAAATATGTTTAGCTTTTAGACATAAACAATATAAATAAGCTAAGCACTATACATTTTTAGCGAACGATAAAATCGATACGTGAAAATTTCTATTAATTGAGTATTTAACACATCAATATTTTTCACATATTTACAGCCAAAATGGCGTCCCTAAATTTTGGCACCCTGAACAAATGTCTGGGTTGCCTGCCTCTAGCGCTGCAGAAGGTTTTCTGTCAAAATACCTTAACTGGAAATACCACTTTACAAGATGGTTTTTTCACTTTTTCGCGATTTTCTTCAAACTTGCTATATCAGCGTCCCATACTAAGATCTATAATTTTTACTCAAAACATTTCTCTGGGAAAATTCATTTAAGGTCACTTTTGGTGGAGGGGAGGGGTTAGGTTTTCTGTATAGTTAGGTTTTCTTAATAATATTTATCCGTCGAAGCATGTATATTCCTAAAATACCAGATGTTATCCAGCATTGCGGACCCACCCACATATTCAATAAATAATATTAGTTAGAATTAAATATGTTGTTGAAATTCCGAGTTAGAATAATATCGGATGACCGGAAGTACGTTTTTACTGAAAAGTATTTTTCAGTTTTCTGTTATTTTCTCTAAAACGGCTCCAACGATTTTCTTTAAGCTAGTAATGTAAACTACACATATAAAGAGCTAAAACTTTTATTTGAAACATTTCTCTTTGTAAAGTCATTTAAGGGGGCTTTTGGGGTTATATTTTCTCTAAAGTGCTATCTTATTGATTATACAATTCGAACATTTCAACAAAATTAATTATAAGTAAATATATTCCCAAAATTCCGAGTTTCAATTAAATTGGTGAACGCACCGGTTTTAACGTTTTTGTTATTTTCTCCACAATAACACAGACGAATTTCATTAAATTTGGTTACTAACTATAAAATTTGCCAATCACAATTTTGAAAACTGTAGTAAGAGAAAGTTGTGTGAGTGTTTCACACCAGATTTTTTTTACTTTCTCTTACTGCAGATAAGAGGAAATTCCGATCGTGTTAAATTTTCGAAATTGAGTTTCCACCGGAAATGCATGTTTTAAAAAATGTTTTTAGCGACTGATCCGTGTGTGCGCGCTTGTGTGTGTCTATACGGTTGATTGTGAGTGATATTAACAACAAAAAACAAGAAGTCGCCGGAAGCTCAAACATGTTATTCCATTTACCGCCGCATCTGACACGCAGATTTTAGTTAACGTCCATCAGTTTTCATAATAAGATTTGAACTTAAAAATTATTCGAGTTGTAAAATTATTGGTCCAACGAAGAGAGAACGATACCACATTTCCAGTTGAGTGTTGTTTGTTTGAAACTGTCAATGTAACTAAACAGTACTATACCACAGAGATCCGTTAACACTTGGTAATTTGTGTCTGTTGAGTGGGAGTAAGTGGGTGTGTGTGTGTGTGTGTGTGTCTGAGAGAGAACATACCTCTTTGTACGTACAGCTGAGGCATGGTTCATTAAATCAACCAACCAATCATTCGATAACTGTTTCTTCATTATTTTAATAATAATTTGGTGTGAAACAATCACACAACTTTCTCCTACTGTAGTTTACAAAATTGTAAGTTACAAATTTAATAGTTAGTATACCAAATTTTATGAAATTCGTCGGTTTTTTTATAGAGAAAATTGCAAAATCTGAAAAAACTGTCCAGTAAAAACGCACTTCCGGTGTACTAATTTGCTTGAAATCGGAATTTTGCAATCTATTTATTTCTAATTAATTTTGATTAGATGGTAGATGTAGACAAGACGAATTCTATGTTTCTCCTTGCATTGCCTTTCTGCCAAAGTTGTAACCTTGATTTGCTCCGAAAACCTTCACTTATTTTTTCCTTTTCTTTTTCTCTCCGTGTGAGACTGCAATGTATTACCACACGGAATCCATCATCTCTACTTAAGTAGTTTTCTACTTTCTCAATTTCCAGTACCTCTCTTATGTTCATAATAATTGTTTACTTGGGAGGCCACTTTGCTGTTCATAAAATTTATCCCATGCCCAGTGCTAGACGAATGTTTTGCTAATGCAAACTCAAACATAACAAAAAAGAAAAAGTCTTCACTGACGCGGTCTCAACGTGGCGGTGTTACGTCTGAATACCCAAGTGTTCTGTATATGTGTGCAGTTAGTATGTAAAATTTAAAGAAACCCCCCCAAAAAAATTCATTAACGTTGCACTTCCGCTAGAGGAAATTTGATCGTACTTTTTATATGTGATCCCGTCGTTTTGTGCTTCCTGAATTTTTTTTTTTATTTTTAGCTATCTTGTCATTTTTTCCCCTATTTATTGACTAAATAAATATTTCCGGTAAAAATTCTATTTCAAAAATTTCAGAACGATAGCTCCCGATTACAGCAGTAACAAAATAGCAAAACTATTAGGTTTCTCCCTAGTTTTCATAATTTTATGTCAAGTTTCATTGAATATAAACAATATGAAAAAAACATCACCAACAACCTGTGACTGACGAGCACTCCTGTAGGTTCTGCTATGGCGAACTTTAACATCCGGAAATAGCCCTTGTGGTTCTCTGGTCGGACGTCTGGATTCTCGGAAAGCCGTCTTCAGTTGCGCACAATATATTTCCGCTATTATAGTGACGAATAGTAGGACGATGCACAGCTTCCTGTTGATACAATTAACAATGTTAGTTAATTTATTTATTGTTACAAATATTCTCCAAATTGTTCCAAAGTTCAGTTCCCTTAAATACAAAATGGTTATTGGGTTCATGTTAGTTTTCCGCACATACATCTATTAGATAGTATATACTGTAAAAGTATTTCCCTTTGGCGCCAACCAATATATTGCTTGTTTTATTAACAACGACTAAACCTAACTATTGTTTATATTTAAAGAAAATCGTGTGTGCCTGGAGTGAAAAAGTACGAATAATTTAGAATCCTATTTTTTGAAGTTGCCACACCTGTTTTAACCGATTTTCTGTAAACATGGCATTCCAGCAATTAATTTATTTTACTTCAATACTTTATATTTTCTCAGAGATGGAAATACTAAAGTCTTGGACGGATCCTCCAAGCCTACAACATCGTAGGTATCCAGTCTTCTAAAACCTTCTCTAAATTTTAACTTCCCAGTTCTCCTCCATCCCCCCAAAATCTGCAAGTGTATTATCATTCTAGTGAATCTAGCATTGCTCTTTTTGAAGGAAACCCGTCAGCTTTTGAAGCCTATGTTGTCTTTTATATTTGCAATATAGGGATTTATAAAGAACATGATACACATCTTTTCCAAATCTATCTTCCCAGACAAGACTTAGTCTGTCTTAACCCTGGGAGGTTTGGGAGGATTCTCCAGAACAGTGCTCACTTTACTTCATTCTCGATTGGATATGTTTCTTTAGCCAAATGAATACTAAAGAACTGCGGGCGAATAGGAATTTTGTAATTGTGATTGTAAATCGAAATTTTTACCGGAAATCTGGGAAATAGATGTTTTCAGAATCGCACGAGCAGTAAAAGTTTTTTAAGGAATGATCTGTGACTGCGTGTGAAAGGATCGATAAAAATGTTTCAAAAACAAAATATTGCAGATAGCGAAACTTTTGATATTACATTTAGATCACCGAAAATACGACATAATCGGTTAGTTTATCTCAGATTTTCACAATTTCAACAACATTCTGTTTTCACAATTTTCAGAACTGCTATTAGTGGAAGTATTGCGATCGTGTCAGATTTTCCATATCGGGTTTTCACCCCATATACACGTTCTGAGATTCACCGAGCCAATAAAGTGGATTTTAGAAAATGGTGTGCATGTGCATGTGGCATATAACTCAAAAATTGCAGAAAGTTCGTACTTGATATTCCGTTTGGAACACCATGGGATCCGACAAAAACCTACCTACCTACCAGTCGAAATTTCTCAATGGGAAATACCACTTTACTGAGTGAATGTTAGAGTTTTTTGCAATTTTGTCGACAACTTTTATCGGAGCCATTTTTCTGGGGGAATTTATTTAAGGCGGATTTTGAAGGTGGGGGTAGTGTTCTGTTTTCCTCTAAAGTGCTAATTTAGTTTATTACACGATTCTTTCATCCAAACAGTATTAGTTACAATTAAATATTGTTACCCAAATTCCAAGCTTGAAGCAAATCGGGTCCCGGAAATTGCGTCAGTATTGAAGTTTATTTTGTTTAGTTGTCCACGATTTCCTTCATAAAATCACCAATGGATTTCATTCAATTTGGAATAAGAACTATGTGTGCACAGACCTAGAATAGAATAGAAGGGGGGGGGGGCTCATTTCACTGCGACCTACTTGCACAGACCTATAACTTTTGTTTTAACTTTTTCAGAGAATGTTCATTTAAAGAAGTTTTAGGAGAGGGGGAAGGTTATGGTTTCTTTAATGAAGTAGTTTTAATAAATTTAGACTTTCCCATTGATATAAAATTGAAGGCACTGTAAACATTTTTAGTAAAAATTATAACTATGTAGACGGTATTTGTTTCAATGGCCTCTTACTTAAAATTGATTTTAAGAGATTCTTGCAAGCTGATACGCTAGGCTGAGACTTCTTTAATACCATTCCATACTATTTATTATTCCACCACCTGGTGGCCGATACGGGAATTGAACATTTAATAAAAATTTCAATATTTAAAGCTCAATATAACATAGTTATAATATCTCTATTATAATTATATGAATTACTGTGCCAGTAAGTTATGTGAATGTTTCACACGCAGATTTTTCTTGGGTAATTAAAATATTAGAAATATATTATACAAGGAAATTTCTATAAGGATATATTACAATTATTTATTTATATTTTTTATTTAAAATTGATAATAATATCATTATTTATATCATTAATAGTTGTTACGTAAACAGTTTTTATTTTCCTTAATAATGTTTATCTATTGAACTAAAAAAAAATAATTTCTTGGACCATTATGTGGATAGCAATTCATTTCAACAATTCAAATAATCTGTTATTAGATAGTAGAAATATGTTTTATCATGAATTTAATGAAATGTTATAAAAAATAGTTCTGTATGATATCTATTCCGCAAAACAGATTCATATATTTTTCCTCAATTGTACAAATAATAAACCCTTAAACGACTTTCTTGACCTGCATTTTACATTGTTTTAATTGACTGATTGATTTATTTAAATCGGTATTACTGAGTTTACAAGTTTCACGTATAATTGAAAATGTATACACGCGCATCCGAAACATAATTAGGCAAACAAAAAAAAATTCCCTGAACTAAGGTGAAACATCCCAATGAGCTTGGCTTGCTGACTCTTCCTCCAGCAATGGACAGTTCAACATTAAATGGCCTTACAGTTTGCCCTTCCGATATGTCACATTTGCAAACTGGATTGGACTGGATTTTCAAGCGATGGAGATAAGCTCTCATTTTCCCGTGGCCTGTCAGAATTGTGTGTAGAACAAAATATAATTGTGTTAACAGAATATCTAAAGAATGAAAAGTCGCAGAAAACTTAAACATGGTATTCAGTTTAGGTACTACAACCGGCATCAGACACGAAGATTTCCGGCAAAACCCATCAACCGGAAGTGCGACTGTACGGATTTTTGTTTTGTTCCAGTTTTGCTTTAACTTAACTTGCTTGGGTAATTAAAATATTCAGTAAATTTTCGAATGTTTTTTTCGAAAACGCTCCGATGTTCTTTAAACTTCATATACTATCTACAGACATAAATACCGACCAGTTTTGTTTGACATATTTCCCGGAAAAATTGATTTTTAAGCTTCCCTCTTCTTGAATGCAATGTATGGTTCTACCAGTTCTGCAATATTAATATACAATAGAAACATTGTTACAATTCCGAATTTGAAGAAAATCGATCAACCGGAAGTTATGACTTGACAGAATAGGTTTTTGATTTTTTTTTTTTAAATTTTCTCTAAAACGGTTGCAATGTTTTTCTTTAAACTCGGAATGCTGACTGCATTAGATAGAAATGTATCAATTTTATTTAAAATATTGTTTGGAAAAAAAAAAGATTTTCGAGTAGCGTTGTGGGTGGGTGGGGGGGTCTGTCACTTATTATTATTATTATTCACTTAGTTTAAATTCAAATTTGCACAAGCTTTGCTGGTTTTGATATAGAGCGCTCCACATAAGGCCGCTCAGGTATACAATTAAACCCCCACCACCATGTTTATGACCAGTCAAACTAAACGTAACGTTGCAAATTTAAATAAATTTTCTTGATTTAATTGTATTTTAGAGTAAGAGAAAGTGGTATGAATGTTTCAAACAGATTTTTGTATTAGCGAAGTCTCTAGAAAAAGATATATTGATATTTAATTTGATTTGTATTTAGACAATTCAACATGGCATCTAATTTATCTAATTATGCATTTGTTCATCAGTTAGATTAGATTAGATTGAAAACGGGGAGGGCAAAGCCTCATACCACTGCGACCTGCACTGAGAGATCTATCTTCATCAATTAGTGAAAAGTGTTTACAAATTTTCCACTTTATAATAATTAAAAAATTTACATTCACTCAAAAAGTGAACAATTGTTTTTGGTGAATTAACTGAACATAACTTACAATTCATTTCCGGATTAAATTTATATATATATATTTTTTAAATATAATTGTAGGGGATTTTTTCATTGCGACTGTTCAAGGATCAGACAGACTTAACTACACTTTCATCGTTTTCGAGTTATTTCGTCTATACTCACAAGAAACTATTAAAAGTCATACCTTTCGCCAAACGTACATAGCAAACAAACGTAAATATCTCTCTACTTGTGTCCTGTAACAAGTTCTTCCAATTCATAACACCGAAGAAGGCATCTTTATTGTTAGTAAAAAATTTGAAATAGTAATAACTCAAAACAGCAATTTTGTAGTTCCGTCGGTATGATCCTGAACAGTCGATTTGTAAAACGTATTTATGAAAAAAGTTTTATAAATTCAAATCTATATTTAATCTTAAAAGAATCTTTATTGTGGAAATTGCAAATATATCTAATTTAAATTGTTGTATTTACAATAATTATAAATTTCGTTGATATCGGAACGAATTAAATTTAATTTATAGACGTTAAGTCGGTTTTACTTTTTTTTTAACCACAATATAATTTATTTACCTTACTTAACTAACGTGCTGCTGTTTTTGTTTTATTTTTTTCAAGTGATAACAAAAGAAAATCATATCAGTTATAAGAAGATATTGTTGACAGCTAACTAGGTTACACTCTCTACTGTAACACAATCTAGGGATTCGAGTATCATCCATTTTAAAGCAAAACTATCCACCAGTTAATCAGACATAACAATCTGAAATTCCTAATGAACTGTACCAATTTCAAAGTGTTCCAAGGGTACCACATACATCTTGCCATGAGTAGCCCAAAAACACGATATCAGCCGTATTAATGTAAGCGTAAGAGGCACCATCCCCGCACGTAGTGACGCTGGTCACTTTTATTTGAAACATTTCTTTCCGAGAAGAATGTATTTTTTGGGTAGGAGTTCTGGGACAACAATGAGTTAAACTTTCCTCTAAAGTATAGTATATGGTTCTACCACCTATATAATATTAATACACTTTAGAAGCATTGCTATTCCAAATTTGAAGAAAATCGCTCAACTTCATTTAATTTTTTTACATACAAACCTAGCACTTTTATTTTAAACATATTGATTTTTGCATGTTCTGTGGAATCTGGGACATTCTATTTTGAAATGTTATTTGAGTTTTTATATATAAAGTTTTGGCGCTGTCTTCTGTTCCGCGCAATTACAGTGTAATTAAATACAGTTTGTAGTGCCCGTGTGTGCCCCATCAATCAATGCATTTATATCCCACCAATCTGTACTTAAATCGGGACAATTCAGTAATATTTTCAAGTTTAATGAAAAAGTATTCACTGTTATAAATTATATATTAACGGCACTAACAGAATGTCATGTGAGTGTTTCAAATCAGATTTTTTTTTTCAAATTACATAAAATAAATAAATATAAAAAAATTAGATATTTGAACTTACATTTTGGTTAGTTATTGATTTCTAGTTCTTTAGTCCGAATAGAAAATTAGTCAGCCAAAAGATATGCCAACATTTTATTGCATACAATGTGATCTTAACAAACAAGTTGTTACAACTGACTACATTCTATGTAGACGTAGTTTAAACATCACCAGCTAACTGTTTTTAGTGGGGTAACCAAACGGTTTAATCAGTCTAGCAATCAATTCCAATCAGATGACCTTGATGACTCATTTGATAACATGCACCATTTAACTCTAAACTCTTCTACAAACATAATAAACTATTGAATTTAGTTATTATTTTCAATTTAAATTCTTCTGCGCACCCTCCTAGATAGGAGAAACAATCTGATAAGTAAAACACTTCATGTCTTTCACTTACTGCTAACTCTACAGTTAATAGTTGACTCAATTTTCTTCTTATTTAGAAGTAAACGTTTAGATGAAAGTAATAAAATTCAATATTTTGAAGGCGGGAAAATCTGACAATAATGAAAACAATTTCCCTGTTGGGATAGAATTCTTCTGAAATCAATTTTTTTCTTATAACATTATATTGGACCCCTCTGCCGCAAATGCGGTAGAGAGAATGAAACACCGGCACATGTGCTCGGAAGTTGTCCAGACAATATTATCGTGACTAGGCGGCATCACAGGGTTAAGCACGCGATCGCAGAGTCTCTTAGGGTTCTTGATTATACCTGCTTTCAGGTACGCTGTTGATGATGAGGGCTCTGCGCGGTATGCAGATATAGTGGCCTTTAAAAGGGACAGCAGACTAGCGTACATCATTGATCCGACGGTGCGTTATGAAAATAACGATCCACAGCAGGGGGATAAGGTCGACACAGAAAAGCGTGCCATTTATGGCAAATGTATTACATATCTCTCCGAGAAGTATAGAGATAGGTTGGGGAACGGGACTATAAAGTGCGTGGTCTATGGTTTGGTGTTCGGGGGACTATTCCCAAGAAAACGGTGGAATTTTGGGACGAGGTCGGTATAGACCCGTATATATTGCCGAGGCTATCGGAGGAGATTATTATAGACTCTCTAGCCGTCATTAACCACCACATCTACAGTTAGACTCATTTCTTATGACACGCACACACGTTTGTTGCCAACTAGTGGAAAAAATAACAAAACAAAAATTATCTGTTTAATGATTGAATCTGTGTAATAATGTATTATTTCCTCTTTCTTTGTTTATGTCAGTTCGATTGATTGGTAAGCTGTGTGTTAGCAACTTGACATTATCGAGCAGCCCCACTGACAATTCTTTACGAATAAAGTGTTTCTCTCTCTGTTTAGTGTCGTTATAATGAAAATGGCAGCTCGATCAGTTGAGTCACTTTCATCCTCAGACGTAAAGAAAATTCTTATTATAGAAATTTATAAGAAAATATTTTACAGAAAATGAGAAATGAGCTACTCAATTTCTAAGATAAGTAAATTCTACAATCCATAGTATATGCGATTCTGAATCTATTGCTGATGCAAACCATTTATTTTAGCCTGCGACTAATATACCAGTAACGGTAGGAATCAACTATAGGAGGCAGTGTTCGATTCAAACTGTTGTTGCAGTATATGTTATTTCTTAATGAAGAAAAAACTTGTGTTGAGTGTATATTGAAATGTCATTTTAGAGGAAAACTTAACGACCCCACAACTTATCTTAAAATGACTTTTCACGAAACATGTTAAAAATAAATGCAGCTCCTCATCTGTGTAGTTGGAAGAAAGTCGATGGAGACGTTTTCGGAAAAAAATTACTAAAAATCTGTTCAGTAATATGGTATTTCCGATTGATCGATTTTGATTAAAACTTTATTGTCACGTCGTCTGGTAGCAGCAGCATCTAAACGAAATATGAAGTATCAGTTTTCTGCGATGTCCGTACCTTGAGGTATGCTGACACACACACACACACACACACACATCACAAAACAATTTTTAAAACCACATTTTTCCAAACCAAACCAAATTTGGCATGTTCGCAACACTTCCTCTTATAAGGAGAGGAAGAGGAAGTAAAAGCCGCAAATAATTATCCGGTTTGCCTATTCTAGTAAATTGTGTACACTTCGAATACGAATACAGGAACATTCGATTGAAAGATGTATATATATGTGTGTGTGTGTGTGTGTGTGTGTGTGTATGTATGTATGTATGTATGTATGTATGTTTATGTGGGAGAGAAAGTGAGTGAGAGAAAATTTTGCTTAACTCAAGAACGGAAAATCGCAAAAAGGTCAAACATGATAACTTTTGCTCAAGTTATCCGACAATTAAGTTTTGGTCAAAATCGGTCGCCCGGAAATACCAGCTTAATGAATGGGTTTTTATAGTTTTATGCGATTTTCTCGAAATTGGTTCCAACGGTTTCCTTTAAATTTAAGATATTAAATACACTTATAACGAGCTACAACTAAATTTGAAACATTTTTCAGGTTTAGGGAGTGGGGTGACGGCTTTCTTCTAATGTGCATACAATATGATCTTATCTTCTATGCAACAGTAATCAGAATTATATGTATTGCCAAAATTCTGACCTTGAAGAAAATCGGTAGACCAGAAGTTCAACTTTACTGAACAGTTTTTTTTTTAAGTTTTCTTTCAATTTCTCGTTTAGGAAATGTCTGTAGAGAGTATACGAAGAGTTACAAGAAAACCATTGGAGCTGCTTTCGTGAAAATCGAGAGCAACTGAAAAAAAAAAAATTCAATGAAATCAGTATTTCCGGTAGATAGATTTTTGCTCGATATCTTCATGTCAAATGTGGTACCTAAACAGAATACCAAGTTTAATTTTCTGCGATTTTTCATTTTTGAAATATATCGTTCACACGCACACACAATAGACCATTTTCTCGCTAAAATCTTTTTTTTTTCATTTTCATTTTAATTTTTCTCTGGTTTTATTCAATTTCCCCCAATTTCATGTGAAGTTACTACTGCCCCCCCATCTTCCAACTCCACCAGTGGAGGTTAATATCCATCACCCAGTGGAAATCACTCTCTAAAGCACCTAGCAGTGCTCTCTAGTAGCGGCCACACCAAACTAACACCCGAACTGCATGTGCCCTCGTATTTAATGACTGGAAAGACAAGAGAATAATAAATTACTTTTATAATTATTTTATTTAATGTTTATAAAAGAGTGTTCTAATTACTATAAAATTGCAATTTAACAGATAATTATTTTGAACAAAATTAAAAAACACTATTATTGAATGTGAGTGTCGAGCCAACGTTTTCCTAAGATGCAATATATTAGACCCAAGGTAAATTTTATGTATAAATATTCTTATTTATTCAAAGTTCTTGAAACTTTGCATATATGCGATGGTTTAGTTTTTAATTTTCAATATTAAACATTTTAAACGCTTAATTCACAATAAAAAGATAAGGGGGTGCTAGAATTATTGATAATAACAATAATTCTTTTGTTTTTTTCCTAATTTCTTTTTTTCAATGCACCTATGCAGACAAACTTAGATTTCAAATATTATCTGGGATTTTGTGTAAGTGAGTGTACCGTGCGAACAAAATATTCAAGAACATGAGCTCATAGAAAGCTCGAACTTGGCACTTTATACAGCTACAACTATTCCACCATGTCTGACTTTGAGACGAAGTTTTCGGAATCCATCAACTGAAAGTGTGACTTTATTTTTCTAGGAAAAATTATTTTGTTTGGGGGAATCTGTAGAAGGATGCCCAACTTGCCACCAGAGCGCAGTCATGTGTATGGTGCTGCGATTTTTAGAATATTAAATTATATTACAAGCTTTTCCAGGTTTGGAGTAAATCGGTTAATCCGGAAGCGCAACTTCTGGAATGTTTTTTGTTGTTTTTTTTTTCAATTTTCTGGAAAGTGGCTCTAACGATTTTTCTTCAAACTTGTAATATCGTGTTGGATAATTGTCTTTGGCGAAGGTATCTTGGTAATCTGTGGCTGCAGATTTCCCTATAATACGGGTTTGTTGAAAGTGCTGTTTACTGGAAATTTTATCACATAATTAGAGGTCAAACAAAAAGTTATTTATAAATTGTTTATTGTAACTTTTATTAAATTATCATAAAATCAGTATCAATGTCTATAAAATAAAAGATAAGCAAGAGACATAAATAAAATTAAATCTATAAGAAAAGTAGATACAATAAAAACAAGATAATCTACTAATTTAATATTAAAATATTACGCATTTGTAAGATTTACTGAAAACTAATTCGTTAACAAATTGTAACATATTTATTCTCTTTTGTTCTTCTAATTTTAAATTGTCCTGCTGCTGGGATTCTGCCATCGCTGAAACACAATGGAAATTAAAAAATAAGAAAAAAATAGTTTATTTAACAGCTGTTTTAATTTATCAGCTGATATTAATGATGTAAATTTGAAATATACATTAGTAGTTATTAATTATTAAAAATTTCCATGTTATACTTTGTTATTTTTAAATAATTAATGAGTAATTTAATTTATTTTTACTTTTCCTTATAACTGTAAGTGGAAATATTGTGATTTTTAATTTTCGAAATTGATATTTCACAAGAAATATGTGTTCAAGGTTTTCTATCAACATGGTTAGCCGTATTAAAAGAAAATCACTTTAGCAATTTTCTAGAAAATTCCAAATAACTCATTAACCAGTTCTGTAAATTCGCACTTCCTGCTAACAGATGTTCTCCAAATTTGGCGCGCTATAATACATTTTCCAAAAAAAAAACTGAGACAAAAGAACTATGAAGTAATATAATAATATACATTATCATTTTTTTAACAGGGAAACCTCTCAAAATATTTAATGGTGAATACCATTTTTGAGAATTTCCCATGTAACAGTTCCTCTTACATATAAGTGAAGGAAATAAAATATGTGGAGGGAAACACTAAAATGAATTTCTCACTTATCCGCTTATATCAGCAGTTAGAATAACTGTGGTTACAATGTAAGTGTGCCAGCAATATTGAACCAGCCTCAATACATTGAAATTTATTCATGTATAGGTTTACACCTGTGCAGTTAGCTTTCCAAATTTAAAGAAAAACTTTGTAGCCGTTCCTGAGAAAATTCCAAACAGCTCGAATGTATTCTGTAAACTCGCAGTTCCGGTTAATCGACTTCCTTCAAATTTGGAATTCTAGCAATACTTATGAAATGTATTAATATTATTTAATTGGCCGTAGCATAGATTGTTGTACCGATGAAGTCCTTTTAAAGGCCAGCTAAACGCTAATTGTTCTTATACAATCCCGAAAAATCAATTTTCCCCTAGGGTAGGGAAAAATTCAAATAGTAGTGATGGGTATCTATGTATGTAGATAGTATACGAAAGTTTAAAGAAAATCGAGAACAACTGAAAAAAAAACAAAAATATGCAATAAAGCTGCACTTCCTGTTGATGGATTTTGTCCGAAACGTTCGTGACAAACGTAGGTGGTAGGATGGCAGATGGTAGTACCTACAAGGAATGCACACATATACACACACACACACACAGTCCCTCCCTACATACATATAGAAAATACACTAAAGACACATTTTCCGTACTCAATGGACCACAAACCAAAAACTTCCGGTGGAAATTCATATTCGAAAATTGTACACGTGCGCAATACTTGGAATAAGAGAAAGTGAAAATACTATTAGAGATTGCGGATAATATCTTAGTATTTTACCTGCACTGTCGGGTAGTACGGTTTAGTATGAGACCATGGATTAGGTTTTTGAAATTCATCTTTGACCGGTGTAGCCATGGCTCCAATCAGTAGAGAAAACATGAACAACATCATGATGGTAAATTTGAAACATGCAAACATGTTAGTTTTCATTATCGGTAAAGACCAGATCAATGATGATGCTAATCTCACTGTCTACTGGACCGCAATGCCATCACATCCAGCCTTGTTAATATTTCCAAACCACACTCCTCCCCGACTCACATTATTAATGATCCTTATCTTGCCGTTCTTAGAATTTCCTCTCCTATTAATTTAGCAAATTATAATATAATTTGTTTATCATACATAAACCATTTCTTCTTAGCCATTTATTCTTTTTGCCACTTGCGCCGGATGTCATTATGATATGAAATCCATTATCATTTTTGAGTTCCATACAATTTTTTAGTTTTTGGAGTTATTTTGTTGCAAATCAATTTGACTGGTTATTGGAGAATTTCAAAAAAATTGTGATACCGCTGAAAAAGCTCAAATTGAGAAATGTGACATAATTGCAATCGTTCCTTACAAGACTATCGGACACAAATATCACATTTATTTGAAATAGGAACATGGATTTTTGGAGAGTTACACTATAACATTTCCTGTGAATTGCTGCTAATTTATTTATTTAGTTTTATTTCAGCAAATTTCTAAAAAGAAAAAGATATAATTTTCAACGTTACACTACGATAATTTATTCAGATTATAATATTAAATTGAAAGGAAAAAAGTTATGGTACTAGTTAGTTCCGTAGTTAGCCGCTAGATGTCAGACGGTTGCACATTTCTTGTATATTACTACTTTCTATAACTGCCGTTAGAGGTATTGTACCGTGTCAAATTTTTTATATGGAATTTTCATCGGAAAAACATGTTTTGATGTCTCTTGAGTTTCAAAAAATGATTTTAAGAAATTGGTATGTGCGTGTGTATTTTTCAAGGTGAACAGCATAGCTCAAAAACGAAAAATCACAAAAAGTACAAAACTTTCACTTTCCATTTGGGTATCACCATGGCATCCATGAGAGGAAGTTATCTGTGAAAAATTCGTCAATTGGAAGTATATTTGACTGTATGGACTTTTTTAGCTTTTTGCGATTTTTTCGAAACGGCTCCAATGATTTTTTTTAAAACCCATTGTATCAACTAGACATACAAAGAGTTACAACTTTTATTTGAATATTTAAAGTGGTTGAAAATGATTTCCATAAGCTAGAAGGAAACTTAATGTATTAATAAGGAAATTAATAAATTAACGCATGCATCATGTTTCATTTAACAATCATGCGTTCTTCCCCCGTTAAATTGCAGATTATTTGTAAAATTACTTTTATAAGTTCCTGTCGCCCCTTTATTAAAAATGCCTTGAAATTGCATTACAGATTATTACAATGATATCTCTCTCAACATTTATATAATATCATTTAAACATTAATAACTATGATAAATAAAAATGAATACATTTTCACTTGCTCTAATTATTTATTTTTATATCGTCTCAAATTTGCCATTTTCTAACAATCTTCTTATATAACAGTTTATCTAAATATTTTCTTATATTAACCTTGTATGCATTTCAATAGTTATTTATTATTTTTTACAACCTTTTAACTTTATGCATTTCCTTTCTTCAAAATTAATCTATTCTTATTTGTATAATATACTCATAAAATTTCCTGTCGCCCTTAATAAAATATGCCGTACCCTATCATATAAAATTTTCGGAAAAATTTGAGGTTTTTACCAGAAATATGTTTATATTTTGAGGTTCCCTGAGTAGGATGGGTAAACGTAGTTGTTGTGTGTATGGGCAAATCACAATGGAAGAGGGGAAAAAATCTGGTATGAAACACTCACACGACTTTCTCTTACTGCAGTTTACTGAGAAAAATTGTAATTGACAAATTTTCTTCAAACTTTTAATTTTACTAAATGTTTGCAAACTGCAGTAACTCCATCGACTTTATGTCGACTGGAGAATCTAAACCTGATAAAATGACTTTTTGAGGAAACCATACACTACTCCCGACTCACAAAACTTCTTTTAATGAAATTCTTGGGTAAAAGTTTCACACAAAAGTGATAGATCTCTATATTCACAGATAGCGTACCAAATTTAAGAAAATTCATCAGTGTTTTCATGGAGAAAACCGCGAAAACTGAAAAAACTGTTCAGTATAATTGTACTCCCGTAAACCGATTTTCTTCAAACTCGGAATACTGGCCACATAATGAGTTCTATTTAATGTTATTTGGGTGACACAATTATGTAATAAATTGAAATAGCATTTCAAAGGAAAAGAACCCCACCCCTCCCTCAGAAGCCCCTTAAATGACTTTATCTAGAAAAACGTTGCAAATAAAAGTTATACCGCTTTGTTTGTGTAGTTCACAGAATTAGCATAAAGCAAATCGTAGAGCTATTTTTGAGAGAATACCAGTAAACTAAAAAACATTTTTCAGTAAAAAGGCACTTCTGGCGTTCCGATTTCCTTCAAACTCGGAATTTCGACAACAATTTAACTCTAGAGATAGATTCTACCGGGGGAATTGGCTATTCAGCCTACGCCACCGCGACACCCCAAGGATCTATTGTGGCACCCCCCTAGTTGGAGACCCTCCCCCTATCCTTCCTTAACCGGACTGTGGAATTGGGGGGGGGGGCTTCCTGGTGGTCAATCAGAGCACCTGCCATCAGAGCACCCTCTCGAGTCCTGCTTGCCTTAAAAGACTTAATAGGTCCGAGAGAGGGCCCTGGCTGAGGCTTGTTGGCACCAGCTTCTCTTTACCAAAGAGGCGGTACCTTAGCCAGACAAGCCCCTCGCACTGACATACCACATGCAGTGCCGTCTCCTCTTCTTCCTGACAAACCTACACAGGCTATCCGTTGCCAGGCCCATGCGATACATGTGCTTATTTAGTCTACAATGGCCAGTGAGAATGCCAACTGCTATCCTTATGGCCATCCGGCCTAGTTGGAGTAATTCTGCAGTTAGCTTGGGCGAGTAGCTATGGATAAACTTTTTCGCCTGCCTCTGGCCTGGAGTTTTGACCCACCATTCCCTTGATTATTTAACTCTAATTGATGTTATTCAAATGATAGATTTGTATAATAAACTGAAATACCACTAAAGGAAAACCTAACCCCATCCCTTCCACATAAGTCCCTTAAATGAATTTTCCTGGATAAATGTTTCAAATGAAAGTTGTAGCTCATTATAGTTCACTTTATATTCCAAGTTTAAAGAAAATCCGCCGTTTTAGAGAAAATCGCAAAAAAAATTAAAAAATCGATTCAATAAAGTCATACTTCCGGTTGAGGGATATCGACAGATTAGTTCCTGTCGGATCCCAGGGTGATGCCCAAATGGAATGCCAAGTATGAACTTTCTGCAATTTTGCGTTTTTGAGCAATACATATATACATACATATATTACTGTTCATATACATAAATATATACATATAGACTCATATACATATATAGTCTGTATCAGTATATATACATATACTCATACAGACCAGTTTTTAAGAACCCCTTTTTTGCACTCAGGGAACTGTTATATAGGCCTCGATGGAACCTTAAAGAACACCAAGGCTTTGGACAAACTACAGAAAGGTTCGGGACCTATGAAATTGTCGTTGGAGCCCTCTCTCGCTAGGGCATCCGCCTTTTCGTTGAAAAGTGAAGAACACAACTACTAAACGTGTAGTAAAAATTATAAAATGTGGATGGGTCCGCAATGCTTTATAACATCCGGTATTTTATCCGTCGTAGCATGCATATTACTTTGCATATTACTTTCGTTTCTGACCGGTTTCGGATTTTCATCCCTCGTCAGAGCAAATTCACCAAGTTCGTGCAGAGAGTTCACTTCAACGAAATGTTTCTGTAGACTCATACTTGTTGATTGTATGTATGTGGGAAGGTTATAAGGTTATGATACTACATGTGTGTGTCGCATGACAAAGTGAAATCATTATATAAATTATAATTAGGCATTAGAAAATAGTGTGTAATAAATAGCATATTTTGAAGAATACTTTATAACTAAATTTTTAATAGTGGTGTTAAGCGTGCTCAGTGTTTTATCAAGTCATTTTTATTAGGGGGGCGATAAGTTATTTCAGGAGTAACATTACTAATAAGAATAGATAAAGTTTATGGACAGTGAAAAGCTTGTATAAGAATAAACAAAAGTGAAATATAAGCAGAGTTAATACAAGAGAATATGTACGTAAATTGATATGTAAGAAGGTTCGCTGCAAACAGCAAATTGGAGATGATATTAAAATAAATAATAAAGGAATCAAATGTATGCGTTATTATTTATCATGCTTATTTTAAATGACATTAATTTATATTTAAATTACATTAAGAATATGTTGAGAGAGATGTGGTGGCATTTGTAAAGGTATTTTTAATAGGGCTCGGTAGGAGATTTTAAAAATTTGTGGAAACAAGGCTATCCACAAAAACATAATGAATGTCCAAATAAACTATTACTCAGGCACACTCATTTCTCACAGGTCATTCCTTACATCTAACTATATTGCAAACACACCATCAACTAGTATAAAAGACTTATCTATGCATATATATTATATACCACACACACACATGTATATGCATATATAAATATATATGCTCACAAAAAAAAAACATGCTGCATGCACTTTTGTTAAATTCTAACCTGTGGAACTAAATTTTCTTCTTCTTTCCCCGATTAAAGTACAGATTATTTGCATGATATATTTAAAATCTCCTACCGCGCCCTATTAAAAATACCTTTACAAATGCCACCACATCTCTCTCAACATATTCTTAATGTAATTTATATAAAAATTAATATCATTTAAAATAATCATGATAAATAAAAACGAATACAGTTGATTCCTTTATTATTTATGTTAATATCATCTCTAATTATCTGTTTGCAGCCAACCTTCTTACATATCAATTTACTTACATTCTCTTGTATTAACTCTGCTTATATTTCACATTTGTTTATAACTTGTACAAGCTTTTCACTGTCCATAAACTTTGCATTGCCTTTCTTTAAAATTCAGCCTTTCCTTAAAATTTATGTATTCTTATTAGTACAGTTTACGACTGAAATAACTTTAACCCCCCCCCCCATAATAAAAATGATTACATGCTATTTATTATACACTATTTTCTAATGTCTCTCATCACGATTTATAATAATTCCACTTTGTCATGAAACACACACACATAGTAACATAACCTTATAACCTTCCCACATATATACAACCAGCAAGTGTGAGTGTAACAGAAACATTACGTTGAAGTGAACTCTCTCTACACGAACTTGGTGAATTTCTCTGACGATGGATAAAAATCCAAAACCGGTCTGGCACAAAAGTAATACGCATACGAGTGATTGTTTCACTCCAGACTTTTCTTTTTTTATTACATTTTGCTAGATAATAATTATGCAACAGTTTTTTGTAATATGTTTATTTATAATTTAATAACAGCAGCTTATAATACAATAATATTTACAGAACCTCGGATCTTACATCGTTTTTACTACAGAGTCTTCTAAACATTTTGCCTTTCTTCTCTTTAATAAAAAGTCTGGTCTTATTTCTCCCATATTTTGTTAGACCTGTAAAAAAGATAATACTCATTAAATATATCTGTTAAATAATTATATTATTTTTTTGTCAGATACTGTCTTGGCTATGCTAGCAATGCGGAATTGTGTTTTAGGTTTTCGTTTGTAGAGTTTCAGTATTGCCATCGTGTCAGATTTTCGAATTTAAGTTTTCACCGGAAATACCTACTTTCACTCTGTGTGTCTGTCTGTGTGTGTGTGTGTGTGTGTAAAAAATGAAAAATCATAGGAAGCTCAAACTTGGTGTTTTTTGAAATGCAAAGTTTTCCGAGAAAATCCATTAACCGAAAGTGCGACTTAAATCCACTTGGTATAATATCTGAGCTGCACATGTCACTCTCACTTATTTTTTTCTTTAAACATTTTCCCGGGAAAATTAATTTCTTGGTTCGGTTTTGGGGAGTAACTGTAAGTTTTTCTCTAAAGTAACTCTCAATGATACTAGCGCTTATATAATATTAATATACATTAGAAGTCTAGCTACATTTCCTGATTTGAAGAAATGGGGCTTAGGTTTTTAAGTTTTTGGAATTTTCTCGAAAATGTTTATAACCATTTTACTTTAATAAACTTGGTATGCTAACTGCACAGATATCATTTTTATTTGAAACATTTTTCAAAAAAAATTATGTATAGGTGAAAGAGGGATTTCTGGCGAAGAATTTCAAGTATATATACAGTTGGTTCGGTGTTATGGTGCGCTCTACCGGTCTACAATATAATCACTTCTCTACCTGCTTGATTTGGCAGGTTGGTACTTGCTCCCTCCCTCCCCGCTATATTTGTGTTAGGACAAATATGTACAATTTGAAATTAAAAAACCTTTGCCATTTTATATAATACAGGAGTAAGAGAAAATCGTGTGTGTGTGTGTGTGTTTTCCACACCAGATTTTTATTTTCTCTCATTCGTTTGAGAGCTCTCACTTATTAGTAATTGCAATTATGTAAAATCGGATTTTCACAAGAATGATTAAAATATCTGTTATCAGTTCCTAAAAAACTCGATATCTGCATAGGATTTTAAAAAGGGTCCTCAACGTTCTTCCAACTGCGTGAATTATCGTTGGAAAACTAATTCCGGTAGTCTGGTTCAAGGCCCAAGTCCATTAGGAATTAAAGCAATTTTCGACTAAGAATCGTTTAAAAGTAGATGCTATGTTACGGAATATTTATATCTTTTTCCCACGGTAACTGTAAACCCATTGTTTTTCTTTTTGAGAAATATCGATGGTTCTATATAACTATGTAATACTGAGGGGGGCCAGCTGCAGTAAATACTCCTAGTTAAACAAAAATTTGTCTCTTAAAATTGTGAGAATTCTTGTAAAAAGGCTCCCGTCACATTTATTTCCTTCTCTGACACTTAACTACGGAAAAATGTGTGGACATAACTTGGATAGACTTACAATAATTGGTTGTTTTGGTGGCCTTGGTAAGGATGGATTATGTCGTCCGGCAATGTCGGTTACAAAATGAGATGAAGGGTCTGGCTGATGATGACGCGTTGATATCTCCCTTTTTGACATTGCTGCCAACTGTAATTCAGAAAAAAACAGCAAACAGTTAATAAATGTAATATAAAAGAAAATAATAATTATATAATACCATTAATCTTGCATGCCAGTTTTTATGGACAATTTTGTTTATTGCAATTAATATTCTACGCGGTCCGCTGATCCGAAATTAATATTTTCCATTTTTACTGCATTAATTTCGTCGCGTGGATTATTTAGCAATATTCTTTGTATTTTCTGAGGTTTTACAACTTTATAATTAATTTTTTACCAATTTTTGAAACTTTGCCTTTTATATGCTCTTGATGGTATGGCAGAGGGAGTGTTGCGTACTTGTCAAATTTTGATGAGTGTCACAAACATATGAACAACTACAAACATGATAGTCACACAAGAGCCAGCCAGCAGAATTAGCTAATATTTGTAGCTGCTACTGTGTTTTGCATTGTATGCATACAGGTAAACCTTAGTTTACCGCACACACTTCACATTTACACATTCTAGATTCATACATGTTGTACATTCTCTCTATGAACACAAAAGATATTTTCGGTTGCAATAGATTTGGCTTTCTAGCCACTCCCTTTCTCACAGATCAGCCACCCCTCTCTCTTGGTGTCTCTTTGTTTTGTATGTGATGTAAATATTTTTCATTTTTACGATTATCTGATACAAACACACCCACACTCCCTCTCTCTTAGTGTCTCTTTGTTTCGTGTGTGATGTGATGTATGTGTGTGTTTGTATCAGATAATTGTAAAAATAAAAAAAATCATAGAAAGGTGTAACTTGATATTCCACTTAGATGTTTACCATGAGGGCGACACAAAATACACCAACCGGAAATACGACTTTAGTGAATGGTTATTTATTTTTACTTTTGCGAACTAGAAGAGGAAGTATTGCGATCATGTGCCACATTTTCGAAATTTAGTTTTCACGGAAATAGGCTTTTTGAGGTCCTCTGAGTAAGAAAAAATGTTTCTAGCGAGTGATCTGAGTGTGAGTGAGTGTTTTTGTGAAAATATCTCAAAAACGAAAAATCGCAGAAAGCTCAAACTTGAGATTCCGTTTAGGTACCATCATCGAAAGTCACTTGAGTGCTTGACACCGGGTTTTTATGTAATTCAACTTTAATCCAATCTAATCAATGATCCAAATAAAAGTTTTGGCTGGTACCCCAAATGATTCAGTTTTGGCTGGTAATCACGCTCAGACCTCCGGCCAACCAGTGTGTTACTAACAGACTATCTAAACTAGAGAAATATAACGCATATATTTCATTTAAAATATTCTTAATAATTTTCTGATTTCATTTCCGCCTTCATTTTACTTTATCATTTTTATTACGTTTTCCTTTAAATAATTTATTATTTCTGAATTTTAATTGTATAATACAAAAGAAAACAAAAAATGCAACAATTAACAAACACAAACAAATTGTGCAACCTTCAGCTTCTCACCATAACCAATTCAATTCATTTAATATGGAATAATTTCACAGTTAGTTAACCAAGCCATTGTTATTTATAATTATATAATAATTTCGTGTGTCTTCAAGAAATAGAAAATCTGGTTTTGTGAAACACTCACGGACTTTCTGTTACTTCTGTTAAAACAATCATTTGCTCGTTTGTTACTCGCTAAAATGCCAAATTTGCTTTAAGCTTCAAAAATTTACCCACTTTTCTAAAATAAAATTAGAGGTCGTGGTGGTGGTAGGGGGGCCAGAACTACCTACTCGGGTAGTAAAAGTGATTCCATTGCAGTCCAAAAGAGAGTGCCAATAACAATGATCTAACTGCAAATTACATTTGAAATTTAAATATCCCAAAAAATATCGCAGAACTGCCTAAATTCCATTTTGTCGGAATCATGTTTCAAATAAAAGTGTTTTTTATGTGCGCACTTCAACATTTCAAGTTTAAAGGAAATCGTTAGAGTCGTTTTCGAGAAAATTCCCCCCCCCCCCCAAAATTTGTAAAGCCTCGCATTTCCGTCTAACCGATTTTCTTCAAATTTGGAATTCTAGCAATGATTCCTAGTATTATTAATGATCAGTGGTACTACCGTAGTTTGTGCTGATGTGGTACTTTAGAGGAAAATTTTAACACTGCCGGTTCCCCAGAATCCCCCTCCAAGAAATCAATCTTATCTCCAGAAAAATGTTTCAAATTAAAGTGATAGGCATTTATGTGTAAAAATAGTATAAGTAGTTTAAAGAAAATCGGTGGAGCTGTTTCAAATAAAATCGCGGAAATAAGTGGAAAAATAACAGCAAACAGTAAGTGGCACTTCCGGTTAATGGATTCTGGCCAAAACGCTTATTGTCGAATCTGCAGCGAGTGGTAGTACCTAAACGGATATCAAGTTTGAGCTTACTGAGCTCTTTTTTAGTTTTTGAGATATTTTGGTCACCACATTCTCTCACACACACACACACACACACACACACATACACATACAAACCATTCGCTAAAAAATTTTATCCAGTCAGAGGACGCAAAACATGTATTTCTGGTAAACTCAATTTCCAAAACTTCATCTTCTCAGCAGTAAGAAGAGAAATTAAAATGATGTGAAACATTCACATGACTTTCTCTTACTGGAATTATCAGAGTTGTTTCTCAAACATGGTATCATTACTAACCGTTTAGTTCACCTCAATATTCGATGGTGGCCTAACTCACTAAATATCCCAAAATCAACATAAAATCAGTCTTTCTTGGGTAAACTATAATAAATAAAAAGGATAGGTTTATAAAGATGTAATTAATTAGCATTTCAAGTTTAGTGTGAGATCGCTGGAACCATTTTTGGAAAAATTGCGAAAAAGAAAAACAAAAAATTCAGTGAGTAAAAATGTGCACTTTCGATTGTCGGATTTTGACGAAAACTTCGTATTTGTTTGACACCCCTCTACTCATAATTACCGTGTATGTTGAGCGAACTTTTACTATAGGTATAATGCGTATCTAACCGTATCTATCACGTCCACCTGTACGAAAAACTCGAATGTGCTGCAAGATTTAAAAACACCAATCTCCAACCCAAACTAGCCGGGGATTTGTGTAGGAAATACGCTAAATTTGGAGCTTGGAAACAGAGCAGTCTTTGATCTTGTTGAGAGTTTAAGACAAGCATTAGACAAACAACATATACAAGAGCTATATGTTTATTTTCTCTCTCTCTTTCTCACCAGAGAGAGAGAGAGAGAAAAGAAAGAGAACAAAATACTCTTTCACTTTTACCCTGCTCTTCCCTAACTGCTAGATTGCCGTTTAAGTCCAGCGCCTCTCTCCAGTTACCTTATTTAGTTTTTCACGATTTTCTAGGAGCTTACTTCAATGAGTTTCTTGAAACTTTGTATACTATCAAAAAAATACATAAATGTTTATCAATTTTGTTTGAAACTGGATCTGAGGGTTTCTAAGTTAAGCTTTCTCATGAAATTCTACTTAAATATGGTGTCAAATTCTAACATTAAAAGCATTAAATTCCAAACTTTCAAGAAAATCGGTAGTGGACTTTACAAAATAGATTCTAGGGTCTTTTTATAATTATTAAAAAAAAAAGAAATTGAATGTTAACTGCAGAGATACAAATCTGTCTGTTTTCTATCTACTTTTTATTTCAAACATTTTTTTTAGGGGGTGCCGCTTATTTAGTGGTCATCGACCGGTTTCGGGTGTTCATCCATCATTAGGATGTCTTAATTAAACTAGTTAAAGGGGTTTATGATTTACCATTGTGTTTGGGTGAACAATGCAACCTTATATTTATATATATATATATATATATAATGAAGTGTGCGTGTGTTTGTAAGGCCGATATGAGTATGCATGGCTCACCGTTCATCTCACCGTTATGAAAGATTACTCTTACCGTTAAACTGTCATTAGTATCAGATTGCAGTATTCTTCTGTAACAGTGACTTTCAACAGTGGGAGATGCATCATAGACTACTTGAGATTGAGAACAAGTGCCATCAGTCTTATTTTCCGCGACCTACCCAAAGTTGGAGTATATCTTCCTGCTTCGTCCTTTTAAGTAGGCCTAGCAGTGCTGACGACAGCGGCGCTGTCATAAGCTCGTAGTTTCGGCATTACTTACTTCCCACTATTGTAGAAACATTAGCGTCACCTAGGCCTTCAATCGTCCTTCAGTAGACCTACAATAAATTTTCTTCGGATTAAGGAGATCTTTAGTGAAACTTAGGGATGTGTTATTCAATAGAAAGCCTGCCTCTATCCTGGGTTCCCTTCTACTATGCAGACTCTGGCCCTTTAACTAGCTTTTGATGGATGGCGAGACTATTTGCTATGAAGAAGAGGACCTCAATGCAGCCTGGTTACCGGAGTCTTACCTTAAAATGTCCCCACCTCAGAGCTGTAGCACCAGCACCTCAGCCTGGAAGACTGTGGCTAAATTTCCTAAGTAGACTATAATTCTGACCTCAGGCCTGCCCCCAAAGATTTCTGCTCCGACCCCAGTCTGAGTATTGGGAGCCATCATGTATCAGATTGAGCATCTTAGCAGGGCCATTATCCCAGGACACTTCTGATCGGTACTGAGATGCATCACATAAATGCGTCCCTTAAATATTTATTGAAAATATGATAATCTAAAACTTAAATTTGGTAATAATGAATGGACAATATAAATTGTAAGTTAAATTAAAGACCTAAAACTAGTATTAATTATTAGAATTAGATTGCAATCTCCGCAAGCAAAACCCTTTAGCAAAGGTTAATGAACTTCTACAAATTGTAGCCGTTAGAAATGATCAGATGTATCTATTAGTTGGCTTATCGGCCAGGAGGTATCCAAGAAAACACCTAATAATATTTAAGTGTTTTTTATTTGAAACCCACGTTTCAGCAAACATTGTTTACCTTCTTCAGGGGCTATTTTAGAGTGAGAGAAGTTTGGAAAGCTTGCTATTAACTACAGACATAATCAAACATGTTGTGACAAGACTTCCAAACTTCTCTCACTTTAAGATAGCCCCTGAAGAAGGTAAACAATGTTTGCCGAAACGTCGGCTTTCAAATAAAAAACACTTAAAAATTATTTGGTGTTTTCTTGGATACCTCCTGGCCGATAAGCCAACTAATAGATACATCTGAACTTCTACAACCTTAGTCATCTAGGAGTCGCCTTTATTGTTAAGTTCCTGGAGTTCAGAAACATTATTTGAAAAGAATAGGAATAGGTTTTAAAAACATATCTAAAGTAACAAAAATGTTGTATGATAAATATAGATTTTTATATATATATTATATTCGAATATAATGGATAACGCATTCGTATTCAGTGAATTCTACTAATCTTGAAATAATGATAATGACCTCGATTACAATAAAATGGTATAAATTTATTTAACTGAATAGTTGAACGTCATTTACCATTGTGTTTGGGCGAACAATACGGGTCTGTATTGTATGTATAGAGAGAGAGATTTATATTTATTACATTGAACTATATTTGAACATTTCTTATATATAAATGTAAACAAATTATACTGAAGTTAAAAATATCAGTTAATTACTGTTTGTTTACTTATTTAAAATAGAACAGTTGATATTTTGCGAGAGAATGGCAGCATTGTGCGTTGCTAGGAAACAGACTTTTTATTTTTTTATTATATTTTATATTATATAATTTCTTCAGTTGTTTTCAAACATAACCAGCCCTGTTGTATTCGAGTTCAAGGACATTCTTTGATTATATCTTTAAATTCTGTTAAATTATTGTTTATTCTTACTATTTCTGTTTATTTTAATAAATACAAGACCTAATTTTCATTTTATGGATTAATTTATAATCAAATGCATATTATATATATTTTTATTTTCCCGACTGTTGTAAGAGGAAAAGTATTGCAATCAGGGTCCGTAGAGTGTAAAAACAAAATTTTAGCGAATGGTCTGTATGTGTGGGTGTGAACGAAGTATCTCAAAAACGAAAAATCGAAGCTCAAACTTGACATTCCGTTTAGGGACCCTTGAGCGCATTGACAATAAAGTTTTGTCAAAATGCATCTACCGGAAGTACTTTTACATTGAATAGTCTTTTTTCATTTTTCGCGATTTTTCTGAAAATGGATTCAACAATTTTCGTTAAACTTCATTTACCATCTACACACATAATTTTTTTTCACTTTTTATGAAGAATTTTTCCAGGAAAATGGATTTTTTGGCGGGTTGTGAGATGACAACAGTAATGTTGAGCTTTCTTCAAAAATACCACTTCAGTATAGTGTATGGTTCTGCTAAATTTTAGAGCATTAGAAGCATTAGTAGAATTCTAAATTTGAAGATAATTGGTTAACCGGAAGTAAGTCTTTGCGGCATAGGTTTTGAGTTTTTGGGGGGAGAGTAATTTTTCAGGGATACGGCTACAATAATTTCTAATCTTGGAATGCTCCTTGCACCACTGCAATAAACAGATCAATTTTATTTACAATATTTCCCGGTAAAAACTGATTTTAGAGAATTCTGATGTATCTGCGATTAAGTTTCAATTGTTATTTGTTCAATATTATTGACGCTGTCTTTAGGACTACATTGTAATCATATAACTCATCATTGAGATGTACCCCCACACCTCTGTGTTGGGGTGAATGAATCCAATTTCAAGTTTAAAGGAAATTGCCAATTTTTTGTATCGCATTAAAACTGCAATTAGAGAAAGTTGGGTGAGTGTTTCACACTAGTTTTTTATTTTTCTGTATTTCCTCTTCCCCATTTCTCCGGAGATCTTGACTTCCTTCAGGGTGACCAGTGTTGATTTGTGCAATTATATGGATTTAGAGTATCACACAGTAAATTCTAACCAATAGGGTAACCCTTTACAGACAACGCAATTCGATGTACATAGTTATCAAATTCCATCTGATAAGTTACATTTTCTGTACAATTTCTTATACGTAACCAATAAAGACATGTTTTGGGAAGAAACAAATAAAAGTAACATACCTGTCTTGAAGCAACCACACGCAGCACTGATTGTTCGGGCTGGATATATTTGATTATACTTATTTTATTATTATTTAATGGAACAGCCTGGCCAACATTAAAACAACATAATATAACTAACAGCAGTGTTGACGCTAATAAAGACAAGGTTAACCGCATTGTCAACTTTGTCTCGTTTTAACTACGTTATAAAATATAACTGTACACTAGATAGAGGCACTGGTATACTGTACTAGAATTCTAGAAGGTATATTTTGTTGGTATGTCTGTCAGTTCTACTATACTTGATCTGATACTATACAAGTGTGTGTGTGTTAAAGAACATAGTGCGTCTCTCCCCACTACTGCAATCTGTTAGTATATCCCCACTCTTCTGTAGGATATTACTTTCTCTTACTACTCATAAGAGGAAGTATTTCAAAATTAATTAAGTTTTGCACCTGAAACCTTACAACTTACCTTTCTTTTTTTTTTTTAAATTTAAGGCGGGTCAACATCTATGGTCATTGGCGCCCGGAGCCTTCTCAGTGCACTGCCGGCCTTCGGACAGTGTTCTCTCGTTATAGACAATACTGTCCATCAGCGAACAGTGAGCTGTAGAGACTCATAGGAAAAAAAAATCTAAGGGACTCGCACCCGAGACCTCCGCATGTGAGTCCAACGCGTTACCACTGAGCTAATCCCTATCCTAAATTTATCTTTCTCTTACTGTGTTTAATACAATTTTAAAGTATTAACGCATTCTGTATCAACCAACAAAGCCTGTAGAGGCAGTTTAAAACTCCTCCTGATTGGTCCGCCCCCAGAACCCCACAAAACCAGTTTTTCTGGAAAAAAATTTCAAATAATAGTGAAACTTTTTTTGTTTGTGCAGTCACCATTCCAATTTTAAAGAAATTCGTTATAACCGCTGTGGGAAAAAAATCAAACATTTAATATATAATAAACAATTCGGTAATGTTGCAATTTAGGTGCACCAGTTTTCTTCAAACTTGGAAATCTAGTGAAGCTTCAGAAAATTGGGTCTCCACTAAAAAGGATGAGCAGCGGTTTAAGTTTTTGAAAGGAAAGTGTTGAGAAAAATTGATGGACCAATTAAGGAAGGCGAACTCTAAAGGTCAAGCTGTAATCTATTGTGAACTCTATGTTGAAGTTCTCATAGTGAAGATAAATTAAAATTAATAGACTGAAGTGAGAGGGACATTTTGTCGTGGTGTGGGTGGAGCTCAAGAATGGTGCTCAAGAATGGCAACATATAGGTATTAAGAGCATACATTGTAATGAAGTTGATATTTTAGATGAAAGTTTAACGCTACTGTACCCACAGAATGTGACACAAAAAAGTAAATTTTCCCGAACAAAATGTTTAAATTAAAAATTATAGTCATTTGTGTGTGTGTGTGTGTGTGTGTGTGTGTTTGCATAGAGTATACAAAGTTTAAAGAAACGTTTTTCGAGAAAATCAGTATAGTTGCACTTCCGGTTAATGGATTTTGCCCGAAACTTTCGTGTCAGATGAAGCGTTGGTAGATACCCTAAAGGCAATACCAAGAACTTCCTGAGATTTTTCGTTTTTGAGGTTCATACTCGCACACATAGACATCACACACAGCCCATTTGTTAAAACGTGCTCATAGGATCTCAAACATGCATTTCCTGAACTCAGTTGCGCATTTGTGATTGATCGCATTAGTTCAATGAGAAAAAGTTAAACCCAAAAAATACGTTAGACACTCAAACATTGTCTTCGCTTAGCAATCTCTAACTATACTGTTAAGTGGCTTAATAATTAACTTAATCGATTAAAAATGTCATAATTTGATGGCGGTTTGTATTTCCTTTCGGCGGCTGGCCTTCGCTATTAACACTCCGGCTGTTTTTCACAATGCTGAGACAGTCCCCGACTGGAATCGAACCCCTCACTGTTCTTAAGAGAACGCCACCTCCTAAAGAAATCGTGATAGTTTTCCAGTGTGATGGCCACGGTCTAAAGAATCATTTCAGTACAATGTATGGTTCTAACCCCTATATAATGTTAATAAGAATTAGAAGCATTGCTAGAATTCCAAATTTGAGGACAATCGGTTACCGGAAGTGCGATTTTACAGAATAGGTTTTTCGTATTTTGGAATTTTCTCGAAAATGAACATAACTATTTTCCTTTAACTTGCTAGCTGCATTTGATATACGTAAACCTTCTATTTTTATTTGTAATACGAAATAAAACAAAAAAAGAAATTCTTTGTGGTTGACCTGTATATAATTTATATTAGGAGGAATAGCGAAATTTGAAATTAAAAGAAATTTTATCAGTTTATATAATACGGACTGTGTTAATAGGAGTACGAGAAAGTGGTGTGAGTGAATCACACCTGATTTTGTTTTTTGTTTAATTCCATTGGTCATTGGTCTGTCAAAATTTCTTAAATTTCAGTTAATGAATTCAAACTTTTCAGAAAATAAAATTCGCTATTTATTATGTATTTTTTTGATTTCAGAAAAATTATTTAAAAAAGGTATTAGTAAATATAATATGTACAGTAATAATGAGTAGTTTTTTTGGTGCAGATGTCGTAATCTACTGCACTCTAGTAGCGGCCCTATAAAACAAACATAATTATTAGTAATTTGGTTCTCCAGCGGAGGTCAGCATACTATCACCTTTTTGCTATTTATCTTTATATGTCGTTTAAAAATAAAAATATTAAAAAATTTAAAAATATGTCATTTAAAATTATTAAACGTTTTTACTTTGCGTAAGTCATTATTATAAATTGTTTCAGAGACATTTTCCGTGGTAGCCTGCTTCATTTTGTGGTCATCGACCGTTTCGGGCGTTCGCCCATCTTCAGGATGCGTTTTTTAGACAGTGTGACAACACAGACTCGCACAGAGCAAACCTAGTTTCACACTAACTGAGATGTATTTTTACAAAACCAAACTCTTAAACTAGGTCAAGGGATGTGGCCAGATGGGTGGGAAAACACGTGTATGGGTTGTTAAAGGGCAAATTTTTCTTACAGTGGACACAAAACGTGGGGGTCTAATCTTTAAACTCTGTTGTTGGAGGGAGATTTACTTTATAATTAACTAAACCAAAATAGAATATAAAAAATACACAAAATAGATTTAAATAAAATTAAATAACGATTAAACTAACATTTAAAATTCATTCATTCATTTAAAATTGAACGATTTTTTATAATTAAGTTTTTATATCTATGCATTCCAGTCATTCTTTCACTTTTTCACGCAACCTTCACATCCTCGCAAGCATGTATACCTAAATATGGTTTTTTATATAATTAAGTTTTTTATTATGCATCTCACAAACCATATCACATCATCACTCACATACATCATCCAAATACGCATTTTTTTTTTTTTTTTTAAATACGTCTCAGTTAGTGTGAAACTAAGTTAGCTCTGTGCGAGTCTGTGTTGTCACACTGTCTAAAAAACGCATCCTGAAGATGGGCGAACGCCCGAAACCGGTCGATGACCACAAAATGAAGCAGGCTACCACGGAAAATGTCTCTGATGCTTTCCAGCTCTGCGGAACCAACCACCACAACAAATTATAAATTGTTAGTTGGGCCCGGCTGGAGGTGTTCTCTATGTAAGCTGGATTTGTCTTCAATAACTCTGCTCTAACATCAAGTTAGACTTCATCAGCTGTACAGTTTAGGGCTAGTTTTTCTACTATCATATGAACATATATAAATATTTAATTCCAAATAGGTTTTCCAAATTTTAGTTTTCACAAAAATTGGTAATTGCTATGATTTCATCCGTCGTGCTTTATCATTTTTGTTGGTATTAACCGAGTTAGGATTGTCATCCATCTTAATCAAATTTCTGTAGAGTTGACTTCAATTTTTCTTCCGTCACGCACAACACTGATTGGTTCAATTAGTTTTGTGCATAAGAGAAAGTTATAGCCTTTGATATTCCTCATGATCCTTATAATGGCCAAACAAGAGGTCTGCAGTTGTTTATATTTTTTCCCAAGTAATCGTTCGGCCATCGCTCAGTAGCAGCATGAAGTATCCTCGGCTTACTATCAAGTTATGATACGGCTACGCCTAGTGGTGATGGCTAGGTTTAATATCCCATGATATTGTCAGAAGATTTTCTTGGCTTTAGCATAAATAAAGAATAATTTTCGTATCCAGGGGCCCCAGAAACATTAATTCCGGTGAAAACTCAATTTCGTAAGTGTGGCCCGATCGCCATTACTTGAATGAAGGAGCAGCAAGAGAAAGTAAACATCTGGTGTGAAAGATTCACACATCTTTCTCTTACTGTGATCTTCATACAATTACATTATGTAAAATTACTTTTCTCTGCAATCGTTAAACAATGAGACGTAATACGACGCTAAATTTAGTGAATAAAGTTCAATTTTCACACACAGTTGAGTAATGTATTCAGTACACTACTTTCTCTCAAGAGCGAATACAGATCCCAGATACAGCGGATTATACTCAACGGAACAGATTATAGAGAGAGGGAGTAGTTGACTTGAATCAAAATAAATTCTCAGTATTTGCACCTTCTCACAATTTAATTATATTCATTTAAATTAACAACCAATTTAATAAAATTGCAGAAAAATTCTATATTTAACTCATGAGCGAAGTATTTTTTACAACTTCGTCCAGATTGACGGCAGTCGCAGCGCTGAATGTGTAAAAAGTCCTACTTGTGTCCCACTTGTTCAATAAATGACTTTTTTTGTGGCATAAGTTTTCAGATACAGCCAGCGCTGGAAATGCAGGAGGCCTAATTTCACCATAACTGTGCGAACAGACAGGTTTACAATCTATATAATCTCTATTCACAGATAACTTTAGACCAAGAATAGTCCAAAAGAGAGGTGCCAAATACCACATAACAATGAACCAAACCCCATCATATAAATTTTGAAACTGAATGCCATTTCGAGAACATCTTGAAAAAGTGAAGTAAAAAAAAGGAAAACACAAATCACTTTAGAGCAAGTAAGAGGAATTAATAAACTTTTGTTTAAATTAATTCACAATATTTGTTTAAATTAATAAACTTTTGCTTAATTTTAGAGCTTAAAATAAAGTTTACGTAACTTACATTATGATTGAGTTCAAGTTTAGCGGTTGCCATGACGATTACACACATGATAACTAACAGACAGTAAAAATGCCAGCTTCATTGTTGATCAGATCAGTTGTTTACTTAATGGTTCTTTGTATTGTTTTGGCGATATTGAGGCTGCAGGATTTAATTATATTACTGCACTTTTTTTTAGGAATTTCTGGTTCGGTTAATCTTTTAATAGTTATCTACCAATCACGTTTTTCTGTTTTGTGATAGCATCATTTTTTGCAACTACAATTAGCCTTGCAGTTATTTATAATAATTGATAATAGTTAAAATTAGAAGTTTAACCGTTTAACCTTCAGGTTCTTATAAAATAGCGATTTACTAATTAAATTTTATAAATTACAGTTGTGTATTTTCTAACTTTCTCCAGAAGCTATTTTCACAATTTTTCGAGACTATGAAAGATAATATTCTAATGAATGTAGAAGAGAAAGTATACTGACTAGCACCTGATATATTTATTGAAAAACAGAGTACTTCATGGACATTTACACTGAATGATATCAGGCAGTGATGATAGCGTGTATAGAAATGTCAGATTGAACTGGGCAGAATGTTGGTGATGCTTTCTTGAAGATTGTGTAAATTAGGCTTTAAACTGCCACTACAAACTTTGTTTGTTGGGACAGAGAGCGGCTCCATCACCCAAATTTACCCACAAATTCGCTCATGTATACAGATATAACCCTTACCCCCACCATATTTATGGCCACCTCAACTAAACACTGTAATCGTTGCAATTTTAAAGAAAATATTGTACTTACTGGAGTAAGAGAAACTCGCATGAATGTTTCACACCTGATTAAAAAAAAAATATTCTGGATCCTGAAAAGTGGATTTTGCTGTTTCCAAAAGTTGACCATCGCAATACTTTTTCATACACTAGAAGTAATTTACACTAGAAGTGGTTAGCGTACTGGATTCCCACACGTAGGACCCGGGTTCGAGTCCAGCAGTGCTACCCTTAGATTTTTTTCTTTTTAGAGTCCCCTACAGCTTACTGTCCGGTGATGGACAGTGTTGTCTGTAATGAGAGAACACTGTCTGACGGAAGTGCACTGAGAAGGCTCCGGACGTCAATTGACGCGCCTTAAATTAAAAAAATAACGAATATTTTCTGTTTAAATAAATAATTTATTTCAAGTCTATAAATAGTGATGAATATAAAAAATACATTTTTGTGGTAATAATTCTAGGATTCATTTCTTGGAATAGAGTTGCAAATAGTTCCCAGTGTTTTCTTACTATCTTCTTACTGTAATTAAACAAAAGATAAACATTAATATTAAAAAATGATTAGTTGCTATGGAAGCAAGCTAAATTATCAGCTGAATTTGTTTCTCAAGTAAACAGCTGATCTAATCGCGGTTTTAACGATTGAATTAAATTGATTTATTCTCATACTTACATGATAGTATCCTCTAGGATTTTTAGGTCGTGTCGGGCTTAGTACCGGTCGGTATGGTAAGGTTCTTCTGATTGGAGTTGACCTGCGTACTCTCTGACAAAAAAAATATAATTATATATATATATATATATAAAATTTAGTATTTATAGCCTAAAAGTGGTAATACTGCCACCAACAGTCCATTGTGATGAAGGGAACGTGCTGAAGAATTACTTATAGTTGTAAAAGAGGACGTGATGGTTAAACTAAGACAAACTTTGGATATAAACTTTAAAAGACCCTCACAACACGCATGTCGGGTTCAATACTCGTGTCCATTCGGTTTATTCCGTTAGCTGATAGAAATATGCTTTAAAAAGGAAATATCACGTCTATAATTTGAGTTCTTTCCGGAAAAACATGCATGATTTAAGGCCTACCCCCTGAATATGGTACAGAATAAAACAAAACATTTAAAAAAAAAAAAAAATATTTGTAGATCAAACTTAATCTTCCGTTTAGGAAAGTACTATTGCAAAGAGACGCGAAATTTTCGGGCAAAATCAGGTCAAACAGAAGTGCGCCTTTACTGAAGTGTCTTTTCCTTCAGCTTGTTCGCGATTTACCTAAAAATTTCTTCAACGATTTTCCTTTAAACATTATGTGAATACTACCTTACACGCATAAATACCTATCACTTTTGAGTTTTGTGTGTATGGGGGGTTCTGGCGGGAAAACAGTAGCGTTAAGCTTTCCTCGAAACTACCACTTTAGTAGAATGTATGTTTATGCCACCTATGTAATATCTAATATACATGGGACGTGTCTAGAATTCAAAATTTGAAGAAAATCGGTTAACCGGTTATGCGATTTTATAGATTACATAAACCTTTCACTTTTATTTGCAATCTGTATGTATTAAGAGGAATAAGAGAAAGTCGTTTGAGTGTTTCACACCAGATTTTTTTTGTTTTTGATTTATGATTAACGATTGATTGTAGTCTCATTATTTGAAATTGACAATTATAAATACATATGACGGAAAATCGTACTTTACCTGATTTTCATCTGCCATCTCTGGAATTTCTACATCCCTGGGAATTCGACGCTGGAAATAGAGTAAATGTTGTTAATAACCGGATGAAACTAATAAACCTTAAAAATAAAAGAAAAACAAACTTACAAATTCCCAGAGGTCCAGTTTAGGTAAATTGGGTTTTGGTAGTAAATCAATTCTGCGATATGGCTCCCATATTTGTGGAAGTGCTTCGCGTTTGAATAAACTCCTTTCCTGCACATTTATACCAATTTTTTTTTTTTAATAATTAAATATTTTAAATTGTTATAAACATTTTATTTCAAATACTAAACTTACGACTTACCTGTTCAGCATTGTCTAAATTTCTTCTTAATCGGAACTGAAAATTAGAATAAAATATACATTTGTATAGAGTTTGTGACATAATAATAATAATAATAATAAGGATTACATGTAAATGATATTGTACGATTTTTTTTTTAGAAAGCTGGAGCATCACTGTAGGGAATTTTCCCTATGACGAAGCAATTGTGATTCCCCATTGTTGATAAAGAAAATATTAACATTACTGTTCCCCACAGAAATCAGTTTTCTTGTGAAAATGTTCAAATAAAAGTGGTAAAGCCCTTAAATGAGTAGATGGTGTTGGAAGTTTAGAGCAGAATCATTGTAGGTTGATGATGGACAATACCCATGGACATCACACATGTATCTATCTACCCATGAAAAACTAAAAAAAAAAGTTCACTAAAGTCGCACTTCCGGTTGATGGATTTGTATGGATTCCTTGTTGTCAGATGCGGTGGTGATAGTATTTTCAACGGAATTCCACAAAGTTTCTGGGTTCTTGCGATTTTTCGTTTTTGAGATATTTTATTGAAGTTGGTTATTCGCTAAAAACCCTTTTGTTTCAGCCTAAGGGGATCCCAAAATGATAAAACAGCTTTCTTTATCTAATCAGTTGATAACATTAGTTGGTACTCACATGTGTGGCCAGTTCAGGAGGCCGTGGCGGACGTACATGTGGTTTCTTCACTACAATAATCCACAGATCGCGTCTGTACTGCGGTTCTGGATTTGCCTCTCTTTTGCCAATTAAATGATTTTCCTAATTGGATTAAGAAATAAATAAACATTATTATAAGAATGAAATTATAAAAAAGAAAATTATTTAAAATAAAATTGAATACCTAATAATAATAATAATAATAATAAAAATAGTGGACTCACTTGTTGATTATCCTCATTGAATTGACCGTATGTTTCCGTAATGGAATTAGCTGTTATTGATACAAACAAAAAGGTAGAAATTAAGACAGAAAACGCTGCTATCTTCATCCTGTTGACCTCTTCAGTGAACAAATCTATGGACTATAGATATTACAGATAAAATCAGCTGGTTTTATAGTCGTTTATCAGCTGGGAACTACTGAACTAAAAATTTTGCAAATTTAATTATTGAATCGTTGGAATTTTGCAGCAGGTAAACCACATTTTATATCTATATTTTAATCTTTTATTTTTGATTTTTTTGAATTTTCTGTAAGAGCAAATATTCCGATCATGTGTAAAACTGTCTAAACAAGTACTTCACCGGAAATATATATTTCTTAATACCAAGAATTTGGGGGAAAAATCTGGTATGAAACACTCAGACGACTTTCACTGTTTGCAGTTAATATAATTACTATTATTATAAAATTGACAGATTTATTTTCTTTAGACTCAAATTTTATTGTTGAATATGTGGATGGATCCGCAATGCTGGATAACATCTGGTATTTTATCCCTCGTAGCATTCATATTTATGTTCTTCCTGACCGGTTTCGGATTTTCATCCAACGTCAGAGCAGATTATTAACCAAGTTCGTGTAGAGGAGTTCACTTCAACGTAATGTTTCTGTTACTTGTTACTCACACTTGTTGGTTGTATATAATAACAGAAACAGTAACAAGTAACAGAAACATTACGTTGTAGTGAACTCTCTACACGAACTTGGTTAATTTGCTCTGACGTTGGATGAAATCCGAAACCGGTCAGGAAGAACATAAATATGCATGCTACGACGGATAAAATACCAGATCAAATTTTATTACTTAGTTGTGCTTAGTGGTGGACATGTAAGTATGTACCTATGTTAGGCAGACTTTTATTATGTGATTACATATGCATTCCAGAAGACAGCAAAAATTAAACAAATTCCAATAATATCTGGGATTTGATCCGTCTTAGTATGCATATGTAACTTTTCAGACCGGTTTCGGTTTCTTATAAATAGTCAGTGTAAGGCAATCAGTTCATGTAGAGAGTTGACGCCTTACTCTGACTGACTATGAATGAGAATCCGAAACCGGTCAGGAAGGGCATACATATGTATGCTACGATGGTTAAACATCCCACATTTTATCCAGAATTGCGGACTCACAATTCCCCATAATATTAGAAATTTAATCTCTCAAAACCTCAAAACCCCTCAAACATCAATTCTCCCGGTTAATTGTTTCCAATAAAAGTAATTTACCCATATCTGTACAGTTAGAATTCCAAGTCTACAGAAAAAAATGTTTTGAACCGTTTCGAGAAATTACCCCCCCCCCCCAACTCCGAAACTAATTGTTTAAAATCGCACTTCCAGTTAACCGGAAAGTTTTCTTCAAATTTGGAATTCTAGCATTGATTCTAATATATGTTATGCTTAGATGGTAGAACCATATATTGTATTGAAACAGCACTTCAAAAAATAATTTTGAGGTTATTTCTGAAAGTAGCTACTTCAGTACAATGAATGGTTCTTTTACTTATATAATATTAAGTTAGAAGCGTTGCTAGTATTCAACATTTGAAGAAAAGCGGAAATGTAATGCAACTTTAAACATTTTGAGATTTTTTTTAATTTCCCAAATGAAACTGCTTTAAACTTGGAATGCTCAGTGCACAGATATTGAGAAACTTTTCTCTTTTATATCATACATTTTTTCGGGAAAATTGAGAGTTGGGGTGTTGGAGAAACAGTAACGTTAAGCTGTCTTCCAAAGTATTACTTCAGTACAGTTTATGTTTCCACGTCCTATATAGTATTATTGTACAGTGACCACAGCATTGATAGAATTCTAATTTTGTAGAAAATCATTTTTAACCGGAAGTGCAACTTTAAAGAATAGGTTTTTTGGAGTTGGGGGAGGGGGGTATTTTCTTGAGAACGCTTACAAAGATTTTTTTTTTCATAAACTGCTCAGCTAGAGGAAAAAGATTACTTTTATTGTGAAACATTTTTCAAGGGACCAGAAAGCTGATTTTAGGGCGTTCTGGAATACCTCTCAGTTTATGATGCACAAACTTCACTGGTTGCGATTTGAACTTTATTCGAGAAAGAGGGCGCTCCCATACTAGTTACACTCAGGTGTTTATGATAATCCCCCTGACATCTTTTTTAAGGCAATGCAACTAAACGTTTATATACATTATAATTTTATAAAAAATTTGGCGATTACATTTTATCGATTATCAAAAATTTGTTGATTACGTTTATATTTACAAATTGAGTAAGAGACTTACACTAGTCGTGTGTGTATTTCACATCAGATTTTTTCCAGTTCATTTCAAAACAACAATCTTTTTACTACTTTTATAATATTAATTTATATTTCAATCATATATATTACAGAAATTCCAAGTTTGAAAAAAATCGTTAGTCGAACGTTTGACTTTTATTGAATAAATGGTTGACTAATATTTCTGTGATTTCCTTAAAAATGGCGCCAAAGATTTTTTTTATTAAAAGTTGGATTGACAACTGCCACTCATTATTAAGGGTGTTCCGGAAATTTTCTGTCATTGCTCTGTACCGGCCTGTTATTATGTGCGTTACCAATCATTTATCTGATCTCATATATAGTAAAAATTCCAAGTTTGAAGAGAATTTCCGAATTAGAAAACTGAGAAAGTTTATATAGTGGGAGAAAGTGATGAGAATGTTGATTGATGCTAAATTTTAGTTTTGCAAAATAATGAGCTGAACTAAGATCGTTTATCTCCAGTTTTTACAATAGTCTGTTCGTTAATTGCTCGTTGACCTTTCCGTTTTTAATTAGGATTTTTCCTTGTAAGATTATCAGGATGTATATCTTTTAACTTTTTTTTTATCGGTGACAAAAAATTATTGAGAATAACACAGTTCTATTTGTATTTTGACTTTTTATATAAAAAAACAAAATGGTATGTTGATTAATCACTTGCGCACTAGAATTCCTTCATCACACCACACATCATTGATATCTAAATAAAAAGATAATTTTTATTATCTTTATAAGACGAAGTCACTACGAAATTATAGTTACAAAATTGAGTTTTAAGATTTCACCGGAAATACATATTATTTTATGTCCATTGGGCAGATTTATTATTATGCAGAAGAGGGGGGCCAAATCCTGCACTGTTCAAAACCTCTGTGAGCCCAGATAGCCACCCCAAAGAAGAATAACAATTACCGATTTAGAACAAGAGTCCAGACTCGAGTTTTACTCTCCAAGTTTCACCACAATCCGAGCAAATCGGACCGACCATAACCTTAAAATTCTATTGTGATCACAGTTTTAAAAATTGTGGTTGCCAAACTTTATGATTAGTAATGAGAACTTTATAACAAATTTAATGGAATTCCTTTTAATGGAGAAAAATCACAAAAACTGAAAAAAAAAAAACTGTTCAATAAAAACGCACTTTCGGTTACTAATTTTTTGAAACTCGGGAATTTGGGCAATCTATTTCTAAATTAATTTTGTGGTAGAATTGCATAATCAACCATAATAGCATTTTTGGGAAAACAACACTACCCCTCCCCCAAAAGCCCCCTCAAATGACCAGCAGAAATGTTTCAAATAAAAATTGTAGCTTTTTATATGTATAGTTCACATTCCTAGTCGTTTTAGAGCAAATAGTACAAAACTGAAAAATGATTTTGGCGAAACATCTTCGCGTTCGGATACAAAATTAGGATATCTTAACGGAATTTCCTCTCACACACTTACATATACACTTCTCGTTTTCTCTAAGTGCTTCCCTTACAGCAAGCACTTAGAGAAAGTAAAAGAGAATGATTTAGTTGTATATTGTGCTTCTACCTAGTGGTGAGTAGAATAAACTGGTACGGTGAAGAAGAGTGCTGCTATCTAGTACATTAGTAGTGGACAACTAGCTTACTATCTTTAGTATTGGGCTTTGCGGTTAGACAGCGTTCATATTTCAATATTTAAAAATTTGTTTTTAAACCATAGCATTCTTCAATTTTCTCATTTCTTGTAATATTTTATTTATTTCATGGTTGCAGATTGGCGATTCATTGTTTGTGGACCTGCCGAGAGTACGATTGGACGGCGGTGCTCGTGCATTCCGCCAACGTTGGGGCTATGATCTGGGTCCACCGCCGTTGCTGGAAGAAGAAGAAGAGGCTGAGATGGAGTGCAATGCCGGCCAACAGGCGACCGTTGCCGAACAACAGGAGACCACATCGCTCAGGGAACACCAGCCACCGGCTTCTCCAATAGGTTAGATTTTTGTTTTTTGTTTTATTTTGTTGATCACTTGTTTTTAAAGAGCTGTACCACCTGCCTTTTATAATCTTCTCTGATCTAATCGGCTGTTTTATATTTATTTATTTACAAAACCATATGTGTTCAGTGCCAGCACGATATCTTTTTTTCTTCCATCGATGATTTAAACTTCCTTTATTTAGTTTCGCACAAAATGATTAGTTGATTCTATTTCTAGTAGGCGTTAATCATATAGGAAATTCTATTAAATTAATGATTATATATGACTTATTTTTAGCCAATAACACCATCTTTCTATTTTCGTACCCAGCCGGACTTGAATCATTGTTCACTAAATTTCAAGAATAGATTAGTAATCTCTGGTTGAATCTTATATTTACTGCGCTGTTCCTGGACGATGTGTAGTTGACTTTATTTAATATCAATAAAATAGAATAAAGTAAATAAATAAGTAATAAAGTTGGAGGTTAGAACTTGTAGTTGGGCTTTAAATTAAGATCCCAGAAAAATAGAGTATGCATTGCTTGTTAATAATTGCAGAGAGACACTGTTGATAATTGCAGAGAGAGTTGTTGATAATTGTAGTAAAAAAAAAAAGGCACAATATCTCTCCAGTAATCTTTATTCCAAAAAAAAACATTTCAAGTGGTCTACCGAAAATTATAGTTTGTAGAAAAAGCAGTGCTGATTATAGAAGATTTGTGAGTTATTTTTAAATCTGGTGTGAAACACTCACACCACTTTCTCTTACTCCAGTTCACACAGATTTAAGTGAGAAATTTACCTTCAAACTTACTAATGTTTGCTTGTCTTCAATTTTATATCAGTTGGAGAATAAAACTAAATAAAATGTCTTTTTTGAGAAAATCACCCCCACCTCCCAGAAAACTCTTTAAATGAATTTTCTCGGTAAAAAAGGTTCCCAACAAAAGGTCTCTATATTCACCGTTAGTGTAACAAATTTAATAAAACCCGTTCCTTGTTTTATGGAGAAAATCAAGAATACTGTAATAACTTCAGTAAAAACGCACTTCCGGTCAACCGATTTTTTTCAAACTCAGAATTGTGACAATATATTTAATTCTAATTAATATTATTTAAATGATAAACGAACTAAATTAGCACTTTAGAGGAACTCATAACCTCGCCCAGGCCTAAGGCACAGAGTCTCTCAGGAAGACATTAGTAGGTGTGAGCGCTCAGAGTCGTCACATATTGACCCAGCAAATTAAGTTATAAATGTGTCACTTTTATGCGAAACATTTATCCTTAAAAATTATTTCAAGGTGATTCTGAGCAGTCTATGATTTTAGTTATCTAACTGGGTATTTGGTTCGTTCGGTATTAATGGCACCTTCTTCTGGACTATAATGTAATAAATTCTTCTTCCTGCCTGGCTCGGTATTCGTCCTCCCACCACTTACAGCTGAGAGCGGAATTTGCAAGTTTTATTTTATTTTTGAAAACCATCTTCTATTCCCCGCTAAGTTAATATTTATTTATTTTTATTTAATTAAACTCCATCCGAGCGTGAACAGGAGCAATGTAGAAAAAACACATCTACAGTCAACAGAGTGACGCTTTCTGTACAAGCAGTTCACAAAAACCGGACATAGTTAAAAAAAAATAAATAAATACAAAAAAATTTAATAAAACAAAATAAATTAAAAAGAGTACACGAAAAAAAAAGTTCTACGTCATAGCATGTTGGCTGGTCGGCTGTTATAGATATCTGGTGATGATTCATTTGCACATATGATACAAGTTTGTATGTATGTTGGACGTCCAACGTTGTACTGGGAACTAGCTTTATCTAACTACAAACAGACAAACTTGGTCTCTCACTCTCTATCTTTCTCTCAGCATTCTACATTAAATGATGACCAAAAATTAAATCATTTAATGATGGCCAGCTTACGGTGTACGCGATATTCTAGCGTACATAGGCATACAATATTATTGTTTACAAAAACATTTCGATAGACATATTTTTACTTTCTCTTACAACTGTATTGCAGTCGAGTCACATTTTCGATATCGAGTTTTCACCGGAAATACACAGTTTGTCTGAAAAATTCGTTTTAGAAATTGTTCTGTTTGTAATCAGCAAAACTCAAAAATTGAAAAATCGTAGAAAGTTCAAACTTGATAATTCGTGTAACTTCTTGAAAGGGGGAGTTTGGCTGTGACAGTAGACAGGTGAACATCGCAGTTTAGTGCTCTAGTTTTTTCTCTTAAAAGGACTGTTTCTACGTTGAATTGTGTTTTGATTTTTTGTGTATCTACGATTTAATAACTGAGGATTGTGACTGTAAATTTTCGTGAAATTTCATCAAATAGTTTTCTTGAAAATTGTGTGAGAATATTGATAATTTATTGAAATTTTCAAGATTTAAGTAATATATTGTAGAGTGGTGGGAGTGAGCAAGTATTCGTCGTGGAAGGGATATTATTTTGGTAAATATAACTGTTCCATTGTATATAATTTCTCTAATACTCTTCTATTTACTAACAAGTAGTTTATACAAACTATTTATTCATCTTTTTACTTCGTATTTTGAGAAGCACAATTTTTTTTTTTTTTTGTATTTTTTTTCTTTTCCGCCTCTCATTATGAATGATACAGAAAAAATTCTGAGTGCAATTAATTCTTTAAGAATTAGCATTAATGAAAATACTAATAAGATTGATGAAATTAAAAAAGTAACCTCGGAGACTTATATTAAGCTTCAATCTCTGGAAAAAGAGTTCGATATAATTAAAAAAGAGAATGAGAAATTAAGAGAAATTAACAAACAACAATCTATGAAGATTAGATATTTGGATAGAGAAGCAAGGTGTAAGAATCTCATAATTTATGGCTTTAAATTGCAATCTTCGGATAGAGCTGAATGCCTACAACAGATTGTCACATTTATTGTTAGTAATTTAAAAGTGGAGTGTAATGTATTAGATATTGTACACTTTCGTAAGCCAGGAAGAGGTACTGACGGTTGTCCTATTTTAATAAAATTTGATTCAGAAAGGAAAATGAAGGAGTTGCTCTCTAAAAGAGTACTGCTTAAAGGCACTAATTATTTTTTAAGTGAAGACTATCCAGCGGAAGTGAGAGAGGAAAGGAAAGTTTTGCACAAGTGGGTGAAGCAGGAGGTCGAAAATGGAAATGATGCTGGTCTGATGTATAATTTTGCTATTTCGAATGGAAAGAAGGTATTCTGTCATGATATTGTTGATCAAGTCCCATTAGTTACTAGAAGAATGATTAGGAGAAGGGAAAGTGATTCGGACGAAAAAGTTATAACTGAAGATATTTGTCCGAGCACGCCAGTTACTACAAAAGGAACTCAGTTGGAACAATGGTTAAGTACTCCGGACAGGAAAAAAACCCAGCAAATATTGAAGAAAAAAAAGACGACGGGCTCAGCAGAGACTCCATCTTAACAGTTACAGAATGTTTCAACAAGGGCTAATTTCGGTAAACAGTTTAGGATAGTCTTTTGGAATTTGAAAGGTTTTCGTTAATTTACACGATTTATTTAACTTCTCTAATTATGACATTGTTTGTTTAACAGAAACACATTTAGTTTATGATATATTGTCCACAAAGTATACAGATTATACTATAATTAACTCCAATGCAATTAAAGAGAAGCGTTTTGGACGCGCTAGTGGTGGGTTGTTAATATTTGTTAAGAAAGAATTTAATGTTTCTGTTTTGCATAAGTGTCAACATTGGATTTTTGTTAGTATCTCTTTGTCAAATTTTACTTTTATTTTAGGACTAGTCTATTTTAATTATTCGTTAAATTTGGAGATATTGCTAGATCTATTAGATGAAACTATTAGAGAGATTCAGCATAAGTATTTACCTTACCCAATGTTTATAGGGGGTGACTTTAATTGTCGCGTCGCGGAGCATAATCAGGGAGACGAGAATATATTTTGTAGTACATCTCTTTATCATAAAAGAAGTAGTATGGATAAAGTATGTAACACTAGAGGTAAATGTTAGTTAATTTTATGGAACTACATTCTATGATACTTGTCAATGGTCGTTCTCCAAGTGATTGTTTAGGTCATTTTACTTATGTTCAGACAACTGGTAGTAGTACCATTGATCTATTTTGGTGTGACTTAATACATATAGACTTAGTAAGTGATTTAAAGGTAGATGATATAGTTACAAAGTCAGATCATTTTCCAATAAATGTCACTCTTAATTTACCTGGTAGTGCTGATAATACTGATACGAAATTAGCAGAAATTTTAAAATTAATTGGAATAGTGATAAGGCTTCCCATTACAATTACATGATGAAGTTCTCTAATAGAATTTCTATTAACTTTGATATGTTATCTACTGAAATTATGTATGATAATTTAGTATCTGCTATTCAAGAAACTTCTAATTAATTAGAATTGTTTAAATTTCAAAAAATCAGAAGTGTTAACAGGTATAGGACCAATAAACCCTGGTATGATTTGGAATGTGTCGAGTCTAAAAAGAGGGTCAAACAAGTTTTAAAACAGATGAAGCTCTCTAAATATAATGAAACTGATAAGAATGTTTATATTAACGAAAAGAAAAAATATGTTGAATTAGTTAAAAATAAAAAGAAGTCATATACTGTATCTATTATAGAAAAACTTGGTGATTGTAGGAGTAGTAAGGTCTTCTGGAATACCATTAATCTATATCGTAAAGCCAAAAATATTCCCTCGGAATTATCTATTTCGTGTGGAGAATGGGTATCTTATTACGGGGACACCTATCCTGCCAGAAATGTTATAGATTTGACATTTTTATATGTAAGACACCCTGTTTTAGATGCTCCTATAGTTGATTCAGAAGTATACCATATATTAAACCACTGCAAATCTGGAAAGGCACCAGGTAATGATAATATTAACTATGAATTTTATAGATTCTTACCACAAAACTGGCTTCTGTATATTATAACTATGTTTAATCATATTTTCTCCACAGAAAAAGTCCCACATTCTTGGACAAAAATTATAGGTTTTAATCTATTTAAAAAAGGAGATAGAAAACAATTAACAAATTATAGAATGATCGCTTTAGCAAACTCCATTCTAAAAATATTTACTCAAATTATTTTGAACAGGTTGACTTTATGGTCGGATATGGTTGGGGCAATACCTGAATCACAGAATGGGTTTAGAATGGGAAGAGGCTGTGTTGACAACATTTTCGTGCTTTCTTCGTTAATACAAGTTAAATTATCCAGGCCTGGAGGTGAATTGTTTTGTGCCTTCATTGATTTCAAACGGGCATTCGACAGTTTGAATCATGGTCTACTTTGGGTTAAATTGAATAAAATAGGTGTCAGCAGTAAGATAATAAGAAGTATCAAGTATTTATATGATAATGCGATTCTTCAAATTCGATGTGGCAGTGAGTTATCCGAACCTGTTGATATAACAGAAGGAGTTCTCCAGGAGGAAACACTGAGCCCACTCCTATTCAATTTATTTATGAGTGACATCGAAATTTATTTTAGAAGTAAAGGCTTATCGGGCACCCTATTGGTCAGAACACTGACATTATTATGCTGCTATACGCAGATGATATGGTATTGTTTGGTGATTCATATACAGATATTCGGTCTAAACTGAACCTGTTGGAAACCTACTGTCAAGAAAATTTTCTCCACGTTAACACCAATAAAACTAAAATTATTTGATTTTCAAAATCGCATAGAAAGAGTAGTAGGCGTTTAATTTTTAACGATTCACACTTGGAACAGGTTTCGGTATATAATTACCTCGGTATATTGTATTCTAATTCTGGCGTTTTTCTCAAGCAGACTGAATATACTGTTGGCAAAACTAAAACAGCTATTGGTTCTGTACTGAAAACTTGTGCCGGTGCAAGAATAATTCAATGGGAGGCCAGAACCAAATTGAACAATGCTATTGTATTAGGAATACTTCTTTATGGTGCTCAGATTTGGGGACTTAGGTCTGTGACTCTTTGGAAGTTTGTCACTTAAATTTTTATAAGCGGTTACTAGGCCTATCACGGTGCACCCCCAATTTTGCGATTCGCCTAGAAGTGGGAACTGTTCACATTAAGTATAATGTGTTAAAGCTAGCCATTAACTGGCTATTTAAATTGAAAAATATGTCTTCCGACAGGTACCCCTTTCTTTGCTTTTTAAAACTGTGTGAGCAGCATAAAATTGCCAATGTTAAATTTAACTGGGTTACTCAGTTACTGAATACTTTCAATTCTATTGATTTTTCAGACCTAATTTCAGCACAGGATTTGAATTTATTTAAAAAAAAGTCTAAAGAAATTTTATTTGTTTACAGAAACCATTTGCGAGAACTTGACTTAGACAAAGTAAATCAGTCCAATTTCAATTTAATATATAGTTCACTTTACTTAAAAGATCAGCAACCTCAGGCATACTTAACATATGATATGAATTTCAAGTTTCTAAAGTTTCTGGCTCAGCTTCGATTGGGTTCTAAGTTTATCTTGAAAATAACAATTGGCTGTATAACTTATAAAATAAATCCATCAGAAATATGTAGCCTGTGCAGCCTTCATGAACAAGAGGATTTGTACCATTTTCTTATTTCCTGTCCTGTTTACTCTTCATTAAGAGCGGTTTATTTATGTTCTATTATTAATGATATAAAATATTTTGAGTTTCCTTTAATCCTACAGTCACCAAGCAAGAGAAATGTAATTAATTTATTCAATTTTTTTGTTGAAGCACTGAAATTGAGATCATTTGTGTTAAATGATTAGAGGTATTTTTGTTTGGCATTGTAAGTTTATGCCTGTTTTTTTTTTTGTTTTTTTGTTTTGGTCAATCTTGATTTTTGAGTTGGTCTCATTTTCGAATTTTCATTGTCCTGACTTCTGTTTATCTGCTTCTTTGTAACATTTGTGTGTCATATAAATATATTTTGTAGTACAGCCAAACCTCTTTGTATAGGGCGCTGCCCTTAGGACAAATAAAATAAATAAATAACTTCTTGAAAGGGACCTGACAATAATGTTTCGATCAGAATCGGTAACCGGAAGTAACACTTTAGTGAGTGTTTTTTTTTGTTTTTTTCATTTTTTTGCAATTTTCTCAAAAATGGCTCCAACGATTTTCTTGAAACATTGTTATATCAACTACATGTACAAAGATCTACAATTTTTATTTGTAACATTTCTTCGGAAAAGTACATTTAAGGGCACTTTGAGGGGAGGTATGGGGTTAGGTTGTCTTCTAAAGTGCTATTTCAGTTTATCATACAAATCTATCATCTAATAATATTAATTAAATTTAAATATGTTGCCGAAATTCCGAGTTTGAAGAATATCAGATGACCAGAAGTGCGTTTTTAGTGAAAAATATTTTTCAGTTTTTTGCTACTTACTCTAAAGCGACTCCAAGTATTATCTTTAAACGTATTTTGTGAGCTACAACTTTTATTTGAAACATTTCATCGGTAATGTCATTTAAGGGGGTTTTTGGGGGAGGGGTAATGTTGTGTTTTTCTCTAAAATGCTATCATAGATGATTATACAATTCTACCATCCAAACAAAATTAATTAGAAATAAATAGATTGCCGAAATTCCGAGCTCCAAGAAAATTACAAAAGCGGAAGTGCGTTTTAATGAACACTTTATTACTTTTTGCGATTTTCTCTATAAAAGTACTTTCGAATTTCATTAAATTTGGTATACTATCTATAAAATTTGTCAATCACAATTTTGAAAACTGGAGTAAGAGAAAGTTATGTGAATGTATCACACTAGATTTTTTTAAATACGATTCTATCATCCATATGATATTAATCATAATTAAACAAGTTGTCAAAAATTCTGAGTATGAGGAAAATCGGTTGATTGGTTGTGCGATTTTATTAAACAGGTCTTTCATTTTTCAGTTTTCTGTGATTTTCTCCTTAAAAACGCCGACGTGTTTCATCAAACTAAACTTACTGTAACCACAATCAACAAGGGCAGTTTGTGGCATAAACATATAGTTGAAGTTATCTCTCTACACGAATTGATGAAAACCTTACTCTGACGATGGATGAGTATCCGAAACCGGTCGGAACCAGAACAGTAATAAAGCGAGCTATGATAGATGAAATCATAAAAATGATTGTAACTTTCAAACTTAAAGAAAACTTATCAAAAATTACAGCGTAAGAATTACTATAGTAGAAGGTAGATTGAATTTTCACACCAGATTTTTGTATTGGTTTTTTCAGTTCTCTCCGCCCCCATATATAGGTACTCACAAAACATTGCAGTAACTGTACCACTATCATCTGATAATACCGTTGTTTTACAATTGCTTACTTCAAAAGGCAAACAGACAGACAAACTGAACAAACCAGATAGGTAAGATATAAAATAAAATAAATACAAAAAAAAAACATGTACAGTTCTGTTGATGGTTTTTATTGACTTAACCTTTAACTGTATTACTCCGCATACAACATACACCTAGTTCTGGTGGACGACCTGTATGAAAGAGACTTGTTACATACATACGAACATTCACTTTGCATGGTCACACACAGATGTAGTGGTAAAATTTAACATTATTGAGGAAATAAATAAATATATTATAAGCGAGAGGTCTGTTCCAAAAAAACGTTTGTTGCTTTGTTAAGGAGCTACTTGTATTATGGTTGCTATCAATAAGAGACGGCCGCTTATCGATGTACAAGATAGATTTATTTATTGTACAGATTTTTATGTTAAATAGAAACTATCGAGAGAAATGTTGTTGACATAGAATGGATGGCTACACAGCTCTTTCAGAGACATAGAATGGATAGCTAAATCCTCTTTGACCAGCAACGAGATACTCTGTGTGGCTCCCCCCCCCCATATATATTCCGGAATATGCGTTAGAATTTCCCTTTGCGATTAGTGTTTCTGCCCGTCCAATGTATAATACAGTTTGTGTTTTAAAAAGGTAACAGGTTCTATGTAGAAGAAGAAGTGAACCAGCCAATAATTTCCGGAATCTCGGCGACAATGTGGCCATGCGTTAGCATGACCCAAACCTCCATACTCACTCAGGACCTGCAGAAGTGTTGATGTGTTTAGCTATATTTGGGTTTAGTTTGTATCCCCACAAATAGGCAAAGTATCTAGCTGATAGTTAAAACATTGTCACATTCTGCAGTGAACCGGACCTATTACATAATTGTGACACGAAACAGAGCCACACTGGATCTTTTTTCTTTTAAGTTGAACTGTTTTACAGGATAATTTTCCCCTTTGCTTGGGGATTGGGTAATTGTGTTTGTTTGTAAACTGTAACAAACAGATTGTCATCTCCTATAGTAAGATTTCCACAGATTACTATTAGCAGGTTAATGTTTAATTAATCACCTCATTTTTCCTTGTAAGATATACAAGGGGACAACCGAGGCGGATAGAGAGATTACAATGTAGAAGGCGCCAATAATTGAACCCAATATTTGAATTTAACATCTCACTTTCCTCACAACCATCTACTAACAATTGTTCCAGAAAAATGTTACAAACAAAAGTGATAGGTCTATATTTTCAAGTTGAAGGAAATCTTTATAGTCGTTTTCGAGAAAATTTCCAAAAATCTCAAAAACCTATTTGTAAAATTGCACTTCCGGTTAAACGATTATTCTTCAAATTGGGAATTCTAGCAATTTTTCTAATATTGTAGAGTTAGCAGAACCACACATTGTACTGAAGTGGTGCTTTAGAGGAAAGTTTAACTCTATGGTTTCCACCGAACCCTTCTAAAAAATCAGTTTTCCCGGCAAAATGTAAAAACAAAAAATTAGAGGTATACATGTATGTATGCAGATAGTTACGAAGTTCAAAGAAAATCGTTGGAGCCGTTCCGATAAAATTTCGATAAACTGAAAAAAACATTCAGTAAAGTTGCACTTCCGGTTGATGGATTTTCCGGAAACGTTATTGTCAAATACTGTGGTAGACGTAAACGGAATACGAAATTTGAGTGTTTTGAGATATTTTGTTCACAAACACACACACAGAACATTCGCCCATAGAAGTTGGGCCAAGAACGCGATAGCACTAGTAAATTCTGATCCCTCCGTCCAATCTTCCCAGGTTCTGAGATTCCTCACAGACCTTAATCTGGAAGGGGTATAGGTATAGGTGTGTTGCCTTTGGCTCCAGTGGGGTGGCACAATAGACCTCTTTTGGTTGCAGTGCAAAGTACCGCGGAAAAAACTTCTATTCAAAGTTACTTAAAATATAACACAGGGAAATTAATTGTTACAAAATAATCAGATGATGGAACAATAAAGTTGTCTATTAAACTACCCACGGTAGGAAAACTGTAATAAATCTATCTAATTACCGTCAACTATTGATAGATATTATTTAGTAAGAGTGTAAACTAGGAGTGTTCATAAAATTAGAAAGCTTAATGACCTTGGCCTTCATTATGGGACCCATAGAGTGCGTGGGCCGCACTGTAACAATAACTGTATCGACAACAATACAAAAAAAAACTATTATTTATAGAAAATATTATGTAGGTATTGAATGTTAGTGTTGATATCTGAGTAATCAGATTGTGTTGTGATGATAACGTCACAATATTTAGCCATCATCATGTACTGTTTTTTTTTATTGTCTATATTGCGTAATACTAAGTGGAATACTCAGAAATTACCAAAGGAAATATTGCGTCGTATCAAATTTACTAAAATGGGTTTTTCACAACAAAATTTATGTTTTATGGTCCTCGGAATGTAAGTGAATTTTAGAAACCAAATACTGTAGATATGGGAAAAGGCTTATATTTTCTATTTTGGTATTTCCAGTGGAACGGATTCAGAGGTTCCACAGAGGTTTAGGATACAGAAAACTTCTATTGAATTTATACGATCCCGTCATCAAGCACTTATACTTATGCTTCAGAATTCCTCACTTTCTTAATGGTTTGTCCCGCAACTTGACCTCAGCTTATTAGGCAGATGAACTGTTGTCTACTAAGTCAATGACATGTGTTTCCATGTCTGTTAGCGAGCAAAAAGAACAGAACAACGTTGGGGGAAAACACAAAATGAGAAACGGAAGTTTGACTCATATTAAGTGCATGAAACTAATCAAGATTGAATGGAAGGGGAAACGAATCACAGGCGGGTAATTCTAAAAAGTGAAAACGAATAAGAATAAACTCTGGTGTAATTCGATGGAATTATTAAGAATATAATAATAATAATAATATAATAATATTTTTTATTAATTCATGTGCGCACTTCTTTTTATTATTTTTCATATTCCTAGTAATTAAGAGGAATTATTGCGATGGTGTCAAATTTTCGAAATTGTGTTTTCACCGGAAATAGATGTTGCTTGTGAGTGCGAGAAAATGTTTTTAGAAATTGGTCTAATCGGAAGTGAGATTGTACCGAATAGATTTTTTGGTATTTTCTGGGAAAATTCTACGATTTTCTTTTAAACTTGGAGTACTAACTGGACAGGAAAATTTGATTTTAGTTTAAGTGTAATGTGTTGGAGGAATGTGTGACTTAAAATTTCAAATGTTATTGGAGTTGGTTGAGTTGGTTTTGTCTTCTGGACTTCAATGTAATCACTTGTAATAATATCTTGCCCGCCATTTCCCTAGAAAATCGATATTAATCCGACTTTGAAAGCCTTCTGATAGTCTTTTCCTCGTAGTAGTTTCACAATGCTCTGCAAGCTTCCTTCATTTTAGTAAGACGCCATAATGAACACTTAAAATGGAGTAGCTGTTTGTCTGTTAGTAGGTTTGGTGAGTTGTGTTTTGTTTTACTTTAAACAACGCAACATGTCAAACGCTAAACGTTGTCCGGGCCATAGGCAATTTGTTAAATAACAAAATTATGCCTAAGTCCACTTGAGAGGCAAGTTTGTGGAAAGCTAACCAGAAACAATCACAGTGAAAAAAAAGTACACCCACTGCTTTATAAATAAATAAATAAATAATTTCAAATTAGAATGAAACAAAAAAATAAACTTTACACAAAGATGGGAACACTTCCCACACTGGCCGTATAAGAAACACTGTTACAACAGTTTGAAAAGGTACTTTGGACGCCTCCACCTTCAACAACGGTTCTGAAATACCACTTAACCTACCACCTACATGATTAGTTCATAGTTTTGGCAGCAGTGTGCGCCACTTCAAGATTGTTTTAATAATATACATAATAAATATTCTTGAGAAAGTTTTATTTCATTTCGTAACCATCGAAACATAGTTACAAAGGTGGGAAAATATTTTTAAAAAGGATAATCAAGTCCTTTTTGCTTGAGGAGGCTTAAAGGAACTGTGTTTGTTTTTATTGTTTTTGTTTTTTATAATTATAGGGCAAAATAGTTCTGTAACTTTTATTATGACTTCCAGTTACTTTCTCTTACCCCTAGTAACACTCACACGACTTTGTCTTACTGCTATTAATGAAATTATATCGTACATATAATGACAACTTTTTTAAACTACAAGATTTAAATATCGCAGTCCAGAAGAGATCGCCAATAATATTGCACAAACATATCATTTGAAATTTAAAGTCACAGATTCCTTAGAAGATCTGAAAAGCATTTTTTCCTGATAAACGTTACAATCTAGTGATAGGCTATATAATCTGAAACAAAGTGATAGACCTATATAATTTGTAAGGTTACTATTCCAGGTTTAAAGGAAGAAATGGTATAGGTAGTCGTTTTCCAGAAAAATCCCAAAAAAAAAATTGAAAATCCTATTGTGTAAAGTGGCACTTCCGGTTAACCGATTTTTTACAAATTTGGAATTCTTAATATTATATAGGTGGCATAATCATATATTGGATTGAAGTGGTACTTTAAAGCAAAGCTTAATGTTCTCAGCTACTCCTCAAAACCAAGAACTCCCTCAAAATCAATTTTCCTGGGAACATGTTTCAAACAAAAGTGATAGGCATTTATGTGTGTAGATAGTATGCAAAGTTTATAGAAAGTCGTTGCAGCCATTTTCGAGAAAATTTCAAAAAACTGAAAAATCCAATTAGGAAAGTGGTACTCCGGTTGAGGAATGTTGACAGATAAGTTACTGTCGGTTCCCATGGTGATACCTACATAGAATGACAAGTTTGAACTTCCTGCGATTTTTCGTTTTTGGCGTTATGCTGTTTATGTATATATATGTATGTATACATTGTATATATATATATACACCATTTGTTAAAAGCTACTTTTTCATATTTACAGGATATCAAACCGTTTATTTCCGATGAAAACTCGATATCGAAATTTAACATGATTACAATACTTCCTCTTACTAAGGAGTAAGAGAAGGTAAAAATTCAATAAAATACAACGGTAGTTCCTAATCAGAATATCAAGTTTCAACTGCCTGAGCGTTTATACGTTATTTAAATTGAACTAAACATTCCAAATATAGAAAATAAACGTAATATGGAATTCTATTTTTTGTTTAACTTTTACATTTTCACTGTAAACTGTAACTAAATAATATGCTAAATTACGTATATCCTTAAAAAAAAAAAAAAAAAAAAAAAGCAAAAAAACTTCCTTTTAATAAACTGTAGCTGGCATTAGACCAGTTCTTTTTTAAATTAATACTTCCGGCCCCAAAAAATTATTATAATTTATAAACTAAATAAATAAAACCTATACAACAGATGTACACTTTGTTTTTTTATTGTCACATGTGATTCACAAACATATGTTTTTAATCTATAATATCGTATATCAGCTGATCTAAATTAGGAACTTTTCTTTTTACACTCAATGTCAAATTGTATTTCACTTTTTTTAGTTAGTAGGTACAGTCAATGACAAATATATTCAAGTTGAATTACACGCATTATCTCTTATAAAGAACCACCAAAATATAAGAATTAAGTTAGTATTACAGGTGTAATAGAAGTTGAATTTAACGTGGTTAACTAGCAGAACGGCAGAATGTTACCTTCCCTTTCTGGCTATCATATGATCGGCTGGCCTTGAAATATCATGCCCCCGGCATCACGGTCACTGATTACCACTTTTAGTTTATTTTTATTTGTTTTTTTTTTAATTCAAAGTTAACTTTTTTAATTATTTTATAAGAGTTTTATATAATAATCTATTATTACATTCCTTCACCCCCCCACCTAGGGTTCCATGTTTAGATTGATTTCCTATTTACTTTTACTTTCTCTTACATCTAGTATTTTTCGAAATTGAATTTACTGGGTACGAAAACAATGTTTTTTAGCGAATGGTTGGTATATGACGTTTTTATGTGTAAATTTATAATTGTATTAACTGCCATAAAAGAAAAGTTGTGCTAGGGTTTTCACCAGATTTTTTTTTTTTTACTTTCTCATACAGTCCTGTAAGAGGAGAAAATATTGTCATCATGCCCATTTTCCGAAATTGAGTTTTCACCTCAATATATATACAGGGTGACCAGAGTTATATGCTCCACCCACTTTTTTTTTAGACGGCGGGAAATTTCGAAAAAATAGAAAACAGTATTTAATCATTTTTAGTCTAGTTTATTTTCAGTGATTGATCCATTTTTTTATACCCCAATATCCCGAGATACAGCATCCAACTTTTTTTTTTCAAATGGAACATTATATTTTTTTTTGCATATTTTTATAGTAATTGAGCCTCTAAAAAAATAAAAAATTTAAAATCGGTTAGGTTTTTCAAAAGTTATGGTAATTTAAAATATGAAAAACAAATTTCAGTTTAATGTCAAAATTACCTTATTTTTTCTTTAAAGAAGCTCTTCAAACTGGCCACCATCAACGGATAGGCAAGCCAAAGCTCTGGACTCCCACGCTCTGTTTGTAGCAGCACTTAGGTGGCAAAGTCAACATCTAGGCAGGGTAGATATTCGACGTTCCAGATTTCGACTGAAGCCACGGGATTAAGGTTACTGTACACTTTATTTTTTAGATATCCCCACAAAAAATGCACAATTTTATGGACTGATGAATCAAAGTTTACCAACAATGGCCTTCTTAATCGTTGGAACTTTAGAATATGGACAGAAGAAAATCCACAAGTTACCTTCGCTACACGCCATCAGGTTGTTTTTTCTACAGACGTTTGGTGTGGAGTTTGAGGAAACCAACTAATCGGCCCATACTTCTACAGAGGGAACTCAACTGGTGAAAGGTATCTAACTTTTTTAAGAGACATTTTGCCAGTTCTGCTTGAAGATGTTCCTCTAAAACGTCGGCTAGATATGTATTTTCAACAAGATGGTTGCCCGGCACATAATGCGAGAGTTGTTCGACGTTACCTGGACAGAAATTTCCACGAAAAGTGGTTAGGAACTCATGGTCCGATCCAATGGCCACCTCTATCTCCGGACTTAACCCCAATGGACTATTTTTTGTGGGGATATCTAAAAAATAAAGTGTACAGTAACCTTAATCCCGTGGCTTCAGTCGAAGATCTGGAACGTCGAATAACTCTAGCCTGCCTAGATGTTGACTTTGCCACCTAAGTGCTGCTACAAAACAGAGCGTGGGAGTCCAGAGCTTGGCTTGCCTATCCGTTGATGGTGCCCAGTTTGAAGAGCTTCTTTAAAGAAAAAATAAGGTAATTTTGACATTAAACTGAAATTTGTTTTTCATATTTTAAATTACCATAACTTTTGAAAAACCTAACCGATTTTAAAATTTTTTTTATTTTTTTTTTAGAGGCTCAAGTACTATAAAAATATGCAAAAAAAAATATAATGTTCCATTTGAAAAAAAAAAGTTGGATGCTGTATCTCGGGATATTGGGGTACAAAAAACCGGATCAATCACTGAAAATAAACTAGACTAAAAATGATTAAATACGTGTTTTCTATTTTTTTGAAATTTCCCGCCGTTTAAAAAAAGCATATAACTCTGGTCACCCTATATATAGATTATCACTTATATTTGAAACATTTTTTTTCAGAATTTAGAGGAGTGGAGAATTGTGGGTTTTCCTAACCAAAATATGCTACTTTAGTATATTTTGACATTTGAATTTTCGGGGATAGGATTAGCTCAGTGGTAAGATGCTGGACTCGCAAAGTGCTCTCAACTCAACATGGTATATGATTGGACTCAGGATAAGGGAAGATCGTTGGAAGATCGTAGGAATAAAACCTCCTAGGTTATTAGGAACTTCTGTTCAGATTTGCAGATCGGTGAAGTTTCTTGGGGTGGTTCTTGACAGTAAATTAAATTGGTCGGAACATGTTAAGGCACAGCATCAAAAGGCAATTATTTCCTTTTGGCAATGTCGAAGAATCGTAGGTAAAAATTGGGGGATTACTCCCAAGATGATGTTTTGGATTTATGGTATGGTTATTAAACCTAGGTTGTTGTATGCGGCTGTGGTGTGGTGGCGTCGCATTGAGATAAGATCCGCTAGACTGCTGCTTGAGGATATTCAACGCTTGGCTTGTCTGGCGGTGACCGGTGCGATGCGGACCACGCCTACAGCTGCAATGGAGACTTTATTAGGAATTCCACCGCTCTTTGTAGAGGTGAAAACTATGGCAATGAAAGCCTGTTATAGAATTAAACAGGCAGGTTTTTGGCAGGGAAAGCGATATGGTCACTCTACCATTCATCGCGAGATGCTTTTGAAGGTTCCCGTTACAGGTTTTCCCTCTGATAGAATGTTGAAGACTTTTGTTTTCGAGCATTCTTACAGTGTCAGGTTCCCCTCTAGGGAAGATTGGTCAAAATTGGGTCCGTCTGGCATGATACCTGATAATTACTTCCGGTGTTACACGGACGGTTCCAGGATGGATGGTAGGTCTGGAGCAGCGGTCTATTTTGAGACCGGAGATCATTTGACAATATCTCTTGGTGAATGGACCACGGTCTTCCAGACTGAGGTTTGTGCTATTCTGTACTGTGTTTTGGATGATAGGGTACGTAACACTAACTTAAGGGTGTTTGTATCTGCTCGGACAGCCAGGCTGCGTTGAAGGCGTTGAGTTCATGCGTTTTCACTTCCAGGTTGGTGTTAGAATGTTCAAAAAGACTGGAAGAGCTTTCTTCTCTGCAGGATGTGCTTCTAGTATGGGTGCCAGGTCACATGAGAATTTTTGGAAATGAGCAGGTGGATAGGTTTGCCAAATTAGGCGCCCCTCTTCCTTTCATTGGTCCCGAGCCTGCTGTTGGCGTGTCCTGTGGCACATGTCTGTCAGGCTTCCAGACATGGACAGCTTCACAGCATTCATCCTTATGGATGAGGTCAGTTGGTTTTCGGCAGTCCAAAATGCTCATGGGGGGTCCGGACAAGGCTATTAGTGAGACGTTGCTGGGTTTTTCACGGAGCGTTCTCAGGCATCTGGTTGGATCTCTTACTGGACATTGTGGTTTAAGGAGACATCTCTACATATGAGGCTCATGCCCGATCCATTTTGTAGGTTGTGAGGAAATTAGGTTCAGGACCTTTGGTCGGAATAGGATGTCTGTGGAAAAGCTTAGGCTATTTCCGCTTAAGGTTATTGTCCGATTTATTCGGACTGCGGTGAGTCTTAGATGGATTAGATCCGGGTCTGGATTATAGACCTAGCTTGTTGTTGTTTTTCTTGGGGTAGCTATATGGGCCCAGTGAGGCTTTGGATAGCGTAGGGTTTCCCTCCCCATAGACAAATAATAATAATAAGATGCTGGACTCACGCGGTAGTCCCGGGTACACTACTATTCTTAGATTTTCTCTTTCTAGAGGCGCCAATGGCTATATATATTGGACTCGCCTTAAAAATAGATAAATAAATAATAATTAAAAGAGTTGCCGAAATTCCCAAGTTTGAAGAAAACTATTTAGTTTTCTGCTTCGCACTTTATAACGAGTCTAAACGAGGCGTTGACTTCTAGACTGTAATAACTACTATCTCCCTTAGCTATATGAATCCTGTTCTATCTATATTCATATTAGGTAACATAATATGTAATTGAAGTAACATTTCAAAGTTAAAAGATCTGTGAATTGTATAATTGTATTAATTGTAATTAGAGAAAATCTTGTGATTTATACGATTTTTTGTTTTAATTAAATTTAGTAATAAGGGGGGGGGGGATAGTATTCATTGTCTTTTGTGTGTCCTTCTATTCACGAATCACTCCTCCTACATTCTGCTAATTGTGTAAATACTGACTGGAAGAACAAAGAAGCACTCTAACTTATTAGTTTTTCAACTCTGATCCAAAACAAATACCTGTATTAGGTTACCATTGGATACCAAAGAAGCACACAATTTAGTATAGACTTGACGTCTTCGTTTTCCCTTAAATAGGGAAAACCTGATGTGACCTTCTCTTATAGCAATTCTAAAGTTTCAATCAGCAAGTTTTTTTTCAACATTGAAATTTAATGTTCTATACGATTGGACATTGCATCCGCATTTGACACTGTATGGTGCGCCGGATTTTTCTAGAACTAGACTTCATATAAGCACCACTTTACTTACAAGCAACTTTGACTTCATTTCTAAACGGACGTACATTTGAGGTAAGACTAAATTCTCCGCTCAGTATTCGCAGAATCACGCCGGAACCCCTCAGGGATCGGTTCTTAGCCCCATCCTATTTACAGTTTACACCCATGACATATCTACATTTAATACTTCCGTTCTGCCTACTTTCACAGACAACACTCTCCTCCTTTCATGGCATCGCAAACTTAGTGACTCCATCGATAAATAACAACCTTCACTAGACCAGATAACCGACTGGTTTCACAAATAAAAGCTAGACATAGGCACAAACAAAAATTTCCACTCTTAGACGAATGCAACTAGCAAAACCACTGAAAATTAAAACAGTGACATACAGTGGAAGAAGGCAGACGAAACACTTAAATATCTTGGACACAAGATTCACTTGGACCCCGCACATAACATTAAAATTAAGACAGACCTATCAAACTCTTAGACAGCTCTATCCATTGATTAACTGACGGACGCCACTTAAACCGCAAAGCTCCAGACTACTCTATACCTCTATTCTGAGACCTAAACTGACTTACACCTGTCCCGTATGGGTAGAGGCTTCTAAGGCGGCCATGTACAGATTACAAACCTTTCAAAATAAAGTCCGGGAGCACAGTGGTTCATACGAAACAAGCAAATCCACAGAGAGCTCACCATGCTAACAATTAAAGACTTCATAGACAAGACATCAACAGATTTTTGGAAACCTACAATCTACAGAAGCTGAAACAGTCTACAATCTCGGTCAGTACATAGCCCGACGTCGACTAAACTTAGACTTGCACAAGATATCCTGTATCAGCCAAGAAATCCGTAACTTATCATATATTTAATATTTATTAACAATGTACTATTTTATTATGATTTATGTATTTAATTTTGTAAGGCAGAAATAAGCTGCCGGACAAATAAATGTATTTTTCTTTCTAAAAACAAAAATGTTTTATAGGGGTGAAATTAGCACAGAGATAGCTCACTGAATTATCCACGCGGAGGTCCCGGGATCCTCGCCATTAGTTTACATTGATCATACAAAGAAGGGTGGGTGGAAATCCCAGGCCAGAGATAGGCCAAAATGTTTATTAGTAGCTAGTCTCCCAAACTTACTGCAGAACTTCTGGAACACTAGCCGTAGTAGCTTAAGAAACATATATATCGTCTGTACAGATTTTGTCAGAAGAAGAGGAAACAGATTGCACATACTGTGTGAGTAGGAAGTAGTAGGAGTCCTAAGATTCCTAATTAAACAGACAGGACTGGCGAGGGGACTCGAATTGTGGGTGCCACAATAGGTGCATAGGGATTGCGAGGGCGTAGACTTACTACTAGCCAACCCTCCACAGAATCTAATCTAATCTACGTTGATCATAACGTTTATTTGTGGGATGCTTTAGACATTCATCTCCTGTAATTGCAATTGTTATTTACAAACATATTCACTTCCTTAACTACTGGAAAAAATCATGTACACCTGTTCAATCTTAACGTGCTCTATGTGAAATTGATAGGGAGTTGTCCTTCATCAGCGTATTTCCCGGTTTTGGTTTCAAAGATTTCATCGTAATGATACAACCTTAGAAAAAAAGACAGATTCAAGGAGGCCATTATATGACAATCATGAGGCTTTATGGAAAGTTATCGTGTCAAATTCATTCAGAAGTATTCGTGCCTTGCTGCAGAACTGAAGAACCCCTTGCTAAAGCGCCCCCCCCCCGCACTATGGGAAAGGTAAAAAGGAGATATAGGATAGTGACGCATCAACTTACGAGGCAACTGGCCGCCAGGAGGAGAATGAATATTTGCCATCATCTCTTAAAAAAAATCCATCTTACAAGCGCTTCTACAACAGAATAGTGGCATGTATGTGATGAGAACTGGATTTACTGACGAAATCTTGAGGCAGGTGGCCTATGGTTGGATCTAGGTCATTACGGCATTTCTGGTTGGTGCAAGAGGACAATTTGAGAAAAGGTCGATCTTTCGCTGGAGCATGAAAGAGTAATTTATCACGAATTCGTTCCCGATAAACTTCCCATGAATCCGTCACTACTTTTACCGTAAGATAAAGTAATAACGCTTTATTACATATTATTATTGTTAACCGCTACTGAGATACATAATACTCTCGTACATAATAAATTAAAATGTAAATCAACAATGTTACAATATAATAATGTAAGATTTACTATACAATCTTCACAAGGTCATAATAGTTATAATAATATATGTATATACATTTTTATGGCCAGTCAACTACAATTATTGTAATTTGTGTTTATAAATTTGAATAAATATAATTAAATTTAAAGGATGACTATAAATTTTATTTTCTTAACACATTTTAATTTTTCCACTGTTATAAAAATACAATTTATTAGCCGGCATTCCCTTAGTTTGACACTAATTGAAAGTTTTATACGACTATGTTGACTATACAGTTTCCACTTTTTTATAATATCTCTCTTTAGAGAATTTACTAAATTTAAAAATAATTTCTCTGCAATTATGGTCATATAGTTATTTATTAAATGATTCATTCTAATAAAAATATTATTACAATGATTAAAAAATAACTATAATTTATATTTTTATGAGATTTATTACTTTATTAAAGGGTAGAGTTAATAAAATTGAATTGTAATGTAGCAGATACTAACAATGCACATTATATGATCTTTTTGGTTTCCATGGCCATTTTCATCAAAAACACTTGAGATACTGGGTTGAGGACCGCGTCATTGGTTTGCTAGAAATCGACGTTTAGTCCATATTGCAATGGCCCTTTTCAGGGTCGGTCGTTACACCTTGAAAGCTAATGGACCATTGAACCTTGGTAGAGGACGCTCGACAAAAGCTTCAAGATGATGGAGGAAGGAGCCACGCCTCTTCACTACCAAAGCTTCCATTGCTCCACTAGATTTCAAGGTGAAACAGCTCTGATAGAGGCTTATTGCAATATGGGCGAAACATCGGTTTCTAGCAAACCACTGGCGCGGTCTTCAATCCGGTATCTCAAGTGTTTTTTCAGTATATTATAATCTAATGTAACTACCGTTTCAATTTCTCCTACTGCTAGTAAGAGGAACTATTGCTACCGTGTCAAATTTTTGCAATTCAGTTTTAACCATTCTTCAAAGTTATCATTGTTCCTTACTTGTTTGGAATTCTATCAATGCTTCTATTAATACTATGTGGGTGATAAAAAAGCCATATACTGAGATGGTATTTTGAGGAAATCATAACGCTAAAGCTAGGCTTACTACTCGGCAGACGATCCAAACTATTCCTCCAATATGAAAGGCTGATTTACGTAGTGATACTCAAATCTACTGAACTATGTAGATTCCCACCGATCCAGTTCTTCCAATCCAAAATCCTCAAAAAAACTGTTAATGCCCCTTTCTATGAGTCAAATCTCACCCCATATCAAGACCTCAATATTCCTTACAAAAACGAAGTTACTAAATCCAAATATAAAATGTTCCGGTATTTTTTCCATCGTAGCATACGTGTATTCCTTTTGTTCCTGAACGGTTTCAGATTTTTACCCATCGTCAAAACAAATTCACCAAGTTCGTGAAGAGAGTTCATTTCAACGGAATCTCTACACGAATTTGGTGAATTTGCTCTAACGATGGATGAAAATCCGAAACCGGTCAGAAATAAAAGGAATATGCATGCTACGATGGATGAAATACCAGATGCTATCCAGCATTGCAGCCCATCCACATATTCAATAAAAAATCACGATCTATCCCTCTCTGTTCACTCTAATCCTTTATTCCGCCACTCAGGTTTCTCTACGCTTCCAGATAATTCGCCCAGACGATTGAAACGCCGCTAGCCCTTGAGACTCTCTAATGAGTAAGTAAGTTGTAAAGTGATCAGCACCCGCTGTAGCGGTTATTTCGCCACGGACAGAAAGACAAATTGCCGCACCTTAAGAATATTTTTAACACAAGCTGAAGTAGCGCTCTGCTCGCATGCTAATGCTATTCTGTTCAGAAAATTATATGCATGTTCCAAAAACAAGTTCAAGCATCGCCCTTTACAAATTTTGCGTTAATTTTTTTCAATAATTGTGTAAATATTTTTAGCTTTTACAGACATAAACAATATTAGATTTTTCTCACACCTACAGCCTAATTGGCGCCCTACAGTGGGGCGCTGATTAAGTGACATATGTTTTTCTTATGGAGTCTCATCGCTGGGTGAGTTCTCAGCATAAGTGACTCAAGTGATTTATCATTATCATTCCCCACATTTACTATTATTTTATATACAGTTGTAAATTACTAATAAATGAAAAAAAAAAATATATTCTTTTCAGAATCGCCATTAATTCTGTAAAGTTATGAAAAAAAAAAAAACCATTGGTGGCAATATGTGAGGCAGAAGTATTCATAATTTGAATACTTTATTAAAAAAAAAAAAAAATTAAAATATGAACGAGATAAAAAAAACTTTTCGTTGAGTTAATTTGAAATTCTAATTTTATGCTGTTGGAATGGTGGAAAAAAAAATGGAAATTTTACATTGTATATATTTTTTATGAATTTAGTGTTAAACTTTTTGGCCTTTTTAATTTATAGTGTATAAAATCAGGATCTACATAAATTGTAGAATACTTAATAACAGAGATATTCTCTTTATGAAAAAGAGAGTGATGAATCTTCTACGCAATAACAAAAAATGTTAGTCATTTTGAACATCAGTGGACAACATTATAATACAATCTTACAGTCTCCTAAAAAAAAAAAAAACAAGTCTGCATTGAGACTTAGTAATAGTATTCTGGTGCAAGAAAAACACTTTTTACAAGAAATATAGTGACACCAGCTAGAGCTGTCTGATTCACTTTCTTTACGTGTACGATTTCACACTTCACTGTGTTCGATGTCATGATCGATATTTTTAGACCTTGGATTCCTTTCAATAGGCCTACAGATTTTTGTACAAAATAAATAGATGAACTCTTCCAATAAGGATTTTGAGGGATGGAGGCGATTCCGGTGTTTAAAATATACATTAATAATAATATAAATAATAATAATAATAACAACAATAATAATAATAATAATAATAATAATAATAATAATAATAATAATAATAATAACAATAATAAGCGTTATCATATTCAGTGTCAGCGTTATCGTATTCGTTTGGTGGATTGAAATGGTCTGACACTGAACTGGAGCGGCTGGACAGATTTGTCAGAACTGAGATACTGCTTCTAGGATGCATCACCCCAAGTCCTCAAAGGTAAGGTTATACCTGTCAAGGAAGTTGGGAGGCAGGGGACTCGTCAACATTCGGGAAGCCTGTCGCAGGCAAGAAAGTGCTCTTCGTGCATTCTTCCTCGGAAGTGACTCGGCTGTATTTCGAGAACTACAGCGCATAGATAGCGGGTACACAGCGCTCGATTTGGCTGCTCAAGAAGGACCTCGGTTGAATACTTTCGAACACTGGGTAGAAGAATGGAAAGCCAAGGAGCTCCATGGCCGGTATTATGCGGCGTTGGAGGCATCCAACTGGTATCTCTCGCGAGATATCAGTAAAGTGGCTCGTGCGAGGTGAACTCTTTCCGGAGACGGAAGGATTTGTACTCGCAATCCAAGACCAAGTGATTGCGACAAGATCATACCGGAGGCACATAATCGGGGAGCGAGAAATCTCTGACCGATGCAGGCTGTGCAACGCAGCAGTAGAGTCCATTCAGCATATCATCGCTGGGTGCTCGAATTTAGCAGGCACTAAGTACCTCTCAAGGCACAATAATGTAGCGCGCATACTCCATCAGGCGTTGGTAATCAGGCTCGGGATTGTGTCAGAGGGAGAGGAGCTTCCTTATTACAGGTATTACCCGAAGGCCATAGTGGAAAAGGACGGGGTTAAGGTGTATTGGGATCAGTGCATGATCACCGATAGGTCGGTCTTGCACAATAGACCGGACATCCTTATTTTAAATACCCGAAAAAGGGCAGCCGAGATAATAGATGTAGGGATTCCCTTGGACGACAATACCCGCAAAACTTTAGCCGAGAAGAAGCGGAAGTACCAGGATCTAGCGATTGAAATCAAAGAGATGTATCAGCTGGATGTGGTTAGGGTAATCCCGATTGTCATATCGGCTAATGGCCTAGTACCTGTTGAGACTGTCAAGAATCTGCATTAGCTCGAGCTGGAACCCTGGTTGTTAGAGAAGGCGCAGAAGTCTGTTTTATTGGACACAGCGAGGCTGGTGAGGAAGTTCCTCAATTTATAACAAATGAAATGTCTTCAGTGGGTTGGAATTGTTCCCCCCGCTGATGCTATTTGCAAACGGAAAAAATAAATGAAAAAAAAAAAATAATAATAATAATACTTTATTAAGAATTAAACAAAGAAATACAATTTACAAGTATATATAAGTATTATACGACTTGGATATTCCGTCCGCCGGAGTTAGATGTAAAAAAAGAAAGAAAACTAAAAAAAAACACTAACCTTGAAAAAGTCAAATAAAAATAAATAAATAATAAATATGAATTAAAAATTAATATAAATAATAATAATAATAATAAATTATCTACAAAAAAAATGAAACTAATCCATTAATAGTTACAGAAATGTAATAAGGGAAATAAAACAAACTCAATTAAAGACTATTGATAAAGAAAAGAAAATGAATATAAAATGCATTATCAAAAAATCATTTACACAACGAGACATGCATACAAAATAAAATAAAACATAAAACAACATAAAAAACATAAAATAAAATAAAAAAATAAAAAATGGAAGATATTTAGAAAACTGTGAATATGAAAAAAAACAAAAGTATTAAATTTAATAAAATAAAAAGGAAACTTAATCAGAAATTAAATTCCTGAACCAGACTGTAAGAGATAACGCCAAGCAGCCCGTACACACCTGATAAGATCCTTGCGATTTCGACTGTTAAGCATATTGACGAGCTAAACCACAGTCAGAGAAGGAACTCCGAGATAACACACACGGAACTCTGAAAGTATAGGACATACGGCCAGAAAGTGCACACAGTCCTCCCTTTACTCTCAGGTTACACAAGGAACAGATTTCGGACTCTCTTTCAATCCAAGGAATATAATTCAGAAATAGTAATTCAGCCCGCATTTTGAAGAGCCCCAGCGCAATTCATTTAAAGGGAGAACGTCAGAGTTAGACTCTTCAACAAACGTGAACAATTTCGCCTGAAGGTTCAATTGCTTATAAAAGATAAAGCGGGAAGATTCTCTTGCGCACCTCTTAGACTCCTCCCGACATGCCTAACCTATCTTTGCAATTAATGAAGTCATTTGAGATTTCCACAAAGACATATTATCAGTAGAGAAACTAAAATTACAACCATACTTTGTCAAGGTTGGACCAGGTTGCAAACCAAAACACCTTCCTATAGATGACCTCCATAACTAACGCTCTTGAAAGACGGTTCCCAGGAAGATCCAGTACTTTAGAAATATACTGGAAATGCAACTTTAAAGTAAAAATAAATAACTAGTCCACACCTGTCCTCCAAAAGGATCACATAATTTGAGATAACTGAGGGAAGACCATTAAGTTCTTTAACGAAAAACCTGAATAACTTTTCCAACTCCTCATAATACTGAAATCCCCATATTTGGGCCGCATAACAAGCTATGGATCTGGAAACAGAACAAAATACTTGAAATTTATGTGTTACAGGAATCTGTGATGGGATGGCAAGAAGAAAGAAGATATAATTTTTAAATAATAAATAATTTTAAACATTATAACTAGTGGTTCCAGCCAGCCGCTATCTGCAGGTCAAGAACCGCGGCAAAACCCTTTCAAACAGGGGTCAATACACAGTTAAAAGAACCGCCGGCAAAACCTTTCAAACAGGGCTCAATATACAGTCAAGGGAACCGCCGCAACACCTGGCCTGTATTCCTTTCATACAAGGGTCAATGTACACTCAAGAGGTCACCTGGCCACCATCTGTTAACAAGCATTGCCACCCCGGCCAAAAATAGTCTTTGTTAACTACCGAGGTCAATATACTACGAGAGATGTCTTAGTGTGGCACGTACTAACACATCAGCCGATGTGTGAGTGATGCAAATATAAACGTCGCCCACTGGAGGAGGGGATCAGTTACATATGAGTTAAGTGCCAGATCAGTCATTCGTCAGTTATACACGAGTTCACAGCAGCATCAGTTCATAGCAGTTACAAATCAGTCGTACATCAGTATATCATTGGTCATTCGTCAGTTATCTATGAGTTACACAGCAGTTACACATCAGTTATCAAGCAGTTAAGTTTCACACATCGGCTGATGTCCCTATTCAAGGTTTTAAACACTATTCTTTAATATTTATTAATCATTTCATAATTCTTATATACATTTACAATTGTGCATCTTAGTTTATCTATTTCAAAACACTTTAAATTATTTGTTAAAATATAGTTTATTTTCTTAAATCAGTAGTACGTATTTCGAATAACAACTCTCTAAAACTCTCTAACTAACAATCACTTACTCCTCACTTCAACTCCCGATACCAAGACATCTGATTTCAATACAAACCCTATTCTGCAAAAGAAAACCTGACCACACTATATTAAGAGTCAACTTAGCTGAAGAGACCTTTTCTCTGATATGCGTGTGGAAACTGAGGCGGGGAGTCAAGATTACACCTAGATATTTATATCTATTGACCACCTGAATCCTTTATGCTCCCCAAAACGCCATCTCTCTACCGATGCCAATCTTCCTCCTTTTCTAAATACGATAATTTTGGATTTATCGTGATTTACCGACAATCCCCATTGGTGGCAGTAATTTTGAAGAATATTAATGTTTCGTTGCAGGCTTAGTGGGTTTTCAGCCATAAGCACAACGTCGTCCGCATACATTAGTATTTTAATCACCTTATTCGCAACGTGAAATACTCCCTCGAGTACTGCAGGCAAATAGTCCAGGAAAAGTGAAAAAAGAGCCGGGCTTAATTGGCACCCCTGACAAAGTCCACTTCCTACTTAGAAAAATTCCGAGATTCCATCTTTACCTCTAACAGCCGCCAAAGTGGTTAAATATAAAGACTGAACTATAGATATAAATTTGGAGGATAAACCTAAATTAAATAATTTTAAAAACAACATCACATAGTTTGAAATTCTAGTATCTTATGTTGATATCAACGACAACTTAAACGATATATTCCAAGGAGTAAGAATCAAGTCAGAACTAATAACTAACCGTAAAATATGCGATTCCTTGCCACTGTATTTCTATGTAATATTAAGGGGAAAAAATGGAATTAAGTAAAAAGTCCCAGTTTGACTGTTATTATTGAAAAGTTGACTATTAGAATTATAGTGATTGCATTAAGAGAAATAGTCTAAGCGTGTTTTTTAACAGATTTTTACTTTCTCTTACACGTAGAAAGAGAAATTAATGCGATCGTGCCAGATTTCCAAAATTGAGTTTCCACCCTATTTTAGAGTCCCCTGAAAATGAAAAAAAAATGGTTTTAGCGAATATGATGAATAGCGAAATGGTTTTAGTGTGTGTGTTAACAGATCTCAAAAACGAAAAGTCGCAGGTAGCTCAAACAAGATATTCCGTTTAGGACACCACCTCCGCACGAAGACACGAAGATTTCGGCCAAAAAAACATCCACCGGAAGGGCGATTTTACTGAATTTTTTTTTTTCTGCTTTACGTGATTTTCTCAAAAAACGTAAGAGGAAGTATTGCTACCGTGTCAAATTTTTGCAATTCAGTTTTAACCGGAAACATATGAGGCATGTCCAGAAAGTAAGTGTACTGAGGCTCTCACGGCCGGAGGGATTTTGTTTTCGACATGTTGGCTACACTGTCGTGTAGCCTGATTCCTCCCCTCCGCAACGAGACCGGTTCGAGGTCAGTACGTTGAGAACTGTCGACGCGACAATACGTTTCGTGAAAAATGTCAATCCAATCTCCCGCCAAGTGTGAAATATTCAAGGTCGGGCAAGAGTTTTTGAGACGCTACAAACTCCATGGAGATGAATTTCTCCGCTCCATCATTACTGGAGATGAAACTTGGGTTGCACACTACACACCTGAAACCAAAAGGCAGTCTCAACAGTGGCGTCACACCTCTTCACCCTCCGCCAAAAAGTTCAAAACCACAATTTCAGCCAAGAAAATCATGGCATCCGTGTTTTGGGACTGTCAAGGCATAATTTTAATTGAATATATGCCTCAAGGGGAGACCATCAACTCTGCAAGATACTGTGAGACCCTAAAAAAATTGTGGAGGGCGATTCAGAACAAAAGGAGAGGCATGCTGACAAAGGGAGTCTGCCTGCTACACCAGACCACACACTGCTTGCCTCGTTTAAATGGGATGTCCTGAACCATCCCGCGCGTTCCCCTAACTTAGCACCTTTAGATTACTATCTCTTTACCTCCCTGAAGCTGCACATGGGTGGAAAAAGGTTTTTAACCGACGAGGAGGTGAAGGTGGAAGTGGACAAGTGGACGAAGGGGTTGGCGAGAAACTACTTCGAGGAAGGCATCCAAAAATTAATACCCCGGTTCACCACCTGATTGAGAGGAACGATGACTATATCGAAAAATAGCTTACATATGTACTAATGTAACCAGGTAATTTTTTTTGTTCAAATAAAAATTTTCGTAACCTATAAAAATTTAGTACACTTACTTACTGGACATGCCTAGTATATTTTGAGGTCCCCTGAATACGAAAATAAAAAATCTCTTACTGCAGATTTTACACAGATTTAAGGGAGGAATTTTCTTCAAAATTATCATTTTTCCTTACTTGTTTTGGAATTCTATCAATGCTTCTACTAATACTATGTAGGTGATAAAAAGAAAAAACCATATACTGAAATGGTATTTTGAGGAAATCATAACGCTATAGCTAGGCTTACTACTCGGCAGACGATCCAAACTATTTCTACAATATAAAAGACTGATTTACGTAGTAATACTCAAATCAACTGAACTATGTAGATTCTCACCGATCCAGTTCTTCCAGTCTAAAATCCTCAAAAATATTGTTAATGCCCCCTTTCTATGTGTCAAATCTCACCCCATATCAAGACCTTAATATTCCTTACATAACCGAACTTGCTAAATCCAAATATAAAAAGTTCCGATATTTTATCCATCGTAGCATACGAGTATTCCTTTTGTTCCTGACCGGTTTCAGAATTTTATCCATCGAAGAACAAATTCACCAAGTTCGTGTAGAGAGTTCACTTCAATGCAATCTCTACACGAATTTGGTGAATTTGCTCTAATGATTGATGAAAATCCGAAACCAAATGTTATCCTCCAATGATTTTCTTTAAACTTCATATATTAACTACGCATTTAAATATCTATCACTTTTATTTGTAACATTATTCACGAGTAAATATGGATTTTCTGGAAGTTCTGAGCGAATAATAGCGTTATGCTTTTCTCTAAAGTACCATTTCAGCATATGTTTTTTTTTACCACTTACATAGTATTAATAGAAGTATTGATAGAATTGCAAATTTAAATAAAATTGGTGTACCGGAAGTACTATTTTACAAAATAGGTATTCTTTTTTTTTTTTTAAATTTTATTCGGAAGTGGTTACAACGACTTTCTGTAGGCACTATTCCCCCTCCATCTTTATATTTATTTAAGTATTAACAACTACATTTTGATGTTTAAATAAAATTTGTCATTTTATATTATATAATTTATAATTTTTGTTTGTACCGTCTTTGAAAAGAGACGAACTACGCTCCTCAGTGCCTATATAGCTATCCCAATTGCCAAAGTCTTCATTATCGTGTATTTCCCGCTTCCGGACAGTTTTCTCTCGTGAGCGGCCGAGATTTTCTAGAACGATAAAAATCTAAGGGCAGTAGTGATGGCCGACGCCCTAGCCAAGATAGGCGCTAAGACGCCGCTCCTAGGACTGAAACGTTTTTTGCGGGGTCAGCGACCAGTTTCTGTTGGAGAAACTTAGGAAGGAGGAGGAGACGAGAAGATCACGAGCAAAACTCTGGTACTTCCTCCCCGGTTTACGGCAGGCCAAGATCTGCTTGAGAAATTATAACCAACGGAGATCGGAGCCTGCATCGGGTTTTCTCACGGAGCATCGCCGACTTAGAGGGCGCCTGGTGAAGGCTGGGTTTGGAAAGTGACAGCTCATGCAGATTCTGTGGGGAGCTGGAGGAAACTCCATTACATATCCTAACAGACTGCGAGGCTGCCACTCAGAGAAGATTCAAGAACCTGGGTAGCTACCAGGTGGATGAGGGGGATATAACCTCTGTAGAGCCTGTCAGGGTATTGGGATTCCTCAGGAATCTAAACCTGATGGAGGTTTTGTAGAACGGATGTGAACGGATGTTTGTAGAACGGATGCAATAGCCTGCGGCACCCAGGGGGCATAGCACAATAGATCGAAAAGGGTCGCGGCGCATGGCCTCCCCCCTTTCAAAGAAAAAAAAAAAAAAAAGAAAAAAAAAAGGCAGTAATGCTGGACTTTAACCTGGGATCTACCCTTTGCTAGTCCAGTGCGCTACCACAGAGCTAATGTTGTCCAGTTAATTAATTATACAACCTCCGCGGTTTTACGGGTTTCCTCAAGGGGTATTGCCGACTTAGAGGACACCTGGTGAAGCTGGGTTTGGAAAGTGACAGCTCATGCAGATTCTACGGGGAGCTGGAGGAAATTCCATTACATATCCTTACAGGCTTCGAGGCTGCCACTCAGAGAAGATTCAAGAACCTGGGTAGCTACCAGGTGGAGGAGGGGGATATACTATTGGGATTCCTCAGGAATCTCAGCCTGATGGAGGTTTTGTAGAACGAATGTTCAGAGTAGGGCATCTGTTCGGGTGCTGTAGGCAGCAGCTGTAGCTTGAGGCACCCATGGGGCATAGCACAATAGATCGAAAAAGGCCCCCCTTCAAAAAAAGAAAAGAAAAGAAAAAAAGGCAGTATTGCTGGACTTGAACCTGGGACCTCCGTTTTGCTAGTCCGGTGCGCTACCACAGAGCTAATCTTGTCCAGTTAATTAATTATATTAAAAAGCACTAAGAGAAATTGCTACCACCGGATTGATGATGTTGAAATACGCAACTCATCTCTTCCAGTTTTATACCGTATTTATACTTACGGTAAACAGTTAGAAGTAACAGTTTGGAGAAACGTTAAAATTTAAACTACCGCCATAAGCTTTATAGGTTGAGGCAGGTTCAGTACTGCCATACTAATAATTACACTCAAGTAACTTACCACTACCAACTTTTTTCATTATAAGCCTAATTAAACTTTTAGAAGCATAATTTCATAGAAAATTTATCCATGTAATTGTATAATATATTAATTAAGCAAATTTCATTATGATTGTATCATTCCATATTTTTTTAACTTAAACGTAGAAATAAATGTAAAATTCACTGCGATAGTGGGATGCTTTTTTTTTCAATCATATTTAGTCTATGCCACTATCAATCCATTAAGTTGGTGAATTAAGTTGTTACTTTTCTCCTCCCAACTAAGCATAAAGTTCTTTGCAAAATTATTTCCTATGAATAATTGTTTAATCACAAAAAATGTAATTCGTAATAATTTGGAAGTTTGTTATTTAAAAAGTGAATGAATTATTTTTAAGAGAAAGTCGTATGAGTGTATTACACAACTTCTTTAAAAAAAAGAAAAAAAAAAGAAAATATATTATAACTAAATTAATGAATAATTATTATTCAATACTGATAAAGTACGAAACCAATGATTATAATTAAACAAGACAGATAACAGAGAAAGTATATACACAAATATTATCATCCTTTTATAACCATTTCCTCATTATTACCTTCTTATCTATTTAAAACAAAAGTTTGGGAATAATTTCCTCAATAGACATAAGAGATAATAAGGTTAATTATTAATTTAGAAATCAATTGATTTTTTTTTTACAATGGAACTTTCTTTATTAATAAACTTAATTTTGAAATAAAATGTGAACTAAATGTTAGAATTAAATTTTGTTTAGAATGAATTAAAAAAAACATTAGAAATTAAATTCGTTCACTAGTATAGGTGTGATATATCTAGAAATGTTAAATTATGCTTAAGCGTAAGCCTTAAATTCGCTTCACCTTATAATAAAAACAATAGCCCAATAGCGAATATTATATGTGATATAGAATAAGCATATTGAGAGAATAGACACAAATCAAACAATATACTGCTAAAAACAAAATTTGTTAATATCATCACCAACAATCTATATAAATCTCAATCCCACCTCAACAAAATCTAGATCACCTATCATTTTCTTCCCTAGTGAGAAAAACCACTAAATTATTCCTATCTCAGAATATTGCCAGCATCATAATATTGTCCATCCGATAAAACCAATCAAACAATAGCAAGTGTGCAGACACGAAATATAATAATAAAACAAACCAAACATTCTTCTCCAATTTCAGACACAGAAACTTACAACAAACTTAATAAAGATCCTACCAAAACTAAATTGAAAACAACTACCAACAAATTAATTACAGACTTATAAACAAACAAAAAAATCTGGTGTGAAGCATTCACACAACTTTCTCTTACTCCTGTTCTTAAAATTATAATTGACAAATGTTATAGTTTGTGTACCAAATATAACGAAATTCATCGAAAACTGAAAATGCTGTTCAGTAAAAGCGCACTTTCGGCTTACAATTTTCTTAAAACATGAAATTTTGGCCATCCATTTATTCCTAATTAATATTGTTTGGATGATAAAATTGTATAATGAACTATGATACCACTTTAGAGGAAACTGTAACCCCACCCACCCTTAAAAATGCCCTTAAATGAATTTTTCCAGAGAAATATCTTAAATAAAAGATGTAGATCTTTGGATTTTTATTTTATATACGAATTTTCAAGAAAATTGTCAGAGCCATTTTTTTTGAGAAAATCGAGAAAAACTGAAAAAAATCATTTAGTAAAGTGGTAAAACAAACGCATTTCCGGTTATCCGATTTTTTCAAACTCGGAATTTCAACAACATATTTATTTCTGATTAACATTATTTAGATGACAGAATTGTTTTAATAAACTGTAATAGCAGTTAAGATGGAAACCTAACCCCATACCCTCGCCCAGAAGTGCCCTTAAATGAATGTTCCCGGAGAAATGTTTCAAATAGAAGTTGTAGCTCTTTGTATGTGCAGTTGATATACCAAGTTTAAAGTAAATCGTCGAAGCCATTTTTGAGAAAATCGCAAAAACGTAAAAAAAAACAACTAGTAATGTGGTACTTCGGGTTGAGGAATTTTGACAGATAACGCAACCATCAGATCCTATGGTGATACCTAAACGTAATATCAAGTTTCAACTTTCTACGGTTTTTCGTTTTTGAGCTATGCTGTTCACATATCACACACACACACACACACAGACATTTGCTAAAAACCACTTTTTTGGACTCAGGGGACCTCAACATGGATATTTCCGGTGAAAATTCGATATCGAAAATTTGACCCGATTACAATACTTCCTTTTTACATTTCCTCTTTTCTTCAAATATGTTGAGGACTGTTAAACAGCTGTCCCTAAAGTAATATCCATACCATTCTTAAATACCTTTCATTCATACTATCCCCGCTTACAATTTTATAGAAATAGATAATAAAATTAATTTTTCTAGACATGACGATTATTCCGTGCGGAAAATGGAAATCTTAATACACTTACTGGTTCATAAAATCCATATGTTCTGATAGATTCCTCCATTTCCTTTCCAATCATCCATATAATCAGAAAATTAACTTTGTTAAATTTTTTTCCAAACAAAGTACTTCATCTTAGCCATCCCCGTTTCCATGAGGACAACAAATTAATATTATTCAAGTATTTAAAAATTTTGGCTATCCTCTGTATATAGTACATAAAACATATCAACTACCCCCGGCTAATATGACCAATCAAATTCCCCGTTTACGCCACCACAGCAACTACCATTATCCTATATCTGTATCCCAATATATAGAGGATCTATCAGAATAAAACAGCTAAAATCTTCAAGAAATATAAACTTTCCATCGCTCAAAAAAAAAAACGCCAATTCTATAAAAAAAACTTTTTTTTATACTCAAAGACCCCACACCTACAACTTTATTATCAGATGTAATTGTAACGACAAGAAAGAGAATACAAGCCTGACCGAGAGAAAACAGACTCCTTCTAGTACTCTCTGACTTAAGCAGGCTAGAGTGGGAAAAACCTGTATATAAGCCAGTGAGAGATCTAGACATCGATCTATCAGATTCAACCATATGCATCACATCGTGTCATAACTCTACTCTAACCCTTTATTCTATAAAATCATTACAAGTCCAGGGCAGTATGTGTAAACTTTAGCTATATTATAACAGTGTCTTCATATCTCGTCTAATTAATGAATCCCAATTTCTCTCCTCATCAAGTCCATTATATAATTTATAAGATAAATTGTTGATATATTGTTGGTGATGTTGTGTTGTATGTTTGTAGTAGCTTGTGTAGCACGAGCGGTTTTGTAAAGGGGCTTGTAAGTATATATGTTTAAGAGAGAAGTAATAAGAATAATTAAGAAAACACTGGTAGATTAAATTAAATATATTCTTTAAAGATATTTAAATGCTATTAAATAACACAGCAATATGCTTATAAATATACTGGAACTAGTTGGAATAAACTCTTATGTTTTAACTTACAACTGGCACAGCCCTGAAATGTTCTGGTCTAGCTCAGACTGTATTGAAGGAATGTCTTCTAATTGTTCGTTCAAATCTTCCCCTGTGAGAAGAAGGGGTAGACAATGTTAACAAGGTTCATGAACTCTTCCTGTAACCGTACTTCTTCTATCTGGGTTGCCCTTTTTTTTGCCAACAAGCTCGCATTTTTCTCATAATTTTCTTCAATTAAAATAGATATAATTTCTTGTATCCATCATAATTTTTTCAAAGCCCCCCAGCTACATACATAGGATAAACATCTCAAAATTATTTAAAAAAAAAATAGACTGTATCAAAACAAAAAACATGACTGCAAAATAAAGAAAAAAGAAACAAACGGACTGAAATGACTATAGCACTAACCAAACATTTCATATAAAACAAACATGAATTTAACATGTAAAACACTACATTCTTTCCATTTACAATAATAATAATAATAATAAAAAAAGAAATATATTAGAAATGATACATATTAAAAAAAGATCAATTTTGGAACAGATACTTCCTTATTCCTCAGCTATAACAGTCTCCTGGAATTTCCTAAACAACATACACAATAAAAGACAAGGGGTTTCCTAACCGCTCTCCTAGCCCTTTATAAAAACCTTGACACACCCTATAATTTCTAAAAACGAAATATACATATTTTTTTTGTAATTACATTTCATCTGTTAGATTTCCATATTTTACAGTTCTATAAAAATCCACATATTTTTTAAATTTTAATAGTTGAGTTATATAGTTAAGTAGTTGTTATTTTAATTACCGAAACTCAACATCCATTTTAGAATTTCTAAATAATTTATTATTGACAGGAGTAATAGAAAGTTGTGTGAGTGTTTCACACCAGATTTTTTTTTTAATTATTATTATTATTATTATAAATTCAGAGAGAGTCATTCAAGTTGCAACAACTGTTTAATTAAAACAAATTTATCAAAATAAAGCATTTAAACCTTTAGCTTGCCATCATGTACGTATGTCAAGAGGGTTAGTATTGAGCACGTCCCGGCGGTGTACAGTCTACCCCCCACTCTAGCTGATAAAGTTTGATGAAGCCCAATTCACCCACATCATACCTATATCCCAGTATCTTGACATTGTGTAGGCCAAAAACATGTAGGGCTTTGGAGGCTAGAATATTTTACCACTTTTCACAGTTTTCTGACTTTTACTTACACCCTAATTGTATTTAAAAAAATAAAAAAAACAAACAAAAATAAAAAAAAAAAATGTAATAATATAATATAATAATGGAAGGATGGTCGACTATATAATATGTAGGTGTATGGTGGTGACGTCACTACAGTAGAGCTTTAGCGGTGATGACGTCAAGACTTGAAGTTGATTTTGAGTGGTGGTGGTAAAAACTGGTCGCTAAGCAACACTACGTCACCGCCTATAACCATATATACCCCCCACCAGTAGCTGGCCGACTACACAGTCATACAGCAAGCCTAGCCCGCTACGCACCTTTTTTCTACCAATTTTTACACGTTTTTTGAACGTTTTTTTAGTTTTTTACATATTTTTTTACAACTTTTTATATACGATAATTGTTAAAAAAAAAAGAAATATATATATATATAACAAGTTTTTTTTTATACAAGAAATATTTTATTTTTTTATATTCAAGCGAAAAAAAATTAAAAACTCCAAATTTTAGTCACTTTTTAAAAAGAAGTTGGTTCATTTTTTTTGTACTTTTATATTTTTATACTTTTATAATTTTTTTTTTTTTTTTTTGTAAACACTGTATAACAAATATCTCTATATATATATTTAAACGTGTGACAGAAGTTTTTAAGTTTTCCGATATATTTTCAGTTTTTCATTTTTCATTTATAATTTTATTATAAAATTCAACTCGAATCTTAATTGTGGACAAAAGAAGACAACATTTATACAAGATATTTTTCAACATCGCTGAATTTCGGTGAGTAGAATTTCAATTTTTTTTTTTTTTGTATTAAATATTTTTAAAAAAATTGTGTTGTGTGCTAATATCTTAAGGGATTATAATTTTTTCTTAAACTTAGGAAGTTGTTTGGAAACGATATTTGAGATCCCCCCCCTTTTGTAGTAGTCGCCGGAGAGTTTGTTTCAATTGCGAATATCCTGGGATAAATTTACTAGCAAGGTTAAAATAGTCAATGTATAACTTCCCCTCGATTTTTTTTTTTCTTTAACATCCTTTGAAATCTTTCCTCTTTGAAATTATATTATAATTTTTTTATGAATAAAAAAACAAAGATAAGAAAACCTGCTAAATTTTACTTTTAAATTTAAAAATATTTACCACTTCATCTGTTATGAAAGCAAAATTTATTTTTAGCACTATATTTTGTGGAAGAATTTAAAGCAAAAATTATCACTCATAAAAATGATAAAAGAAAAATTATTGGCTGACGCCCGGGGTGGGGTGGGGGGGTCTCGGGGGGGATGGGTTGATGGTGGTAGGGTAGTGTAGCCACGCGCGGACGTAATTGGAAAACAGCTGGGACGAAGTGGGTCGAGCCTGCGCTTTAATATGAAACCCTTTCACAGCCATAGTTAGTTGCTTTGAAAAGGGCGTTCCCGGGCACCGCAAAACCCTATATAGGTCATACGTACTTTCAGTTTCACCCTGGACCCGGACCTCCCCTTTAACTAGCCTGTTATACATATTATGTAAGTAATTAAAACAAAACCAAAAAGTACACAATAATTTATTTAAAAAGAAAATTCAATTAGGGTATTAATATTCATTAAACATTTTTTTAAACAGCATTCTTTCTTTGTAACTTAAAACAAAGAAATAGTTTTAAAAAAATTGAAAAGTATTAATAAAATCATAATGGCATTAGGTCTTACTTAAAACAACATTCAAAGGAAATCAATTTTTTAGAAAAATTCAACTTGAAAAATTGTTTGCTAAACTAATAAGTATTAACAGAAAATATTAGCAAAACTTACGTTTATTGAGGCTTTTATAAATCTATTGTAATAATACTAACCATAAACTACAATTTAAGTTCACACATTGTTTAAAAAAAAAAAAAAAAAAAAAAACCTTAATAATTCTCAAGTAATAGTTAAAATAAAAGAATAGAACTTAACAAATATTAAACTCAAAGTTAATTAATGAAAAACTAAAAACAAATAAAGATCTATAACCTCCATGTTTACTTAAAATAAAAGACGCCAGTGGTGACTAAATAATGAAAAATTATATGTATATATATATATATATATTTCACGTGACATGTTTATTTTTTAACCTGGCCGAACCGGCAAAACCTTGTATATTTCTTGTGAGAAAAAAATAAATAAATAAATAAAATTAATTAATAAAAAAAAAGTTAAATTAAAATAAAGTGTAAGGTGATCTGCTGACAGAGATGGCTGTTGAGGTGTTTAGCGGTGGTGGTGGGGGGTGGATAGCCTAGCTTGACCTTGTTATCACCTAGATTCTATTTAGTTAAAAGAAATGTTACATTAGGCCAGGTTATTTTACTATAATAATGTTATAAATATAATAGTGTTTTGTTTTTATTTTATACTTTTACTTATTAGTTATATTGTTTACTTCCAAAATAATCTTAATGAATTTCCGGCTATATTTTATTGTTATTATTATAATTCATTTCCTTTTTTAATAAATTTAAAAATAAAATAGTCAGCAATTTCTATAGCAAAGAAGAAAAATGTTGACTATTAAGATTATTGTTTTTTGTTTGCATAAAAAGAACCTTGCTGAAATGAAAAGAAAAGAAACCTTGTAAGTAATAAATCAATTAGTAAAGCATTATTTTGTTTTTTTATTACAATAGTATGCAATAAAAATTTCTTTTTACGATTATTTAAAAATAAAATCTTTTGAAAACATTTGAACGTAATTTATTGTTAATAATATATATATTTTTTTTAATAAGCTCTTTAAAATTTTCAATTAAAACTTCTTAATTATAATTTCAATTTTTTAATTTTTTTAAGTTTGCCCAATATGTTATCAGAATTGAAGCGATAACAATTTTTTTTTGTTTTTTTGTTTGGTTTTTATTATGTGAGATGACCTATTTTTATTACTAATCAACTGTTAAAAATTATCAATTGTTCCATTTTGTTTTACTTTTTTTTTTAATTAATTATATATATACGTATATTTATTTATTTTAATTACAAAGATGATAATAGATAATGTAGTGGGAGTGGCTCAACGACCTAGATTATCTTATTGTGGTTCGCTTTTTGATGTGTCCGATGTTTGTATATATATATAATAGGAGTGTAGAATGTTGTAAAATTGAAGTAATAGTTGGATAACTCTACCTCACTCAGCAAGCCCTATGTAGTAGTAGGTGTTTATTCTCATACAACTTAGCTGAGATTAACGCAACTACGTCCAGGGATCATCTCTGTTGTAGAAGTTTTTAATTTATTTACAAAACGGCATGTTTAAATTGTTTACAATATGTTTGTTGGTTTGTATGTTATGGAACAGTTAAAATATATATATATATATATATATAAATTTACTTTCATATAATACTTTCAAATTTCGTGGGGATTTATTTAAGGCAATTTATATTGTCCTTCTTTTTTTTGTTTGTTTCTTTCAAAAATCCTGCGGCGACTTTCTATTTGCCTTTTAGCTGTGTCATACGCTTATAAACACCAAATTCTATACGTTTTCTACAATCCATTAATCATCTATCATGCCTCAATTCTTATTGTAGCATGTCTTTTCCTGCTATGGCGCCACAGTAGCTTCCACATTTCCATTATCTTGTGGCAACGCCCACTATATCAACTGAGCTACTACTGAACGAACTGTAGCGCCTGTTCTTTTTTCGATTTTTTTTCTTTGTTTTTGTTTTGTAAAAAAAGATTTCAAATAATAGTGATAATTTTATTATCTGTTCTTCAGGTGTAGCATTTTCAAGTTTAAAGCCAGACGGTATTGTCGTTTTTTCGAGTAAACGTCATAAAGGCTCTTATTAAGTTGCACTTCCGTTTCCTGGATTTCCTTTATTAAAATTTGATATTCTACCAAATTCTTTTAATGAAATTTAAAGAAAATCGTTAGAGTTATTTTTTTGTTTTTGTTTTTTTTTTTTTTGAGAAAATTGTGAGAAAACCGGAAGTTTTAGTAAAGTCGCATGCACATTCAATTGATGGATCTTGCCATTAAAACTTCGTATTAATTGTTGAAAAAAAAAAAAAATTTAATTTCTCAAATTTGACAATATAGCAAAATACTTTCTCTTATTAAATATGTATAATATAATTTATATTTTTATTGTTTTTAGGTATTTATTGATATGGTTATTTGATACGCTTTTAAAATCTGTCTAAAATTAGCACCTCCTGTTTCTAAAAACGGAATCTCCAACTAATTCTAATGGGATATGTCAAGTGTTATTTTAAACCTTGTCATTATAAATATATGTGCTATATTCACTCTCTCTCTCTCTCTCTCTCTCTCTCTCTCTCTCTCTATATATATATATATATATATATATATGTATTACAGTACTGTATTATTTAGTAACTTAGTAACCTTTAACACACTTATATAGAATTTATTATTGACACAGCTGAATTTTCACTCACACTCAAATTGTCTAACTAAATTACGTACTTTTATTATGTCTAACTAAATTACGTACTTTTATTATGTCTAACTAAATTACGTATGCTTTTATTATTTAGAGTATGCATTTTATTTATCATCATATTTTACATGAGATCCGGGTATACTACGTACAAATTTTTCTGACATTTATTCTGACAAATTTTAATTGATTTATCAGTTTATGTAAAAAAAAAAAAATTATACCTTGTTTATGTTTAAGTAGACAAATGAGTTTACAGAGAGAAAAAGAAACCATTTTAGTGGAAGTATTACAATCGTGTTAACTTTACGAAAGTGCATAAGGTCAACAAACCTCAAAAAGTTGATATTTGATATTTCCTTAAAGTATTGTTACCAGAGAAATGTGACAATAAGCTTTTGTTAAAAAAATAAAATAAAAGTACCAATTTCTATATCTCATAATATTCTAATTCTATCATTTATAATATAATATTAGTATAAAACTGATGTGTTACCGAAATTCCGAGTTTGGGAATAAAAATTGGCTAACCGGAAGTACGACATATATATTTTCGGTTATGTATTAAATTTATGTCTAGGCAATAACCAGATAAATAAAAAAATAAACTAAAACTATGTAATATGTAGTGAGAGAAAGTAAGTTGTGAGTGTTTCACACCGGATAAAGAGGAGGTATTGTAATCGTGTCAAATTTTCTATATCTAGTTTTCACCGGAAATATCCGTGTTTTTTTTAGCAAATGGTCTGTGTGTGGGTGTCTGTATGTATGTATGTGGCCAACAAAGCTCAAAAACGAAAAAAAACGTAGAAAGTTAAAACTTGATATTACGTTTAGGTATCACCATAGGATCTGCGCGGTGCGTTATCTGACAATATTCCTCAACCGGAAGTACCACTTTACTAGTTGTTTTTTTTTTTTACATTTTTGCGATTTTCTCAAAAATGGCTCCGACGATTTTCTTTAAACTTAGTATATCAACTACACATACAAAAGAGCTACAACTTTTATTTGAAACATTTCTCCGAGAAAATTTATTTAAGGGCACTTCTGGGAGGAGGGGTGGGGTTAGATTTTCATCTTAATTGCTATTTCAGTTTATTAGACAATTCTGTCATCTAAATAATGTTAATTTAGAATCAAATATGTTTGTAAAATTCCGAGTTTGGAAAAAAAAAAAAATCGGATAACCGGAAGTGCGTTTTGTTTTAACACTTTAATAAATGATTTTTTTTTTCACTTTTTCGCGATTTTCTCAAAAAATAGTTCCGACGATTTTCTTGAAACTTCTTATTATATAAACTAAACATGCAATGATCTACATCTTTTATTAAAAACCATTTCTGGGGCACTTTTTGGGGGGAGGAGGGATGGGGTTATGTTTTTCTTTAAAGTGCTATCATAGTTGATTATAACAATTCTTATCATCCAAACAAAATTAATTAGAAATAAATAGATGGCCAAAATTCCAAGTTTTAAGAAAAATTAGTAAACCGGAAGTGCGCTTTTACTGAACAGTTTTTTCAGTTTTATACGAATTTTATTAAATTTGTTACACAATCTATAATATTTGTCAATTATAATTTTGAGAACAGGAGTAAGAGAAAGTTGTATGAGTGTTTCACACGAAAATTTTTTTTTGTTTTGTTTATTATTATTTCAAGTTTTTCTATTATTTTCTCGGGCATGAAAGTGGTACTTTAAAAGGAAAGGCATAACGCTTCTGTTCCCACAAAACTCCCCACCCCCCCAAAAAAAAATCAATATTTACCCAGAGGGAAAATGTTACAAATAAAAGTCGCACTTCCGGTTGATGGATTTTGACCGAAATCTTCGTGTCTGAAAGTGGTAGTTGTTCACGTAAACAGAATATTAAGTTTGAGCTTCCTGCAACTTTTTTTTTTTTTTTTTTTGAGATATTCTATTAAAACACACACATATACGTACATAAAGGCATTAAAATACATACGCACCTAAAGACATAAAACACACAAACATACGCACATAAAGATCATTCGTTAAAAACATTTTTTTTTTCGTATTTCGGGGACCTCAAAACTTATATTTCCGGTGAAAACTCAATGTTATAAACAAAATCTGGCATTATCGTAATACTTCCTCTTGTTAAGAGTAACAGGAAGTAAAAAAACAATTTAATATAAATGAAATTAAAAATTAACACACATTAAATTGATTTTTTGTTTTTTTTTAACAGATCTCAGTAATAACTCTACTTTCTCCAATAATGTGTTAGGTTTTTTTTTATACCGCTCAGCAGTTTCTGTAACAGTTCACAAAAAATAAAAAAACATAACAAACTCCATCGAGCATGACGATTAGACGTTAAAGCTGTAACAGTTGTATTATTTATTCTTATTATTTTTCTTACTCCCCCGTTTTATGTCATTTTGTTTCACAAGTGGGATAATTTTTCATATATAAAACATAATAATCACCATTTACTCCATAGTCTGCCCCAATACTGGCACAAAAAAAAAAAGAACAAAAACAGTATGGCGAAGATTCTTTACCAGTTTAGCTTGCGTAGAAATTTGCCAAGTCACATTATAAATTTGTTACTCAGCCAGTCTTTGAGTATTCAAAAATTTTACAGTACTGGGACTAAAGTGATTTTTAACTTATTATACGATTGGTATTTGCGGCCAGAATTTGGAATGGTACGATCCAGAAAAGTGCTGAGTATTGTAGTGACTCCTTTGGTGTCTTTGTGATGCTATAGTTATCATGTCAAGCATGGTTTTGGTGGCCGGGGCATGTTGGCATTGAAGGTAATGAGATGGCCGAACGCCCTGGCCAAGATAGGCGCTACGACCCCACTTCTAGGGCCGAAACTTTTTTATGGGGTTAGCGACCAGTTTCTGTTGGAGGAACTTAAAAAGGAAGAGGAGACGAGGAGATCTCAACTCCGGTACTCCCTTCCCGGTTTACGGCAGGCCAAGATCTGCTTGGGAAATTATAACCGACGGAGATCGGAGGCCTGCATTGAATTGAGCAAGAGAACAAGCTCCGCGTTCTTACGGGTTTCCTCGCCAGGTCGCACTAAGGGCTTTGAGTAAGCCTTGGTGGAGTTCGAAATTAGAGGGAGAATGTCGGAGGAAGCTTAATGCTTTAACTCGGAGGGGTACGGTGCGCCTCTTATGGATACCCGGACACGTGGGAATAGAGAGGAATGAAAGGGCAGACCAGTTGGCTAGGGAGGGATGATCTCACCATTTTGCGGTCCTGAACCAGCCCTGGCGAAAGACATTTCGTGACAAACAGATTAGACTTTGGGAGACGAAAGTTTTGGAGAAACGCTGGGGGGACACGCAGGGGTGCCTCCAAGCCAAAAGATTTATAAAGACAAGTAGGCAGGGAACTTCGGAGTATCTCCTGTCCTTTAGTAGGACGGGTCAGGACCCTGATAGGGATAGTGACTGGACACACTTGGGTGTCCAGTCACTTATTTAACATAGGGAGGACGTCTAGTCCCATGTGTCAGAACTGCGATGACGGAGTTAGGGAAACGGTGTACCACTACTTATGTCAGTGTCCCCGTTTCGCTGGAACTAGGTTTCGTGTTTTTGGGAGTGCATCATTCTCGCAGGATTGTCTGCACGAGCTGGAGTTTCGGGATATCTTGGGATACTATAGATTAACCGGTAAGCTACCAGGGGAGATTTATTAAGCGGATAGGGGGTATCGGGGGGTTAGGTCCCGCGGCCATTAGGCACCCGAACTACAATAACAATAATACGGGTTTCCTCACAGGGCATTGCCGACTTAGAGGACACCTGGTGAAGCTGGGTTTGGAAAGTGATAAGCTCATGCAGATTCTGTGGGGAGCTGGAGGAAACTCCACTACATCTTCTAACAGACTACGAGGCTGCCCTTCAGAGAAGGTTCAAGAACCTGGGTAGCTACCAGGTGGAGGAGGGGGATATACCCTCTCTAGCGCCTGTCAGGATACTGGGATTCCTTAGGGATCTCAGACTGATGGAGGTTTTGTAGAACGGTTGTTCAGCTGGGACATCTGTTCGGGTGCTGTGGGCAAGCCTGCATCACCCAGGGGGATAGCACAATAGACCGGAAAAGGTCGCAGTGCATTGGCCCCCCCGCTTCAAAAAAAAAAAAAATAGGTTTGGTGCCATATTTTCTGCGAGAAGGATTGTGGAAACTAGAGCTGGTAAAACCTCTAGTAAACAATGGGAGATCTTTCATTCCTCTGAGAAAACTGCGTAAAATAGAAATCGGATCTCCCTCATCTACAACAAGCCACGGAGGTTCTAGATTACGGCAAAGCCCAGTAGGCTCCCTTCAAAAATCAACCAAATTATAAATTCCAAGTTTTTTTTGCTTGGAATGTAGTTTGTAAAAATTTGTAATTTAGCTTCAAAATATTTACCACTTTTAAAATATATAAGATTTTCAAAAATGCTGTGTTTAATTTAAAAATATTACGCAAGCATTGCAAGTCACAATGTTGAATATTTAACCATTCATAAGTTTTTTCCCATTCAATAACCATTTTGTGGAAAATAAAGGAGTAAGAAAATTAACATTATTATTGTTGATGGGACTTCAGGGACAAATTTTAGTAATCATATTTTATGACATTGCTTCTGTATGTAATTATATATTTAATGTTCTTTTATTGAATATCATTTGTTTAATTTTACTATAATTACCATAATGATATGTTTGGGGGGAAAAATAAAAAAACCTAATTATTTCAATTCTATTTTTATTTATAAATTGTTAGTGTATCCATTGTGAATGTATTTTGAATTATTACTCACAAAATAAAAAAAATTAAAGTTAAGAATATTATCCTTAAATTTTCATTAGTCATTTTCAAATGTAACATATTACGCCGAAATATGCATATTAATATCGCATACCGTTCCATCTTTAGAACTGCAGATGGGCGAATGAAAAAATTGTTCTATCATTTTTTAAAAAAATATAAAAGCGAAAGTTGTAAAATTATTATTTTGAAAAGTGCACCTGTAAATGATATCACGATAATGAATGAAGCCATATGTTTTAATGAATGGTAATTATGTTTCAACGTTTACTGTATAAAGTGGGCAGGGTTTTTTAGAGAAGGTAGAGTGATCGAGCGAAGAGCCCTTAATGTTGGTAGCGTGGTGAATGTAGAATGGATGTAGCGTTGGCTTGCTTGTCGCTTAAAGAGTTCAAAGGTCTAGCGTAATGAACTTTTTTCCAAAGTTGAGTGTGGTTAACGGGTCAAAGTTGATCATACAACTCAGTTTCTGATTCAGTTTCTTCTACGGCTTCTTGGTGGAAGATTCATTGTTGAAGTTAAAGCTCATTCGCATATACAGGGCGGGTGTCCCAAGGTATATGGATAACGACTTTTTCTCGGAAACTAAGATAGCTAGAAAAAACTAAAAAATACGTGTCCCCGTAGTTTTTGTTAGAAATCCAAATTTAATTTGCAAATTTGTTTTGGTGCTTCCAGAAGCGAGATACAGGCACCAATTTCATTTTTTTAAACGGGGAGGTGTGGTTTTTTTATTTAAGAAATAGATTCCTCTATTTTTTGTAAGAAAAATTTACTTGAACGGTTTTTTTTTCTTTGAGCGATATTTTACAGGTTATGAATGAAAACATGATTCTTATAAGAAATTTCAAAATGATATTATAACGGTTTTTTTGATTGAATAAGAAGAAAAGTACTATTTTATTATAAATTTTACTCCTCATTAATTACAGATCTTGCTCGAACTGGCCCCCACCATTAGAGATGTATTTCTTTGGTCGTAAGGTACAATTGGCAGGGAAAAGCATGTGTATGCATCTCTAATGGTGGAGGCCAGTTCGAGCAAGATCTGTAATTAATGAGGAGTAAAATTTATAATAAAATAGTACTTTTCTTCTTATTCAATCAAAAAACCGTTATAATATCATTTTGAAATTTCTTATAGGAATCATGTTTTCATTCATAACTTGTAAAATATCGGTCAAAGAAAAAAACGGTTCAAGTAAATTTTTCTTACAAAAAAATAGAGGAATCTATTTCTTAAATAAAAACCACACCTACCCATTTTTGTGCCTGTGAAGTTGGTGCCTGTATCTCGCTTCTGGAAGCACCAAAACAAATTTGCAAATTAAATTTGGTTTTCTAACAAAAAAAACTACGGGGACACGTATTTTTTAGTTTTTTTTTTTTTTCTAGCTATCTTAGTTAACGAGAAAAAATCGTTATCCATATAATTGTAGTGGGCGGTGGCAGGGGAAGTGTAATACGTAGTTGACGTGCGCTTGAAGGCTCAAAGTTTGCATCCTGATGAGGCTGCTAATGGAATTATTGGGCCCAGCCCTTTTTTTTTTTTGTACCGAATTTGATGGTGATTGGTTGGACCTGCCACGTGTAGGTTCCGGATTTGAGTCCAGTGCTAGGCTTAGATTTTCTTCCTCTGGGGAGACTCTATAGCTCAATGGCCGGTGATGGACAGTATTGTCTGTAACGACAAACTGACAAAGCTCCTGTTCATATGCCTTAAAAAAAAAAAACATGCATAATGCTTCACTTTTAGGGAAATATTTTGGACTAAATATGAAAATCTAAAAAATTCACAGTATGTTTGTTGGTAAAATTTACATGAGATATAAAATATCTTTCATGCGATTAAAAGATCTAAGCTAAACGAAAAGCATTATTTAGACTAGGCTAACAAATGACGTGAGCTGGCATGTATAGCTAGGATTATATTATGGTATTTATCTCCCGCTCTCTCTCTCTCTCTCTTTGGGCTAACATCATCCTTAGGAGCTACAAACAAAGAAAACCTGATGTTAAATTTTCACTTGCACACTTTCCCTTGCTTCATTTAATATAATTTTAATTAAATAAAATTCTATTTTCAACTTGGAAATATTTTTATTAAACCTTTAATTGGTTAATATATTATTAGATAGACATGTGGTTTGTTGGTTGGAATTACAGTTGCAGGTTTGCATGGTATAAGGAAACTGAAAAGACTACATTATATAAGGGAAGGGATTAGCTAAAAGTGGTTAGCGCGTTGGACTCCCACGCGGTGGTCCCGGGTTCGAGTCCAGTGCTAACCTTAGATTTTTTTCTTCCTAGGTGACTCTACAGCTCATTGTTCGGTAATGGACAGTGTTGTCTGTAGCGAGAGAACATTGTCCGGAAGCCGGCAGTGCACTGAAAAGAAGGCTCCGGGCACTAATGGCCATAGATGTTGAAGCGCCTTAAATTAAAAAAAAAAAAAAAAAAACTACATTCTATGTAGTAAAGCCTTTTTCAGCCCCTAGAGAAACTTTGAAATAAAATCTAACTTTCAATATTACCCAAGAATTATCTCTTAAGATAATTTTGTACAAAAAAAAAAAAAAAAAATTACACAATATCTTTAAGTACGAATATATGATTGTTAAAGTTAACCCTAATCAAGAAAACCGTTGGAACCGTTTCGGTACGGAAAACTGAAAAAAAAAAGAAGAAAATTCGTAAAGTTTTAGTTGACGGATTTTGGTTGAAATATCTTCGTGTCGGTTACAAAGGTTACAATCAATTTATCCCCTGCTCGGACAGCCAGGCTGCGCTGAATGCGCTGAGTTTATGTCTTCACTTCCAGATTGGCGTTAGAATGTTCTAAAAGACAGGAAGAGCTTTCTTCTCTGAAGGATGTGCTTCTAGTGTGGGTACCAAGTGATACGGGAATTTTTTGGGAATGAGGAGGTGGATAGGTTTGCCAAATTAGGCGCCTCTCTTCCTTTCATTGGTCCAGAGCCACGCTGTTGGCGTGTCTTTTAGCACATGTCTGTCAGATTCCAATCATGGACAGCTTCATGCAAGTTCCTCCCTTATGGAGATGAGCTCATTTTGTTTTTCGGCAGTCCAAAATGCGCATCGTTGGCCCGGGCACAGGTCATTAGTGAGACGGACATTGCTGTGTTTTGCACGGAGCGCTCTCAGGCATCTGGTTGGTCTCTAACTGGACATTGTGGTTTTAAGGAGACATCTCTACATAATGGGGCTCATGCCTGATCCATTTTGTACAGTCTGTGAGACAGAGGAGGAAACACCCATCCATATTATGACTGATTGCCGGGTGTGAGGAAATTAGGTTCAGGACCTTTGCTCGGAGTAGAAGAGCAGGCTATTTCCGCTTAAGGTTATTGTCCAATTTTTTTCGGACTGCGTTGAATTTTAGATGGATTAGATCCGGGTCTGGATTTTTGTTCTAGCCCGGATTGTTGTTGTTTTTCTTGGGGTAGCTATATGGACCCAGTGAGGCTTTGGATAGCGTAGGGTTTCCCTCCCCACAGACAAATAATAATAATAATGTGTTTATATCACAGTTCACACTGGTACATAAACCAGCATGCTACGGCAGCATTGCGCACCCAACCACATATTCAAAATTGACAGTTCTCTGTAATCATACTGTTAATGTCTCAAAGATAATGAAATCTATCCGGTATTTTTATAGAGAAAATCGCAAAAAAATAAACTGGAAAAACTTTCAGTATAAATGCATTTTCCAGTCTACCAATTTTCTTCAAACACAAAATTTTGGCCATATATTTTTAATTGTTTTTTGTTGGTTCCGCAAAGCTGGAAAGGATTAGAAGAGACATTTTCCATGATAGCCTGCTTCTTTTTGTGGTCATTGATCGGTTTCGGGCGTTCACCCATCATCACAATGTTTTTGTCAAACAGTATAATAACATAAGACTTGCACACAACAAATACAGTTGATACACTCAAGTTCCCCAGCTAGGCTGAACTAACCACAACAACTATGGAGCCAGTGAGGCTAAATATCTTAACTTGTATTACAATTTAATATAAAAGCCAATATTTATTTTAAACAAACAATGTCTCCTTAGTATATCAACTGTATTTGTTCTGTGCAAGTCTATGTTGTTACACTGTTTATCAAAAAAACATTGTGATAATGGCCGGCCACAAAAAGAAACAGGCTATCACGAAAAATGTGTCTGTTGATATTTCTAAAAAAAATTATTATTTCTAATTAATTAATTGATATTTCTAATTAATAATCATAATTCTAATTAATATCATGAAGAAATCGTTTAATAAACTAAATTAGCACTTCATAGGAAAACAACCGTACCTACCTCTCCCTTAGATTAGATTAGATTATGGGGGTTGGCTATCCAGCCTACGCCATCGCGACCTCTAAAGGTCTATAGTGGTCTGTCTGTTCTTTCAAACTTAGGAGTCCTGATTTTAAAGGAGAACCTTACGTTCTGAAACGTAGGGAAATACGCCATGGTCTTTCAGGCTGAAGTCGTGGAGTTACAACTCTGCGCTAGGGAGATTATAAGGCAAGGGATAGTGGGTAGAAGAGTGGCCATATACTCCGACAGTCAGGCAGGCCTGAAGGCACTTTCCTCACACCAAATAGTCTCAGACTGGTGTGGGACTGCCTACTTACCCTCACCGAGGTGGGTACTCGGAATAAACTGACACTCGCCTGGGGCCGGGACATGCGGGGATCCTGGGCAATGAGAGGGCGATGCCTAGCGGGGTAGGGCTCGCAGGGAACCGTATAGGCCTCGAACCTTTCTGCGGCTTGTCCAGGAGCCTCATTCAAACTTTACAGGGGGGTGGAGAGAATCAGCGATCTCTGTTGGTGGGAGGTACACCAGGACAGAGCGCAGGCAAGCTCTTCATTAAAAGACATTTGCCTAAATTACCAAAAGACCTACGGAGCCCAGACCGAAGGGTTAGTCTACTAACGGGATTTGTAGGCTACAATAGACACAGCACCACCTACTACTTGGCGGATAGTGCAGTATGCCGCATCTGCAGGTTAGAGGAGGGAGACCCCGGCGCATATCCTTTGTGAGTGCGCCCGCTGGGGATTAGGTTTCTCAATTGGGGACGGGCAAATCCCCGGAAGCTGAAAGCTTCATGACTGGAGCCGGCTCTGCTTTGCTAGGATTGATTAGGTGGGCAAGCTGGGGGCTGTCTGTACTTATGGGGTCCCAAAGACTCAATTTGTAGGTCGCAGTGGAATGAGGCTCACCCCTCCCCCCGCTCCTATTCTATTCTAGGAGTCCTGAGAGAAGCTTTTGGATGAAGCTTGCAGGTGTCAGCTTCAAAGAGGCAAAACCTCAGCTATACGAGCCTCTCACACTGACATAGTGCTGTTTCTTCTTCTTCTTCTTCCTGACAAAATCTACACAAGCTATCCATTGTCAGGCCCATGAGATGCGTATGCTCGTTAACTCTACATGGTTAGTAAGGAGGAGACCCATAGGCATTCTTGGCCACACAGCCCTGTTGGATTAATTCTGCAATAAGGCTATTAATAAACTTTTTCGCCCGTCTTTGATCTGTGATTTTAACCCACCACCAGTTCTTGCGATAGCCACTCCTCCAAAAAACCAGTTTACATAAATTTTTCCAGAGGAATGTTTTTAAAAAACTCTTAATTTGTATAGTTGATTTATGAAGTTTAAATTAAAGAAAATCAGTAAAGTAGTACTTCCGGTTGTGGAATTTCTAACAGATAACTTCCTGTCGTATTCCATGGTTATTCCTAAAACAGAATGTCAAGTTGTTGAACTTTCTGCTATGTTTTATTTTTGAGTTATGAACATTTTCCAAAACCCCACTTTTTTGGTGTCCTCAATAAGTGTATTTCCGGTGAAAAAAAAAAAACATCGAAAATTTGAAACTGTTAGACTACTACTTCCTGTAACTAGAAGTAAGAGAAAATAAAAATGAACCCATTTTGTTTTAAGCTTTCTCACGAAACCACTGTAAAACAGTTATTTGAAAAATTAAGCAACCACAACATATAGGAAGGAGGATCCTTTGCCAAATAGGCAGATCGTCTTTAGCCCAACACGAGTTAGATAACATAATCGTATTCTTATTTGGGGGTGGGTTATTTATATAATAACAAATAAAAAAAAAATTAAAAAGTAAAATAAACATTTATTACAACATCCAAAGTAGAATGCAATAAATTATAATGCTTGCCAAAATGCATTGTTGGACATAATCCAGCATTTTATTTTGCAATTCATTTCAAACATACAATGCATTAAACTGAAGTTTTTTTTGTATATGTGTAATGAGTTTGCCATAATAAATTGCATGCAATGCATGAATAAAAACAAACAAATTTACTTTGAATTAAAAAAGATCGATAAGTACAAAAGAAATAGTGTATATAAATTTTCTTTAAGTCTTCAAAGTAGGTTATAAAAGAAAAACCTCGACATGGAGAAGGTTATTATTATGAAGGCCAATATTTATTATTATTATTATTATTATTTATAATGAGAAATAAAAAAAAAAAAAAATTATATTAAATGAATATTGAACAAGTGCATAAATAATTAGCCAGCTTAATCAGGTCACCCACCACTGACGTATATTAAAAAATCGAAATGTTTTAAATATTCAATTATAAATTACCATAAAATTAAGTTCTCCATAAATATATTATTAAGTTTGTAATAAAATAATTTATGAATAATATTGCTTTTAATTTTAATTAAAAAAAAAAAAAAAAAAAAAATCTAGCATGAAACACTCACACAACTTTCCCTAACTGTAGTTAATACAATAATTACGTTTAAGTTGACAAATTTGTCTTATTTCTCAATCATCACATGTCATTCATTATACTTTAAACTATACTTTTTTTTGAAGAGAAGTTGGCAAGTATTATTCATTCTCCTGGTTACGGCCTATTTGAGGAGTAAGTTCATGAACGGCTATATTCTACATCTTCTTTTTACTTTCTCTTACTTAGTAAGAGGAAGTATTGTAATCGTGTCAAATTTTCGATATCGAGTTTTCACCGGAAATATCCGTTTTGAGGTCCCCTGAGTCCAAAAAAGTGGTTTTTAGCAAATGGTCTGTGTGTGTGTCCGTGTGTGTGTGTGTGTGTGTGTTATGTATGTATGAACAGCATAGCTCAAAAACGAAAAATCGTAGTAGAAAGTTGAAATTTGATATTCCGTTTAGGGGTCACCATGGGATCTGACTGTACGTTATGTGTCAAAATTCCTCAACCGGAAGTACCACTTTACTAGTTGGATTTTTTACTTTTTTGCAATTTTCTCAAAAATGGCTCCGACGATTTTCTTTAAACGACAAACATCAACCACACATACAATGAGCTACAACTTTTATTTGAAACATTTCTCCGAGAAAATGCACTGAAGGGCACTTTTGGGGGAGGGGTGGGGTTAGGTTTCCATCTAAAGTGCAATTTCAGTTTGTAAGACAACTCTGTCATCTAAATAATGTTAATTAGTATTAAATATGTTGTTGAAATTCCGAGTTTGAATAAAATCGGATAACCGGAAGTGCGTTTACTTTACCACTTTACTAAATGATTTATTCACTCTTTCGCAATTTTCTCAAAAATGGCTCCGACGATTTTTTTGGAACTTCCTGTAAAACTAAACATGCAAAGATCTACAACTTTTATCTAAAACATTTATCTGGAAAAATTCTTTTAAGGGCACTTTTAGGGGAGGGGTGGAGTTAGATTTTCATCAAAGTGCTATCCTAGTTGATTATACAATTCTATCATCCAACCATAATTAGTTAGAAATAAATAGATGGCTGAAATTTCGAGTTTCAAGAATATGAGTAAACCGGAAGTGCGCTTTTACTGAACAGTTTTTTCAGTTTTCGACGAATTTCATTGAATTTGGTACACTAACTATAAAATTTGTCAATTATCATTTAGAGAACTGGAGTAAGAGAAAGTTGTGTGAGTGTTTCACACCAGATTTTTTTTTATTATATTTCCCATACAGGCTAACGGTGAACTTTAAAAGACATTGGCTAGTTCTGTAGCAAGTAGCACGAATACTTGTGGTTGGATTTGACTGAACAAGTTTTCTCCTGTCAAGCCTCATAAAATCACATAAATGGCCGCCCTGAATCTGTCTTTATTTCTAAGGTTATATCATCACTATTAAATATTTTTTTAAACTAACACCGGTCAATTCGCTGATCAAGGACGTCTTCCTCTTCAATTTCGCATAGTATGCGCGTATTTTCAACAGCTTTAACACTGCGTTTTTTTTTTTCAGTAGTGACGTAAAAATACTAATATATCATTAATAGTTTTCTAAGAATTTCAATCATTAAACATTTCTTTTGCATTTTACCTTTTTTTTATGAATTATCTATACGAGTTCAGCATAAATAACATACTTAAAAAGAAAAATGCTAGACATCTCCCATATATTATATCTGAAGGTTATGACTTGTTAAATATAGATATAAAAGAATACGCTCATTGCACGAACTATTATGAAAAGATATTGTAAGATTATTATTGTAAACTGGGATTCACTGTTTTTTTTTTACATTTCTATTGTGTTTATTCTAGAAATTGTGTAATTGAATAATAATAATAATCATGTAATGTATTATATATTTATAAAATATATAATATAAAGGGTTGTAGTATATTTGCTAAACACGTAAAAAGCAATTTAAAATACAAGAAACACACACACACATACACATATACAGTCACCACAATGATCAAGGTTAAATCCTACAGAGTCTCATTCAACTTGATTGGACCGGCCTTGTGATTACATCATATTTTCTTCTAACTCCCCCCCCAGTTCCACTCCATTCTCCTCCACACATCTAACCATCATCATCATGAACATACATACATCTATATAACACGTCCATTCTTTGATCTAATTTCTACATGTTCCTCATTTAAACTAGATTTATATTTCTGTTTTGTTTGTTTTCTCTTGCTTTTTATTTTGTTTGTTATTTCTATAGTGTTTACTTTTACTGAGCCCTCAATTCCACCATGTACGGTCATTTCTTTCTTTTTTTTTTTTTTGGATCACACTGTATCGTAAGGAAAATTCATTACAAGATGCCTCATATTAGGGCAGCCATCAAAACATGGTTGCACAATAGATTACAAGAATGGTGTAAAAGTGTGGAGGCAGGTGTAAAACTATTCGCCTAGGCTTACTGCAGAATTAATCCAATTAAAGCCTTGGTGACCACTGTAATCTTAACACCCGACAACCGGATAAGCTTTTGTAAGTTTTGCTAGGAGGCAGAAGAAAAAAAACTGCACTGGACTTGCTGTGTCAGGTGTGTGAGCAAGCTTGTATGGCTCTGAGATTTACCCCTCACTTGGGGGAGAAGAAATTGACACCTTAAAGCCGTAATCAGGAGTCTTTCTCCAGACTCTTAAGTATAATTAACCAGGCAAGACTAGAGAGGATACTCTAATTTGTGAGTGCCAAAATAGGGTAATCTATCTATTCATTGCAAGGAAAATTATGATTATTGTCGAGTGGTGTTTTTACAAATACGAAGTTCTTTATACGTCTGAGAACTTTGGAGATAACCAATAACCTTGCCGGATAAGTATGGCTTCTTTTCTGTTTAACAGGTTAAAATTATCTAAGTATCAATTGTGTGGCGAAATAAAAAATAATGGCTGATTATTCATAATGCTCTTGTTTTTACCTGCAGGGGAAAATATGGACAAACAAGCCCCTTTAAGGCGTACGACAATGTATCCGGAAAGCTGTTGTGGTGGTTAGTTCCGCAGAGCTGGATAGCATCAGAGACATTTCCCGTGGTAGCCTGCTTCATTTTGTGGTCATCGACCGGTTTCGGGCGTTCGCCCATCTTCAGGATGCGTTTTTCAGACAGTGTGACAACACAGACTTGCACAGAGCAAATTCAGTTTTACACACAGTGTAAGTCTGTGCAAGTCTGTGTTGTCACAGACCTGATGCCCTCTCTAAGGGGGATTTTCTCTTACAAAACAGTTGGCCAAGTGGCATTGTTATTTTCCTAACGGATTCCTTGTGCCTTTGTCTCTTTAGCAACAATGACCTTACATTTTAGTACCTGACTCTAAAATTCATTATTTTTGCCAAAATTATTTCATTTATAATATTTTTCAAAACTATTTATTTTTGCATTTCTTCTTCCAGTACACTATAAATATATCTTCAAGCGAAAGATTCTTTAATAGTAATGTAATAAAGTGTTAGAGAATGAATTAAGTGCTAAGAGTAATTTTTATTATAGTAAATCTAACAATCAAATATTACGTTATAATTTTATCACGCTAATCAATATATAATATACGTTTTATGTAAAAAAATCGTAGAATTCTATGATGATTCATCGTATCAATCTTATGTAGGAATTCATGACATGTGATATTATCAAGAAAAATATCTCTCCGATTTTTATTAAAGTTTTTGATTGGAATTTATTCAATTTTTTACTTTATTTTTATTGTTTTATTGGCCAAAAAAAATAATTATAATAATTAAAAAATTTGTATAACATTCCTCCTAATATAAAAAACCAACAAAAGTTATCATTCTCGCCCAATATTGTGCGGTCTGACTGACAAATCTTGGAAAGTCCGGCTGATAATTGAAATCAAATTTTAATCTCTGTTTTTGTGTGTTGAGGTGCTGCTCTATAGATTAGATATACATATTTATTGTATATATCGTTTTTAATTTATTATTTGCCTAACAGAGTGACCCCCCACTAGACATGAAAAAACAAATAAATTTGTATTCAGTGTTGTGCCACTTTTATAAAAGAATGTATTATGCCATCGTTATAGTTTTTAAAATTCAATTTAAATTAAAAATTATATTGTGAAGTGTGCTTTGTAAAAGATGCAAAAAAAAAAATAAAACAAATGTGTGACACACTCACACGACCTATTCCTACTAGTTAATACATTCACACATATAAACTGATAAATTTTTCTTTACCCATTAAATTTTACTCATTTATCCGTTACATATGTAAATATACAGGTAGTGGGGGACAAATACTTAACCAGACAGGTAGTGGAAGTGTGATTGATTACATTAATTATCCATTAGATATCGTCAATAACATTGAAAAATCTGAGATATTTTCCTTGATAGCCTGCTTCTTTTTTTTTTGTGGTCATCGACCGACTTCGAGCGATCGCCCATTATCAGGGGATGCTTTTTGCCAAATTTACTTGATATTTATTTATTTAGTTGAGATTTAGCTGGGAATTTGACGGGTTTAAATATAATGGGATCCGAAACATTAAAGATTCATAGGATCCGAAGAGTGGAGAAGAGCTTTTGGATGTAAATTTGTGTCTATCCAAATCTATGTTATCTTACTTTTTGACAAAAAGCATCCTGATAATGGGCGAACGCCGAAACCGTTCTATGACCACAGAAAGGAGCAGGCTATCATGGAAGATATCTCTGATGCTTTCCAGCTCTGCGGAGCCAACCACAACTACATTGAACAAATGTAAATAACAATTGAAATTTAATATAATGTATGTGAGAGAGATTTTAGAGTGATCAACTAGAATGAAAAGAACACACTGCAAGGAATTTATAGTAAAATAGAAGTTAGGTAGCGAGAGAAATATAAAGAGACAGACTGAGTGATGAGAAGGAAGTGGGATAGGTTGCTGACTGGTATGTAAACAGAGCGTAAACTATCCTGAACTTTACTGCTGTCGCTCTATTTATATGAATCGAGCTGTCCCATCCCTAGTCTGGCCTAGGGAGTATACTAATGTGTGTACTCATTGGCTGCATCCCTGGATTTGACTGGACTCGATTAAAATTATTTCCTTTCGGTATGAACAAATGAATCAAATCATTGAATCTATCTAGCCACCAATAGAAACGCTTGGAAGTGAAGCCGATTCCGCAAAATCGTTCCAAATTCAATGCTGCCTGTAACTAGGAATCCATCCTTACATTTGCAATACAGATCGCACCACATAGATCACGTTCCCTATGTTGTATTATATTATATTTTATTACTTTCTCATATTTTTTAAATATTCTAAAAAAAGTTAATTTAAAAATGTTAATTAGACAAATAAATGAACATTTTTTTTTTTTTATGAAAAAATGTGCGACAGACATATGTAAAATAGATAAGAAAGGGAGGGGCTAATATTATGTTTGGCGCTATAAAGGATGTGAGAAGGAGAGAGAGAATAAGAGAGAATGGATTTCATAGAAATAAACTAGAATATATGCTGAACACTGTATAATGAAAAGACCACACAAACTTGCAAGGACTTTACAGTAAAATAGAAATTTGGTAACGAGAGAAATATAAAGACACAGACTGGGGTGAGTGATGAGAACAAGGTAGTAGAAGTTTGCTGCCTGGATGTAAACTGGTCATAAAACTGTCCTATTTTACTGCTGCCACTCTATTTATATGAATCCAAATTGTCCTATCCCTAGTCTAGCCTAGGAAGAGGGGAATAAGCTAACTTTTGATTCATTTTTAATGCTGTGTTTCTCCACTTTTCCGGATCCTATGAATCTTTAATGATTCGAATCCCAATTATAATTAATGCGTCACATTAACAGAACTTACCCAAAATCACTTCTTTCTTTTCACAAGAATTTTTCAAATGAAACTGATACTCTTATATATCTGTGCATTGATCTCAAAGAAAATCATTGATAATTCCCCCCCCCCCCAAACAACAAAAAACCTCAAGAACTTCTACCAAGGAATTCTTACCAATGCTTCTGATGCATATTAATATTATATAAGAAGTAAAAATACCATACATTGTACAGAAATGGTACTTTAGAAGAAAGCATAACGCTAATGTTCCTTCAGAACCACCACAACTAAAAGATTAGTTTTCCCGGATTAAAATATCAAATAAAAGTGATAGATATTTATGTATTTAGATAGTATATAATGTTTGAAGAAAATCATTATAATCATTTTCAAGAAAATTACGAAAACTCAAAACAAAACAAAAAATTCAGTAAAAACCAATATCTTTGTTAGCTTTCTGCAATTTTTCGTTTTTCCCCATCAAAAGTTCCCAAAAAAACTTTTATGAAAACTTTTAAGGGGTCTTTAAAACATGTATATCTGATGAAAATTCAAATTTTTCCAAAATTTGAACACTATCCATCTATGGGCAGTATAGAGAAAAGTATAAAAGAGAGGGCTCAGGCTACATCCGTGTCTTATACCTTGAGTAAAAGTCTTCACAATATCCTTCCGTCATCTTGTAAAGGATTAATGTGACCTTTTTCTTTTCTAGTTATTTTTATTGAAGAAAAAATTTTAAGTGATTTATTTTTTTTGTGTAAAACATTATTATACACTACCTACACTACAACAACAAAAACAACGGAATTAAAAACGTTTATAATTATTACCCAGATTGAATATAATTTGTCCTTTAGAATTTGAGAATCAGGTAAAAAAGAAAAAAAAAAAAATACTAACCTATATTTAGCGAGATTTACATATATTAACTGCTTTTTGATGACGTGTTGACTAAATCAAATATTGGCTTTTGTCAATACTTCTGTATTTTAAATTTGTTTAAATAACAGTTCATGTTTAGGTGACTGCTACTTTTAACAAACCGTTGAGACCGTTTCTTTTTTTTTTCTTTTTTTAATTTTCCTTCAGCTCAATTGAAAAGCAAAAAAAAAGTATAATTTTTATTTATCTATTATATAATTCTTAATATTTTTAAATTTTAAATTGATTGCCTAATTCTCCTTCATATTTTTCCATTTATGGATGAAGCGTCCTTCTTTAAATTATTGATGATTTTATTTTCCATTTCGTTAAGTTCATCATCATATGGCTATTAATGATTGTTATACTTTTTACATTCTTGTAGTATTTACTTAGGAAGTATTGCGATAGGGTAAAAATTTTGGAAAGGATGAGATTTCACCGGAAATACGTATTTTGAAGTCTTCTAAGTAAGAAAAAATCTCTGTATGTACGTATGTTTGTGCGTGTCGGAGGAAGTTTAAACTTGATATTCCATTAAGGTACTATCACTGTTCGGAACAGCATGTCTGTGGAAGATCTTAGGCTATTTTCCCTTAAGATTATTGTCCGATTTGTTCGGGCTGCGGTGAATCTTAGATGAATTAGACTCGGGTCTGGATATTTGTTCTAGGCCCGTTTTGTTGTTGTTTTCCTTGGGGTAGCGTAGGGTTTGGTCCCTCGCCACGGACATTTAATAATAATAATTATAATAGGTACTATCACCGCATCTAGGCCACATATCTGTCAGGCTTCCAGTTATGGATTGCTTCTCAGCATTCATCCTTATGTATGAGCACAGTTGGTTGTTGGCAATCCAAAAATGCTCATCGGGGATCCGGACAGGACTATTAGTGAGTGAGATGTTGCTGTGTCTTTCACGGCACTCTCTCAGGCATGTGTGGTTTAATTCCTTACTTGGACATTGTTTAAGGAGACATCCCTAAGTAATGAGGTTTATGCTGGATCCATTTTAGAGTCTATGAGACAGTGGAGGAAACAAATACCCATCCATCTTATGACAGATTGCTTCGGTTGTGAGAAATTTAGGTTCAGGATCTTTGGTCCGGAAAAGCATGTCTGTGGAAGTGCTTAGGCTATTTCCCTTAGAAATTATTGTCCGATTTGTTTGGACTGCGGTGAATCTTAATTGGATTATACTCGGGTTGGGATATTTTTTCTAGTCCTGCTTTGGGGTAGCTATATGGGGCCCAGTGAGGCTTTGGATAGAGTAGGGTTTGGTCCCTCCCCACAGACAAATAATAATAATAATAATAATAATAATAATAATAATAATAATAATAATAATAATAATAATAACCATCGCATCTGACACGAATGTTCTGGAAAAATCATCCAACTGGAAGGACGGTTTTATTGGATTTTTTTTCTTATTTTTTTCTCAATTTTCTCCTAAACCTAAAATACTTACCGTTCCAGATACAAAACATATCACTACATATTTACCAGGAAACATTCCCCTGTTCCCCCAAATTGATTTTTTTAGAGCGGTTTTGGGAAGTTCTTTCAATTACGTTTTTATTTAAACTAACGTTACATGATGATCTTAAGACAGAGGGCGCCCGCCCACAATGTTTATAGCCAATTTATGTATACTTTTCTAATTTTAATTTGTTAATAATTAATTGGTGTAAGAGAATTTTCGTTTCTTTATCTGTTTTTACACCAGATTTCGGACTTTTTTTTTTTTCTTTTTTTTTTAATGAAAAATAATCCTTTCTTACAAGTGGTAGATTTCATTACTGTATGCATTAGATTCATCTATACAAAAACTGTGAAATAAAAAAAAAAAAAAATTGAAAATATTAGGAGAAGAAGATTATATTCAAATACTTATTATCCTTTCTAGGACATTTATTTCAACATAGAATATGGGGGTGCGTAAAAAAAAAACGTTTTTTCTTTGTTTATTGCTGACATTGCAGTCCCACATTTCCTAGCTATTTTCGTTCAGCACAAAAGATTTTTGGGATATTTGGCATCATGACAGAACCTTAAGCCCATATTTATTGTGAAAAAGAAAATACAAAAAAAAAAAAAAAAGTTGTAGGTGCTTTAGTAGTTTATGTAGAATATTAGAGAAACTTTTTATTTATTTTTTTTATTTTTTCCTAATTTTTAGTGAGCCCATAAAGACGAAATTTCCATGAATACAACTGCAAAAAAATAAATAACTGATAATGATGAAAAAGTTCTTAAAGTGGCGCCATTTTATCTCTTTCTTAAATTCAAGTTCGTCATTTCAAATGTATATTTTTAAAAATACTTTTTTCTAGTTCACATTCTTTTTTCTTCCACTTTTTCTTGCTCCCTAGTAAGAGAAATTATTACAATCGTATCGATACTTTTCAAAATTAAATTTTCTCTGAGTTTTCTCCAAGTTCAGGGGGGGGGAAACTAATTTTCTCAGCGAATAATCTGTATATTTATAATAAAAAAAAAAAAATCTGGTGTGAAACACTCACACAACTTTCTCTTACTCCAGTTCTCAAAATGATAATTGACAAATTTTATACTTTGTGTACCAAATTTAATGAAATTCGTCCGAAAACTGAAAAAACTGTTCAGTAAAAGCGCACTTCCGGTTTACTAATTTTCTTGAAACTCGGAATTTCAGCCATCTATTTATTTCTAACTAATTATGTTTGGATTATAGAATTGTATAATCAACTAGGATAGCACTTTGATGAAAATCTAACCCCACCTCTCCCCTAAAAAAGTGCCCTTAAAAGAATTTTTCCAGAGAAATGTTTTAGATAAAAGTTGTAGATCTTTGCATGTTTAGTTTATATACGAAGTTTCAAAAAAAAAATTATCGGAGCCATTTTTGAGAAAATTGCGAAAAAGTGAATAAATCATTTAGTAAAGTGGTAAAGTAATTGCACTTCCGGTCATCCGATTTTTTTCAAACTCGGAATTTCAACAACATATTTAATTCTAATTAAAATTATTTAGATGACAGAATTTTCTAATAAACTGAAATAGCACTTTATATAGAAACCTAACCCCACCCCTCCCCCAAAAGTGCCCTTCACTGCATTTTCCCGGAGAAATGTTTCAAATAAAAGTTGTAGGTCTTTGTATGTGTGGTTGATTTTTGAAGTTTAAAGAAAATCGTCGGAGCCATTTTTGAGAAAATCGCAAAAAAGTAAAAATCTAACTAGTAAAGTGGTACTTCCGGTTGAGGAATTTTTGACAGCTAACGTAGTGTTAGATCCCACAGTGATATAAAAACGGAATATCACTGTTTCAACTTCTACTGTTTTTCGTTTTGAGCTATGCTGTTCACAACACACACACACGACACACCCCAGGAACACACACACACACACACACACAGACCATTTGCTAAAAACCACTTTTTTTGGACCTCCAGGGAGGGATATATCCGGGGAAAACTTAATGATGCAAAATTTTTGACAATTACAACCTCCTCTCGAGGAGTAGAGATGTTAATAAAAAATCTGGTGTGAATCACTCACACAACTTTCTTTTACTCCATTTCTCAAAATTATAATTGACAAATTTTTATAATCAGTTAACAAATTAATGAAAATTCGTCGAAAACTGAAAAAAAAAAAAAAAAAAAAACTGTAGGAGTAAAAGCGCACTTCCGGTTTTCTAATTTTTTTTTTTTTTTTTGGAAACACGAAATTTTGGCCATCTATTTTATTTCTAATTAATTTTGTTTGGATGATAATCCCCTATAATGGCACTTTACAAAGAAACATAACCCCACCTCTTCCCCCAAAAAGTGCCCTTAAAAATGAATTTTTCCAGTGAAATGTTTTAAATAAAAAAAAATGTAGCTCGTTGTATGTACACCTGATATAACAAGTTTGAAGAAAATCGTCGCAGCCATTTTTTGAGAAATACGTAAAAAAGTAAAAAAATATAGTGATACTTCCGGTTGAGGAATTTTAACAGATAACGTACTATCAGATTCCATGGTAATATCTAAACGGAATATCAAGTTTCAACTTTCTATAGTTTTTCATTTTTGAGCTATGCTGTTCACATACACACACACAGACCATTTGCTAAAAACCACTTTTTTGGATTCAGGGAACCTCAAAAAGGATATTTCCAATGGAAAACTCCATATCGAAAATTAGACACAATTATTACAATTACAAAAAAATATCTAAAGATAAAAAAAAAAAAATCGTAGATAGCTCAAATTCAATATTCCATTAATATACTATCACCGCATCTGACAATAAAGGATTTGGTGAAAAAATCCATTAACCAGAAGTGCCCGGCGACTTTTTACTGGTAATTTTGTTCTCCCTCAGTTTTTCACAAAAAAAAAAAAATTGGCTTCAGCGATTTTCTTTTAAATTTTATATACTATATAAAACACCTATTTGCCTATTTACTTTTATTTGAAACATTTTATTTGATTTATTAGCTCATATTATACGTGAGAAATTAATATCTTAATGAAAATAGTTACAAATCTCAGCGAATTCTTAATGTGATCTACAACAGATTTATTGGTACTAATTTTTAATATCTGATGAAGATAGGATTGATTTATAAAGATCAGTCTTTAACGTGAATATCACATTGGAGCTGTACGTATATGTTCTATTAGAAAACTGATAGTGAACACCTAGACAATTTTAAACTGAAGAGTTATTGTTGAAAACGTTTTTGTTTTTATTTTTTATTTACTACCAAAAGTTTTCGTGGTATTTTATTATGTAGACTAGACTCCCATGCAGAGGGCCCGGGTTCGAGGCCAGCTGTGCTGCCCTTAGATTTTTTTCTTCCTAGCAGCCTCTACAGCTCACTGTCCGATGATGGACAGTGTTGTCTTTAACATTGTCCGGAGGCCGGCAATGCACTGAGAAGTCTCCGGGCGCCAATGACCATAGATGTTGACGCGTCTTACTTAATTAAACCAAACCGTCCAGCGGTGATATTTCCTCTCACTTCTGGAAAACAAAAGAAAACCTCCAATATATCTTTAACCATTCAACAACGTTCATTCGACATAAAATTCAGTTATGAAGGAAATATTCGACTCATTAAAATCTGTAATTCCCCTGCAATCATCCTACTTAAAATTATTTTGATTTCCAAGATTTCTGTCTGGATTATTCCATCTTCCTTTATATTAAATTATTTGAAATTGATTTCCTCTTAAAGTTTCTAAGATAGACTTTTCATTTTTGTCATAGAAAGAAATTTTGCTCTAAGCCTCCCGCCAGAATTCGAAAATAACATTTTTCGGATTTAGGTCGAACGATTTTTATTGAATATATATTTAATCAGGCAGACAATACGATGGGAAAACACTGCATTCTTAATCACTGCACACTTTAGAAATGTAAAGTAAAACAAACAAAACAAATTCTGTGATGTATTCAATAGTATCTCCTTCGCAAAAAATTAGAAAATTAAAAAATCATTGTGTTCATAATAATACGCCATGTCAAGCATTTGATGCATTAAGACAACAAAAGAAATTTGAAATCCAACAAACCAGAGGTTCCAGAAGAATAGGGAATACCTTGTTGTGGTGGTTGGTTCCGCAGAGCTGGAAAGCATCAGAGACATTTTCCGTGGTAGCCTGCTTCATTTTGTGGTCATCGACCGGTTTCGGGCATTCGCCCATTATAAGGATGCGTTTTTCAGACAGTGTAATAACACAGACTTGCACAGAGCAAATTGGTGTGGTGTTGTTGTAGTTTGTAGTGGTAGCTTGTGGCGTGAGCGGTTTTTTTTATGTAAAGGGGCTTGTGTTTGTAAGTTTTAAGAGAAGAGAAGTAATATGAAATAATCAAGAAATCAAGAAAACACTGGTAGATTAAATTAAATATATTATCTTTAAAGATATTTAAATATTATTTACAATATCACAAAGAGAGCACCACTGTTTTTAAAATAAATATAATTATTCTCTAAGCAAATTTAAGAACTTTTTAATATCACAACTATTATGCTTAATAGATCAATTGTTAATCTAGAATAAATGTTAATCTATATCACTGGCACTGAGTTTAAGAGAGAGAGCGATTCCTGAAGCAAGTGTTCTGGCATTGAATGTCTATTTCAGATTGTTCTTAAAGGAATGGTCTTCTCTTCATAGTTCAAATTCTTTCAAAATAATGCTGATATGTCTGGGAGGGAGTTTTATTGTTTTACCCTAACTGTTTCTTGCCCCTTTGTCTCTTGGTTTGCATTGACCTAGATTGTAATATACCTGACTCTATCCCCATCACTAAAATACAACTATTTGAACTAGCTAATTTTTACAAAATTATTTTTACTAAACTATTTTCCAAAACTACATTATTTTTTTCCATTCCGTTCTTCCACTATATTATTAAAAAAAAAAAAAAAAGTATTAATCAATTATTTTAAAATTGTTTCCCCTGGGCCGCAATTAGAAGACATCCTGTGGGCTGTTTACGGGCCCGTGGATTTGGACGGACACGCCTGCTCTATAAGAGTACCAGATCGATACAATATTTAGTACATAATATTAAGGTACTATAAGAGCATTGTTAGAAAATACTGATTAACGGAGAAATACGATTTTATCTGATTTGAATTTTGGCAAAACCTTTTTTCTTCAAACTTGGAATGCTATCTGCTTTAATGCTTAACACATTATTATCAGTTTTCCGGTAAAAATTAATTTTTGACTGTTAGTTTCTGATTGTAATTTTATTTTATATGCTGTAAAGTTTATATATATATATATATATATATATATATATAAATTTTCCTCTTTGCTTTAGTTTATCTATTTATAGGCATGTGAATAACCTTAACTTGGTTTCCACACATGGCCACATTTTTAGAACGTTTCTTAGAAGGATATAAGAGCCGTTACTGATTGTGTAGCAGCGTGTCAGTGGATTGCATTTTTTTGAAGCACATAAAAAACACGTATAACTTTTTACCTCAAAACAATCGTCTTTTTTTTTTTTTAGAAGTAAAATAACTGCATCCATAAATTATAGAATATTATGATGTAAATGAGTTATAATTATGCTAGTAAACAATTCTGTTTATTACTGACCTTCAATGGTTATATACTTTAAAAAAAAAATAAAAAAAAAAAAAAAACAATGAAATTAATTATAAATTTTTGTTTACAATATGGATTTCTTTGTAAACAATTTGAAGTGCTAAATCTTTTAAATATTTAAATGACATTTTATTGCCCTTTTGAAAATATAAATTAATTTTTGAAAAGTTAAGTTACGCACTGTTGCTTTTACGTCCAACAGAAAGTCGTCATATGTGTAAAAATTATAGAGATAAGCTCATCATTATTACAGCTCCTCCCCCCCCCCCCCCAAGAACCACCAAATATCAATTTTCCTGGAGAAATGTTTTCAAACAAAAGGAAAAGCCCATCTATATATATGTAGTAGTTTATGAAATTTAGAAATAAATATCGAAAATTGGAAATAATTAAAAAAAAATAAATAAATAAACCATTTAATAAAGCCACCCTTTTAGTTAATAAATTTCCACAGAAACTTTCCTGGTTAAACCGGTAGTGAGGAATCTACAAAAAGTTGATTATCAAATTTTGAAGCTTCCTGTGACTTTCTGTAGTTTCTTAGATACTTTGTTCACACATACTCGTACAACGTACAGATCAATCGCTACAAACTTTTTTTATTTCATACTTAGGATACTTTAAAAACATATATTTCCATGGAAACGCAATTTAAAAAACTTTGAAATGTTCATAATATTTCCTCTTCTAAAATTCTTTCAAAACTACTGTAATTTTTCTACTTATTTATTTATTTACGATTATTATTATTATTATTTTTTTTTTAATATTTGACAAATTTAAGGCTCAGTAATGGCCACTGACGTCCGGGATCCTTTTTAGGTGACCTGCCAGCTTCCGAATTATTATTCTCCAATTGGAGACAACATATCCCCTTTACTAGACAGACAATGAGCTTTAGAGAGGCTCCTAGGAAAAGAAAAATCTAAGCCATTACATGGTCCTGAACCCAGAAAATCTCCCAGAAAATTGTAAACATTTCCCATGAATTTCAAACTTTCAAATTTTCTAAACAAAAAAATCATGATAATTTTCGAATTAATATTTATAAATAAGAATTCTTATGGAATTTATATGGAAATTCCATGTCAGTCGCTTATCTAAGTGTAGTAGTGCCAAAATAACGGACGTGGTTTTTCGCAGGGATAAAAGTAGCGAACGCATAGACGGAAGGGGATAGAAGGTATTTACTGTACAAATAAATACAGTGCATGTGATGTTGGAAATCAGTGAAGGGCCAATGATGACCAATGATGTCATTTTTGTTACTTTGTGACTAGACTGGAAACGTCCTATAAAAAAATTAAGTTTTTTTTTTTAAAAAAAAAACTGCAACTTTAAAAATTAAGTCTTTTAAAAAAAAAGAAGTGATTTTGGGTATGTTCTGTGAATTTGACGCTTTAAATTATAATAGGATTCGAATCATTAAAGATTCATAGGATCCGGAAGAATAGAGAAAGACAGCATTAAATGAATCAAAAGTTAGCTCTTCCCCTCTTCCTAGGCTAGACTGGGGATAGGACAGTTTGGATTCATATAGCGTGATAGCAGTACAGTTTAGCAGACCGTAGTTTACATCTAGTCAGCAACCTTCTACTATCTTCTTTCTCATTACTCAGCCCAGTCTGTGTCTTTATATTTCTCTCGTTACCAAATCTCTATTATACTGTAAAGTCCTTGCAGTTTATGTGTTCTTTTCATTATACAGTGTTCAGCTTATATTCTAGTAGTTTATTTCTCTAAAACCCATTCTCTCTAATTCTCTCTCTTTCTCACGTTATGGCACAAATGAGGAAAATTAACCCCCACCCCCTTTTCGTACCTATTTTACACATGTCTGTCGCACATTCTTTCGTAACAAAAAAAATGTTCATTTATTATATTACTTTTTAAGATTATTATAATTTTTTAATATCATTTTGTCTAATTAACATTTTTAAAATAACTTTTGTAGAATATTTAAAAAATATGAGAAAGTAACATAGGGAACGCGATCTATGTTGCGCGATCTGTATTGCAACTTAGATCTGTATAGCCACTAATATCGGCCGGATGATTCCATACATTGTTATTAGTTAGTTGAATTAGTGACAGCGCACTGATGAAATTCAATGATAACGTGAACAAGTTAGTGGCATCAAGCCTACTAAAGCCCGACCAGAAGCTTAATGTCATAAATCAGTATTTATTCCCTGCTCTCACGTACCCCCTTCAAACTGCACCTCTCACAAAGTTATCCCCTGCAGTGCTAGACGGTCTGGATACCGTGATTCGTCGTAGCGTCAAAGCAATGATTGGCTTGCCTGCCAACACAGCCACGGCGATGCTGGATGCCCCACGGCGTTACCGAGGGTTTGGGTTGCTTCGTTGCATCTGGGAAGCACCCTTGCAGCAGTGGTCCATGGCTCAGAAGTTAGCCAAAGTTGACGATTCTATTTTCCAGTCTACCTTCGCGTTTAGCCGCGAGGTTAAGGAATGTGCGGATAGGCTGGGCCTGAACAATGTCAATGTCGAGGAAGCCCACAATTTAAGAAAGATAAGGCAACAGTTGAGAGAAAAGGCCTTTGACGATTGGGCGAGTTGCAAATGGCAAGGCTACGGTGTCCAGCATTTTAGAGACACTACGTATGGGAATAAATTTGTCTATGAAAAACAATTATTGTCTGGATCTGAGTGGACGAATGCACTGAAGCTGAGTTTTAATTATGCTTCACTCCGCGGTGTGCCAGGCGTCGGCAATCAGGCGATGCGAGATGTTGGGCTCCTCTGCCGCAAATGCGGAAGAGAGACCGAAACTCCGGCCCATGTGCTGGAAAAATGCCCGAACAACATGCTCCTCGTCACTCGCCGACACCACAATGTCAAACGTAGGGTCATCGAGTTATTAAAGGAAAAAGGCTATGCATGCTATGAGGAGGTCTACTGTGTTGACACGGACGGCGCCTCAAGATACGCAGATATAGTAGCATTCGATAAAGATAGTCTATCTGCGTTAGTTGTCGACCCTACGGTTAGGTATGAGAGAAACGATCCAGACCAGGCCAAGCAGATTAATGAAGAAAAGAGAGCGATTTATGAGAAGTGCGTAAACTTTCTCCAAGAAAAGTTCCTACAAGAATTTGGAGAAAGGAACTTTGCAGTTCACAGCTTATGGTTCGGCTCTCGGGGGGCAATCCCAATGGCTACTGCTGAATTTTTTGATAATGTCGGCATTGACAAGGGGAATTTGACCCGGCTGGCGGAGCAAATTATCTTGGATTCCTTGGGAATCCTCCATAATCACGTCTACGGTCATTGATAAATGGTATTATTTAAGGCCCTGCGTATTGAGTCTATTTATGTATGTTTCATTCTTATTTCGCTTATTCTTTGCGCTATTTACTTTAGTTTTGTAACGTTTGTGTCTTTTGGACTTGAGATTGTCTCATGAAGATAGATTAGTAATCTGTGTTTTTTATAGCAACTCAATGAAATTGAGCAGCCACATCGACTTGGTTTGTCGCTGTAATCTCTCTACTTTGAATCTATATGTATAGATTATTAATTGTAATGTATCTAAATAATTAATCTAATGTATTTAGATTAGTAATTGTTGGCAATATTGCAGTCTGGCGCAATGGTCGTGGTAAAAAAAAAATGTGTATTTTAAGTGAACCAGAGGATCTGGTAATCTAATACAGTATAGGGAAGAAGTTATATTATCCTATAGTTGAAGATATAAAGTGAGAAAAATCAATAAATAAGATTATTTCGACTATTTTCTAATATACATAACTTTATATTACGCAACAACTTTATTAATAATAAAAATTTCCACAAATTATCTCATTTGATTTTAATGAAAAAGCTAAAAAGAAGAGGTTACCATTTTTTTTGTATACTTTTTTTTTTTTTTTTTTTAATCAACAATACTGTTGTAAGATAAATGAAAGTGGGCGGTGATAAGGGGGAAGGAGGAAGGAGAAAGCTAATGACGTCAGAGCAACGTTTCTATGGTAACATCAAATTTACTTATGCATTTTGTGTTTGCAAAGTTCTTCATATTTACAAAACAACGACCTCTTCTCTACAAAGTTAATCGCCCTTCCATTATCAAGGGAATAACACCATCCACCAAACTGAAGAAGGCTTTTGCTTCCTAACTCCTCTCTCGCCCTCACTCTTTTGCTACAACGCCAGGTTATATTCTCTTGCTAACATGTCAACCTAACCCACGAGATGTCGTGGGTGGGTCGGTGGGTGGGGGGAGGACAAAACATTCTGTAATGAGCTTAGATCCCGTTGGGGAATACCCTTTCTGTTGAAAAACAGGCTTTGTAAACTATTAAATAAACAAACCAATTTTTTGAATACTTAGAAATTTAATTAATGATTTTTCTATTGAATTCTGTGGTTTCTACTTATTAATTAATTAATTTATTTTCTATGATTCCTTTTTATCTTCTTTTATCGCCTTGAGTGGAAATATTTCGAAATATTCGAAGTCATATTTTCGTAATTGAATTTAATCTAGGGAATGATGTGATCGAAAGAATTTATTGTTACTGATACGTCCTAATCAATGGCAACATTATTAGTGTCTAAGCAACAAAACTTCGTCTAAGCCATCCAGGATATTTGCTTAAATTTGGGGCCAAATAAGGAGTCAATAAGGAATCAATACACTTTCAAGAATCTTTAACCATTCAACAACGTTCATTAGAGATAAAATTAAGTTATGAAGGAAATATTCGACTCATTAAAATCTGTAATTCCCCTGCAATCCATACTACTTAAGATTATTTTGATTTCCAAGATTTCTGTCTGGATTATTCCATTGCTATATTGAATTATTTGAAACTGATTTCCTCTTAAAGTTTCTAAGATAGACTTTTCATTTTTGTCATAGAAAGAAATTTTGCTCTAAGCCTCCCGCCAGAATTCGAAAATAATAATTTTCGGATTTAGGTCGAACGATTTTTATTGAATATATATTTAATCAGGCAGACAATACGATGGGAAAACACTGCATTCTTAATTACTGCACACTTTAGAAATGTAAAGTAAAACAAACAAAACAAATTCTATGATGTATTCAATAGTATCTCCTTCGCAAAAAATTAGAAAATTAAAAAAATCATTGTGTTCATAATAATACGCCATGTCAAGCATTTGATGCATTAAGACAACAAAAGAAATTTGAAATCCAACAAACCAGAGGTTCCAGAAGAATATGGAATAGCTTGTTGTGGTGGTCGGTTCCGCAGAGCTGGAAAGCATCAGAGATATTTTCCGTGGTAGCCTGTTTCATTTTGTGGTCATCGACCGGTTTCGGGCATTCGTCCATCTTAAGGATGCGCTTTTCAGACAATGTAATAACACAGACTTGCACAGAGCAAATTCAGTTTATACACTCTGTATAAAAACACTGTCTGTTACCATACTGTCTGTTATCACACTGTCTGAAAATAGCATCCTGAAGATGGGCGAACGCCTGAAACCGGTCGATGACCACAAAATGAAGCAGGCTCCACGGAAAATGTCTCTAATGAATAGGCGTACCATTGGCTGGAATGAACAATTATTGGAAATTTCCAGTTTTTGGTAATTAGACATAAGAAGAGTATTTTTGAGGTATTAAAAAGACTAAGTCAATATCTTTGCCGCCTGTACCCTTTTTACCATTGCAATGCCGGCTCCCGGGCATTATTCTCTGTTATAAACGATATTGGCCCATCAACGACTGCACAAGCTTCTAAGAATAGCAATGCTTGGACTTGAACCTGCGAGCAAGTCTAGCGCGGTTATCCTGGCCTTGTCCCCCATCATTATTAGAGAAGTGTATGTTTCATGATCTTGATCAAGTACGATTTCTATTTGTAAAAGATATAGTTTCAACAAAGACCATATGACCACAAAAGTTTAAGACGCATAAAACAAAAAAATGTTATAATAGGTGGTTGGTTTTTATAGACAAGGCAGTTATTTAAAATCTATATACTATTTTAACTTGTTACTAATAATGTAATAATATATTTGATTAAGAACAGTGATTACTTAAGCTTGGGTTGTGATGATATCTTCTTGATGTTTTCAAGGCTGTTATATTTTGTTTTAACACCTTTTACTAATTTTGTCTCTCTCTCTCTCTCTTTCTTCTAAGGATTTGAACAAGAACTTATTGATTGCTAGTCAGAGTATGCCAGTGGCGCAGTAATTTGGTGATGATCTTGAACTGCCCAGCTTATTTAAATACTTAAGAATATGATTTCACATGTTTCCATTGACTGATAATATTCATCCATTTAGATAGAGTAGTAGAAAAATTAGTAGAAAGTATGTAGCAAAAGAAAACATGTAACTAGCTTGGAAATTCAGAATTAATTAGGAAGAAGGGATAAATTTCCATTTATACTTTCTTGATTGAGATTTAATTCTATCATATCAACTGCAAAAATTTACAAAAGCAAAACAGAATGTGCAACATCTGCTGCAAAACTTGCCTATTTTACTATCTCTGTTCATATTAAATTTCATCTTTGCCAAACTTATATTAACTTTACATAAAGTCTAACGCAAGATTCTTAATTTCAACTAACGCAATTATTTTGGAGATAGTATTTATTATTCTCATAATATATTTAAATTCTTCTATTAACATATTGAAAGGGCACTATCTTCGGAGTTATAATTGACATTTTTTCCCCCCTTCAAACTCATACACTTTACTAAATATTTATTAGTTTTTATGTTAATATCATTGGGAAAACTCTAAACTTAATGGAACATTGTTTTTTGAGGCTCATTTCTATTCCTTCAGAAACATTTCTCGAAGAAACTTCGCAAAAAAAAAAAGTGTTTAATGAAACCGACGGCGTTTCTATGTGGTGGTGGTGGAAAATCAAAGAAAACTGGAAAAAGTAAAGACTGTCCAGAAAAGACACAATTCCCCAATCAACGGCTTTTTATTTAAACTCGGAATTTTGGCAACACATTTATACTAATTAACCCTAGTAAGGGCAAGATGAAAAGTTTTCGGCCTAGCCCTATAGATGGCACTGTTACAAATGAAATTACTGTTTTGTTATGTTGGCATACTTGTTGCAAAAGTAAAATACCAAATGTGAATTTGATCAGACAAATAGTTTGCTTTTAAAAGGCTGTTTAAAGTGAGCGTATTGTTGTGTGTGTTTTTGACAAAAATGAATAAACTTGAATACCATTCCGTCATAAAATTCTTCGTTTTTGATGAATTGCTAAAGTTGGTGAAAGTGTATAAGGAGCCTTCAGTTATCCTTTGTTATCATCAGTAAAAAAAAAAAAACTAAAAAACAAAAGGCAGCTGAGTTTAAACCTAGTCGTACATCGATTGAAGATAATCCACGTGAAGAACGACCAAAAAAACTGCAACTACCGAAGAATATATCGAGAAGATATACAATATAGTTCTTTGGGATTTAAAGTTCTTCTATGGGACGATTTTAAAAGGGTATGTGGATAGCTAAGGCTGTAGGCATCTTAGAAGAAAGAACTCCGTATGATAAAGGTTTGTGCAAGATGGATGCCGCATTTGTTAAATGCTGATCACAAAAAAAATGTGGAATCAAGTTTCTCAACAATGTTTGGTACCGTTTTTAAGAAGAATCCAACCGATTTTTTTGCTCCGGTTTGTTACGTTGGATGAAACTTTACGTTTCACTACTTTACACCTGAGTCAGAACAATAGTCTAAGCTGTCGGTAGAAGCCGATGGGCTCTGCACCGAAGAAAGCAAAGACAATTGCATCGGCTGGAAAGATTATGGCTAGTGTTTTTTTGGGGGGATTCCAAAGGGATTCTTTTAATTGACTACCTGCCAGAGGGTTAAACAATTAATGGAGAATACTAGGCACATCTTGACTAGCTACATGAAAAAATTAGAGAGAAAAGTCCTAGTTTGCACAAAAAAAAAATTCTTTTTTCATCAGGACAATGCACCTGTCCACAAAGGCTCTTTGACAGTGGGACAATTAAGGGATTTGTAGTATGAATTGTTAGAAACTTTCTCCCAATTCGCCAGATTTAGCTCTCTCTGCCTTTCATCTATTCCCATACATTAAGGAATTCGTGGCTGGAAAACGTTTTGGGTCAACTGAAGAGGTGATAGCAGCAATAAATGGATATTTTGAAGATCTTCCAGAATCGCACTGCAGGGAAGGAATCGTGCAAATTGGGAGAAACGTTGGACAAAGTGTATTGTACTAAAGGGAGGACTATATTGAGAAATAAATGCATTTTAAAAATGAAAAAATAAAAAACACTCATTTTTCACTGCTAAGCCGAGAATTTTTCACCTTGCCCATTACTATATGATTGTATGATTGCTAGCATAACCCTGCCCACTTTCCCAAAAAAAAACTTCCTTAAATGAATTTTCTTTGAAAAATATTTTAAAAAAAGAAGTCATAGAAAGTTTAATCCTACATTTATACGTATAGAAAGTTTAAGGAAAATCATGGGAAAATTGAAATAGATTAATTTTATGTAAAGAATGTTAAAATTTTGATTGTTACTATCTTACAAAAGGCTAATATTTTATAAATATACCAAAAAATATTAAATTCTATTATAATTTGAATAATAATAATAATAATAATAATAATTACTATATAGAGATATCTTTACAATAATTGATAGGGCACGTAAATTAACATTGTTTTTGTTTTCAATTACTTTAAAGCATTTTTTTATTATTTTTTATTTTTTTATTTGATTAGAAATATCATTCCCTCTTTGGGAATTTCCTAAAGTGCATTACGTAATCTATTTAATAGTTTGATAAAAGAATTAATAAAGAGACAAAGAGAGAAAAAAATCATTCGGATAAAATAAAGAATCATAATAAGGAAAAGTGTCTTAAGAATAGAAAAAAAAAAAAAACAAAACAAAACAAAAAACAGATATTTAAGACAGACCTTTATTCTTTTTCATTTAAAATGTAATTTCATTAGAAGAACTTGGGGCCCCACTACGTAGTTAGTTTGTATTAACGTACAGCATAGGCATCTCTGACGTCATTTACTGCCAAATCGATCGTTATATATTCCAGTGGCCATTGCCCACATATGTTTATTTACAAAAATAACTTATTTCCTTATATGTTCTATGGCGCTGGCGGCTATTAGACATAGTGTTATTCATAGAATTGTTATTTTTTACTATTATTATTAATTGTTATATCCTATATCCTGTTAAGGAATCTTGTTTATATAATAGTTTTGTCTATTTTTATCTGAAATAGCAAATACAGAATTAGAAAAGAAAAAGGAAAATAGGTTTTGCATTTTCCATCTAGACATTGTTTAGGAAGATTTATTAAATACTGTTTTTATTAAATAAAAAAAATAAAAAATCTGGGCGTCCATACACTCCTATGACTTTCATTTCCTTTTTTTATTTCATCGAGTTACAAATATGAAAATTTTATTCTAATTTTAACTAATGTTGGGACTTATAATTTTTGTTGTTGTTGGTTCCGTAGAATTGGAAAGCATCAGAGATATTTCCCATGATGGGTACCTCAGAATGTGGTGCAAGGGAGAATGGGTGAGAACCTTTCGGGGGGGGATCACGCTAGGATCGAGGACGAAATTTGGCGAGTGAACCGATTTCTGCTATCCAAACTTGATGAGACTAGCAAGAAATGGGGATTTGAGAGAGATTATGAGATTATCATTAGTAGTATAGGGGATGATAACCTCACGAGGCCAACGAAGTTGGGCAGCGGTATTATTCGCTGCTATTCAGATGGCTCTAAGCAGGAGGGCACACTGGCCTGTCGGGGGCGGGAGCATGGTTTCAGGAGTTGGACAGAGGGAGTTCGGTGGCCTTGGGTGGGTTGGCCACGGTCTTTCAGGCAGAGGTGGTGGGCATTATTGAATGCTGCCACCAGGTGGGGGAGTGGCAGGGAGAGTTCAAGGAAGTGCGGATTTTCTCGGATAGCCAGGCCGCACTAAGGGCTTTGAGTAAGCCTTGGTGGAGTTCGAAATTAGTGGGAGAATGTCGGAGGAAGCTCAATGCTTTAGCTCGGAGGGGTACGGTGCGCCTCTATTGGATACCCGGACACGCGGGAATAGAGGGGAATGAGAGGGCAGACCAGTTGGCTAGGGAGGGATCATCTCAACCATTTTGCGGTCCTGAACCAGCCCTGGCTGTCACAAAGACGTTTCGTGACAAACAGATTAGACTTTGGGAGACGAAAGTTTTGGAGAAACGCTGGGGGGACACGCAGGGGTGCCTCCAAGCCAAAAGATTTATAAAGACAAGTAGGCAGGGAACTTCGGAGTATCTCCTGTCCCTTAGTAGGACGGGTCTGAGGACCCTGATAGGGATAGTGACTGGACACACTTGCATGTCCAGCCACTTGTTTAATATAGGGAGGACGTCTAGTCCCATTTGTCAGAACTGTGACGACGAAGTCAGGGAAACGGTGTACCACTACCTTTGTCAGTGTCCCCGTTTCGCTGGAACTAGGTTTCGTGTTTTTGGGAGGGCATCACTCTCGCAGGATTGTATGCGCGAGCTGGAGTTTCGGGATATCTTGGGATACTGTAGATTAACCGGTAAGCTACCGGGGGAGATTTATTAAGGGGATAGGGGGGTATCGGGGGGATAAAGGCCACATAGGCTTAGGTCCCGCGCCATTAGGCACCCGAACTACAATAATAATAATTTCCCACGATAGCCTGCTTCTTTTTGTGGTCATCGACCCATTACGTTCGCCCATCATCAGGATGTTATTGTCAAAACAGTGTGATAAAATATACTTGCACAGAGAAGATTACGTTGCTACCACTCTATTTTGTGTTTTGTGTTTTGACAAAGCGGTCGATGACCACAAAAAGAAGCAGGAGGCTATCACGAAAAATATATAAAATCAATTTTTTTTTTTAAATACTTATAAAGCGATAGGTATTATGCCAATTGAGTAGTTATTATTATTATTATTATTATTTTAATTTAAGGCGCGTCTTTGGCGCCCGGAGCCTTCTCAGTGCACTGCCGGCCTCCGGACAGTGTTCTCTCGTTACAGACAACACTGTCCATCACCGGACAGTGAACTGTAGATGCTCCTAGGAAGAAAAAAAATCGTAAGGATAGTACAGCTGGACTCGAACCCGGTTCTTCCTCGTGGGAGCCCAGTACGCTAACCACTTAGCTATTTCCCTTCCCTTTGAAAAGTTATTATACGAACATGAAAACAATCCCTTGTATACTAACGGAGGAAAACGCGGAAAATCGTAAAACTCTTCAATATACCTATATCCGCATTTTCAGTTGATCATTTCCTCCTTTAAACATGGCATTTTAGCAATACTTTTTTTTTTTTATCGTTAATAATATTTAAGGTAAAGGTATGAGCAAATATACTTTACTTAAGCCAGCTAGTAAAGAAAGATGCATCTATTGTTATTTGTTTCATCAAACTTATTACGTAAGGGAAGGGAATAACTTAAGTGGTTAGCGTACTGGACTCCCACGCGGAGGATCCGTGTTCGAGTCCAGCTATGCTTCTTTGATAGACAGTGTTGTCTTTAACGAGAGAACACTGTCCGGGGGCCGGCAGTGCACTAAGAAAGCACTCTGGGCGCCAATGACCATAGATGTCGACGCGCCTTAAATTAAAAAAAATAAAAATAAAACCTGTTACAGAGGAGAAATTAGCTAGCCTTGCATTACACTAAACTGACTTTAAAACTAATTACTATAATATATGATATTGATGGAGCCAACTGGGCAGAAAGTAGGACTAAAAAATATATAAATAATAAAAAAAAAAATTAATAAATGAAAAAAAAAAAAATCAACAAATAAAAAAAAAACTATCTGTGAGAAAATTTCTAGGGCAGACGGTGAAAACTGTATGGAACGCGTATCATACTGACCCAGTCTCTTGGACATCTACCACCTGTTGTGTGGCAAAGCCTACACCCCCGTCATTGAAGTTCTGTCTAGTACAGACGTCGCGCCCTATATAGGCCTCTTTAGGGCTTTATCTATTGTAAAGTATTCCCTCTTTGTCTCTCTCTCTCTCTCTCCCATTTGCCCTATTTTTGCTTTTTATCTTATTTTTAATAATTCGATTTTTTTTTTTTTTT
>JAAEAF010000561.1:0-38471 GCA_011037195.1 Triatoma infestans
AATAATAATAATAATAATAATAATAATAATAATGTCCATGATGGCACTGTATCAGATAGACATTCAAACTCATTCGAATAACATATAACGAACAAAAATATAATAATCAATAAACAATCTTAGTTTATTGATGGTAATGTTGAATCTTAAATTCAACCTATCTTAAATAGGATTGTGGTTTTCATTAACTACTGTGGTAGTTAAATATAGATCTATAAAGACGACATTGGGAAAAGTTATCGACTTTGTGCAAATCCTGGGAAAATAGATGATTCTTTAATTGGTCAATCAAATTTGGCCTTCTCACTGAAATAATTATTGCACGATTCTGGAGATACTAGAGTTACTCCAATGGAGGATTAATGTTTGGATAGATAGCATTACCACAACCGAAATCTATTTCAGTTTGAAGTAAACGTTCAATGCACATTCGAGGATAGCGTGTATAAATCAATTCAAGCAATTCAATCCAAAGATTTAACAATCTAAAAAGTACGTTAAGCTTAAGATGGTATCAGCTTGTTTTTAATTTAACTACATAATTCATGGTATTACGCGGCCATAGATATGGTGATTTGATAAATTTAATTCTGTATTACTTCAATATTTTCTAAATAATTTTCTACCTAACAGTGCACACGACGCCATGGAATTAATTTTAATTTTTGTCGTTCAATATCAATCATTTTTGGTTTTAATTAATATGTCTATTATTTTAGAACACGCTTCTGTGGATCGTTTACTAAAATATTCTGAAGAAGCCTTTTTAAATTTATAGCTAGCAGAAAAAAGTAAAGTAATGCCTATTTTTTCAGGCGGATTTAACGTCCTACTACCAAAATTAGGTGTCGTGGACGGGGGCGGAAGCACCTACTTTACTGTTAACATTTTTCATACCAGTATAAAATTTAGCAGTTATACGCGGTACTCGAACTGGGGTCCTCCCACTTACAAGTCCATGTTCATCACCACTACACCAACACCTGCCCCTGATAGCTGGCAGAAAAGGACGCTCCATTTTAGGTAGAATACAACATCTCTTAAAGCATACCTTTATTTTTTCAAGGGTAATGAATTAGTAGAGTATACTCGCAGAGAATGTTTAATTTCTTTTTGATCTTTGGATCGTGTATCTCTGAGTTGAGGTTCGTTATTAAGGATGCAGCCTTTGTAACTGGACAATTGATCATCCCATTGTTGGATAGCTTGGTGCAGTAGTCATATGTAACTTTATCACCAGTATATTTTGAAGCATTTCAGACTGTGCTGGCGAAAATTGAATCAAATTTGTATCATGATTTTAAAGCTTTAAAAGATAATATTTTTACTCATTTAATTGAGAAGGCGCTTGGATTGGCATAATTAATCATTAGTCATTCATTCCACAGTCAAGACGTAGTACACTGGAGGGAGATTTTCGAGATTAGGCGGAGCGTAAGTGTTGGATATTAGTAATTTATTGTATGACTGTGGAATGAATGACTTAGATTGAGTAGTTATCGAGTTTTTAGCGGGCCTCTCAGGAATATCGAGAACTGAGAGGTCAATTAGGATAGGAATTTTGTCTGCATGCGTGAAGTATGAATATATTTATTGTGTGAATGAGTATGAATGCGATGCTATTTGTTAGCTTGTTTTGCTATGGTGGCATAAATTCATTATAATTTATGAAAGGTACCTTGTTGTGCCTTCCCTCATATATTCTTGCTTGGGAATCATTCTTGTTTCGGGATCATTGGGGATGAAGTATAATCATTGGGCTGTTATGAGCGAGAGCTCGGGAACGGCCCATACGGTGTGCGTGTAATAAAAAAAAAAAAAAAGGCAAAATTAACGAAACGAACATTATGAAAGTATCTAAACAATATTTACATAATGCGATTAATCCTTATTAAATTATAAATAAATTAGATGTAACATCATAAATTTACTCTTTTTTTTCTTTTTTTTACTTTCTCTGACTAATAAAAGTAAGAGGAAGTATGGCGATCGTGCCAGATTTTTGAAGTTGAGTTTTCAACGGAAATACATGTTTTTCCTGCCCACAAAAAAAAGAGGTTTTTAGAAAAATGGTCTGTGAAAAGAATATCTCAAAAACGAAAAGTTGCGGAAAGCTCAAAACTTGATATTCCGTTTAGGTACTGCCACCGCATCAGACACGACGAAGATTTCGTGCATAATCCATGAACCGGAAGTGCCATTTTAACGGAATGGTTTTTCATTTTTTATTTTTTTTTTGTAATTTTCTCGATAACAGCTCCAACAATTTTCTTTAAACTTGTTATATGAACTACACATATAAGAGCTACACAACTTTTATTTGAAACATTTCTCCGAGGAAAATTCATTTAATGGAACTTTGGGGGGAATGTTGGGGTTATAGTTCCCACCAAATTTACTATTTCAGTATGTTTCACAATTCTTAAAATCTAAATAAGATTAATTAGGAATTAAATTTTTTTTTTGTTTATTTAGAAATTTACAATCTGTATTACATATATACAATGAGTAAATAGGATGTTGAATAATGAAACTGTAGGCTGTGAGTAGGCAGGAGGAGAGAAACTACCCAGCGGTAGCACTCTCTACGGGATACCAATAGCACTGATCAGTCCTGAAGGAAATCTCGGGGCCACTGGCGATTCAAACGACGAGGTGGATTGTCAAGGGGATGATAGTGGAGGCTAGAGATTGTACAAAAGGATTAGAGCAAAAGGAGAGAGTAGTATGCAGTTTATGATATTTTGTCTTGGCAAGTTGTTGTACGGAAGTAATGTTGAGGTCATTATGGAGCGTAAGCTTTGACACGTAGTAAGGAGCATCAACTATCTGTCGAAGTAGCTTAGATTGGTACGTCTGAATGGTACATAATTTTGTAAGCTTAGCTGAACCCCACAATTCAAGTCCGTAAGATAAATTAAATGAATTGTCGAAATTCCAGCATTTAAGGAAATCGGATGGACAAAAGTGCGATTTTAGTGAAAAATTATTTTTCCGTAAACTAAATACGTGAACTAAACACATAGAAAGTGCTACGACTTTTTTATTTGAAACATTTCTGCGGGAAAATTCATTTAAGGGCACTTTTATGGGAGAGAGATTTATGTTTCCTTTAAAGAGATATTTTAGTTCAACAATGTGCTATACAATTCTGCCAACTAAATAATATTAATTAGAATTATATAAGTTGCCAAAATTCCTAGTTTGAAGAAAATCGGTTGACCGGAAGTGCGTCTTTACTGAATAGGTTTTTCAGTTTTGTTGTGATTTTTTCCATTAAAATGCCATCGGTTTTTAAACACCAATAAGAATTGTAAGTGTGAAGAAAATTTACTATTTCGCCGTAAGGGAAAGTCGTGTGAGTGTTTCACACGAGATTTTTTTTTTGTGAAAAAATAAAATTTCGTTAAATAAATATTATTTTCACGATACAGATAAACAAAGTGTCAGAACACATTTTATAAATAAACACGTTGATTATAACTATAACACATCCTACGATAAAAACAATAAGTTATGAAATACAAATATTTTTATTTCATTTGTTTTATAACTGAAATAGACAAATAATTAACAAAATAATAATTATTTTTTGTAATTAATTACTAATATTTTTTTCCACTTAATTTCAAATTGTATTTCAATAATTCTTTTTTTATGTTAAATAATTTTGCATTTAATATGAAAATTTATTATAATAAAATACAAAGTAAAAATTTAATAAAAACTGTTAATTTATTTTATACGAACAAAATAATAATTAATTTAATTGTATATTTCATATTTTTTTATATATTTAAATAATATTGAATTATATGACCGGGAGTGCAGTGCACCTGGTGTAACTTCCAAGTCACCGCATTGAGCCAACCGCTACAAATTTTACACACATTGCCACTCGCTAAATAACTATAAATCGTTATTTTAAGCGAATCTCTACTTTAAATTATAGAAATTTAATAATTACTTTGTTTTCAGAATATACATTAAAACAATTTAATTATTAACAGAAATATATAACAAAAAATTATATGATATTAAAACTTCTGGTAATTAATGACAAAAAAGAATTATCGTATACGAGGGTTATTCAGTAAGTAAAGAGACAAATCGCGGTAGCTCAGAAACGGTTTATTTAAGCAATACAATACTTTTAGTGCGTCAAGTTGGCATCCTTGTACTTAATTTCTCATCAGCTGTTCGAGAGTATTTTGGTAAGCATAACCTCAAATGTATTCAGTTAACCATGGCGAGTCCGCTCGAGCATTGCATCTCTGAAGAACAACGCTCAGTGATTTGTTTTTAGTTGCAGAGGGTATCAAACGTAGTGAAAGCGATGAAATAATTGCTTGAAAATTGCTTGAAAGCGGTGAATAATTGCTTGAACCGTTCGAACGTTTACAAATGGATAGAACAGTTTAAAAGTGGCCGTGTAAGTGTCCGCGACAAGCAACGAAGTGGACGACCGTTTGAAGTTGCAATTTCCCCCCTCGAATCTCGCATTAACGCGTAAATTCAGGACAACAGACGTATTACTGTTCAACTGATAGCTGAAGAAATGCACGCGAGTGTTGGAAGTGTCCATAGCATTATTCAGAATAAGCTGCAGCACAAGAAAACTTGTGCGACAAGGGTTCCAAGACAACTTACGAACGCCCACAAAGAAACCAGTTTTCAAATTAGCCATCAGTTGAAAGAACGATGTTTAATTGAAAAAGAATTTTTCAGAAGAATTGTGACATGTGATGAAACATGGATCCACTATTTTGAGCCGGAGTCTAAGCGTCACTGCCTTGTGTGGAAGCATAAGGGTTCTTCCACTCGAAAGAAATTCAAACCCAGCGTCTGCAGGTAAAGTCATGCTTACAATATTCTGGGATTCGTAAGGGCCTATTTATTATGACTATCTCGAAGATCAACGAACCATCAGCAGCCAGTATTACAGTGATATGCTCATAAAGAAAGGCCTGCCATTCGAACGAAGCGTCGTGGACTCTTGACTAAAGGCGTGATTTTGCTTTATGACAACGCGCGCCCATTCACAGCACAGTTAACTCAAGAAACACTTCAAAATGTGGGGTGGAGATCCTGCCACATCCTCCTACAACCCCGATCTCACCCCTCGGACTTCCATTTGTTTGGACTCCTTAAAGAGGCTCTATGTGGGAAACATTTTCAATCCAATGAAGAAGTTAAAAATCAGGTACGAAAGTGGCTTCGAGATCAACCCAAAGAATTTTATGCTAGAGACATACACAAATTAGAAGAACGATGGGACAAGTGTATAAATGTTGCTGGGGACTAAGTTGAAAGGTAGCCAAAGTTTTGTAATGATTAAATAAATCGTTTTTGAGCTACAACGATTTGTTTCGTTACTTATTGAATGACCCTCGTATTTTGTTAATAAAATCAGAATATTCAAATGAAACAAAATACTGTTGTTTCGATAACTACAACTTTGGTTTACTGATTCACCAATTCATACATTTTACGATTATACCAGATACTAGTGTCTTATCAAACCTCATACCTGGTAAGTTTTTTCAGAGCACTATTATCTTGGCTTGTAATCGCAATACTTACTCTTATACAGCAATAAAAGAAAGTAATTATTATTATTATTATTATTTATGACAATTTAATATATTACAATGGAATTTACTAAAGCAATATGAATTAATTAGAGACATTAATTAAATACAGAATAAAAAATCTGGTGTGAAATATTCACACAACTTTCTCTTATTCCTGTTCTCAAAATTATAATTGACAAATGTTTATAGTTTGTGTACCACATTTAACGAAATTCGTCGAAAACTGAAAAAACTGTTCAGTAAAAGCGCACTTCCGGTTTATTAATTTTCTTAAAACTCGGAATTTTGGCCATCTATTTATTTCTAATTATTTTGTTTGGATGATAGAATGTATAATCAACTATGATAGCACTGCAAAAGAAGCTGTAACCCACCCCTCCCCTAAAAAGTGCCCTTAAATGAATTTTCCCAGAGAAAGCTTTAAATAAAAGATGTAGATCATTGCATGTTTAGTTTATATATCAAGTTTCAAAAAAATCGTCGGAGCCATTTTTCAGAAAATCGCAAAAACGTAAAAAAAAAAACTTGTGAAGTGGTACTTCCGGTTGAGGAATTTTGATAGATAACGTATTGTCAGATCCCATGGTGATACCTAAACGTAATATCAAGTTTCAACTTTCTACGGTTTTTCATTTTTGAGCTATGCTGTTCACATACACACAGATACACATACAGACCATTTGCTAAAAACCACTTTTCTGGACTCAGGGGACCTCAAAACGGATATTTCCGGTGAAAACTCGATATCGAAAATTTGACACGATTACTATACTTCCTCGAGAGAAAGTAAAATATACTCGTATATACAAAGATTATACAGCTATTATTCTTGAAGAAATCGTATTTAAATAATGAATTTATAAAAAAAAAAAAAACATCATAAAAGAATGAAAAAGTAAGTTACAGATACAATGTAATACGAAGCAAAAATATCATTTTTTCTGAGCGTCCAGTTCTTGTGTGGTTCATCTTGTTTTTTTTTGTTTTTTTTTTTTTTTCATTAAACTGTTGATGAGAATTGTTGCAAGATATTTCGAGCTCTATTTTACCAATGCTATAGTCAAGTATACTTGTGTTTATTTGAGGTTTCTTCAGGTTTCCACTTCACCTCTTAAGCATATTAATTAGCCTACTCATTCAATAGTCTTTTTTGAAAGTGCTAGTTATGGATTCTGTAAGAAAATCTTTGACAATAAAACTTGTTTTTTTTTTTTTCATTGCCATAAAGTTAATTCCAGGTGCCTTGGACCGTTTAATAATGCCACATATCTTGATCACATATTAAACTGTACACTATATATTAAATCGTGAATCATTTGCATTCGCTAGATTTAGCATTCACATATCCAACCTTCTTGGATTATTTTTAAAAATTGTGTATTACTATTATACGTAGTATAGATTTTATATCATAAATATTCCTCCATCTCAAACTTAAAATTATATATATAATTCAATTAATGTAATAATGAATCAAGAAGTGTCTCAAAGTTTTCTTTGTGGATTTATTAAAATATAATATAGATTTTTTTACAATGAACTTCTAAAGCGTTAATGATACTAATTCTAAGATTCAGTTTTAGTGTAAGAATACATTTTGAAATGAGGAAAAATCATTTTTTCCATCAAGAAATAAAAAGTCACAGTCGGTATAATGTCAGCCTGATGAAATCATAATCGTAGTTGTGGTTTTTAACATCCTGACATACCGGAAGCGGGCGAATGAAAACCACTTAATGGAGATGAGTACACTAACTCTATGTGTTACCGGACTGGGATTTAGGCCAAGTACAGAAAACCCCAAAATTGGACTATACATAGTCGAATTACTCTAAAATTTTAAATTTTAATGTTGGATTTTTCTTGAATTTAATTTTTACAAGACTATGACTATACCAAGAGCATCTATAAAAAGTGCATCCATCACTCACTCCTTTATTCTGAATGATTATTGACTGATTTACAACTTTTATGAGTATAGATACTTTTTGTGGAATGGCAGCTAAATTAAAATCATTCAAACAAATGTCTTTGGTCCTGCTTAACTTGCCTTTCGATTTATATAACATTGCTTTAGGATTAGCTTTCACAAATTTAACTTTATGGATATTCGCTTCATCACTGTTTCTGCACAATTTTAAAAATTTACTTGTAACTCTTTGGTGACCCCTTTTTCTTTACTTTTGGGATGTTTAACATATTTGAATATATTACAATTTAATCGTCGTTGCGGACCTCTTCGCTTAACGCACTTAGATCATTGTGACTGTCTTCGAACTAATTATTAATGTTATCTAATTTGGTTTCGATACCGCCCAGTTTTGTAAAAATTGAGGCAATTAGTGACACAAACGATGCATCACTAATATTAATCCCAGTTAAAGACTTTTTTTTTTCTTTTTTTTTTTAGATATGTATTACTCCTACTATATTATCAATTAGATTCTTTACATTTTCTTAAAATTTGAATACATTTCGTTGAATAGAACTACTTCTTAGAATCAATTAATAGAACCATCCTCTCCAAATCAGGTTTACACAGACTCATCGTCCCCACAAGGGATGCCATATGTAATATTAGGTATTGGGGAGAAATAAATTAAATTAGTTTTGTTAATTAATAATTAATTATCTTTAGTATAATGAAAGGGAATTTCCCTTCCTTTCTCTCTTCTATACAGGGAGGGATTATATATATGTAGAGCCTCAACTATGGTGGATCAAATTTTTGTGGTGAAGGAAAGTGTGCAATTGATATGTAATGTATAGATGTGTTGTGTTGTAGCTTGTAGTAGTAGCGGTTTAGTAAAGGGCTTGTGTGTATGTTTGAGATAGAGAGAGAAGTATTAAGTAATAATCAAGAGATCACACTGTTTTTTTTTTTATAGATATATTCCTAAGTGAATTTAAGTACTTTACAATATCACAGTAATATGCTTATTAAAATACTGAAATTAGCTAGATTAAACTTTCATGTTTTAACTTATGACTGGCACTGATGCTAAGATAGAGATTCCTGAATCAAGTGTTCTAGTTGGATGTCTGGTTCAGACTCTTCTTGAAAAAAATGCCTTCTAATTGTTAGTTCAAATCTTTTCATATAATGCTGGAATGTCTGGAGGAAGTGGATTGACTTATCCTAACGTTTCTTGTTCCTTTGTCTTTTCAGTAGCATTGACCGAAATTATAGAACCTGGCTCTTTTCCCTTCACTAAAATACACTGTTTGAACTAGCTAAAATTCACAAAATTATTTCACTAAACTATTTTCAAAATTCTTATTTTCTTTCATTTCTTTCTTCCACTACAGTTATAGCAGTATCGAAGTGCTAAAGGCCCAACCTCCCAGGTCTTATATATTGTAAGTTTGTAAAAAGTCTATATAGTTTCTGTTTAAGTTGTTATTATTATTATTGTTATTATTATTATTATTATTATTATTATTATTATTATTATTATTATCACCCCCTGTGGTTGCGGGGTTAGAATAGGACCACAGTGTCTTCCGCTTGTCGTACGAGGCGACTAAAGGGGCAACTGTCCGTTGACCTTACCTTGATTTCCCTCCTGTGCCCGAATCCCCTGTCCCAATCATCATTTCTCCCGCCCTCCTTCTCTTCCACTTCCTTTCTCTTCCCTCCAGTTCCCTCTTTCCCTTTACTGTAAGTGGTTGCGGCAACCTGGCTGGCTGCAGGTCATCGGCAGCGCCCCAGGAAGTAGGCTATGCATGCCTAGTTACATAGCTGAACCCGCAACTGCGTCAGTTACTGCCGTACTATGGTAGCATGGTACAAACTGGTTCTCCACCCGTACTTGGCAGAGGAGCGCCTATGTCTCTCTCCGCATAGGCTGGTGGTTGAGGTGAACGTATTCTGCGGAATGCGGAATCCAACACGCCACTTTGCTGCAGCTGGACCCGGGTGGACTGAGGTTTAAGGAGTAACACACCTTAAACTAGGGGAAACACCTAGGTTGGTACAGCCAACCAGGAGGCCGTGTAGGGAGGATCTCTTTTGAAGGCCTACGGAACCTTCGGCGACTGTTAGGCTGGTCGGCTGGCAGTTCAAAGAGGGGAAAGGACGGTTGGATGGGAGAGTCTTCCCTATGGAGCGCAGAGATAGCGGGAGGCATGATGCTGGCTGTTGCCTCGGCTGTGGTCCGAGAACGCGACTCTGTGCCTGAATCGGGGGCAAATACCCTATGGATTTCAATAAACGACCTATGGGGGAAGGATGCCTACCATGTCTTTTTTGCCTTTAGCCGGTGGGGGGGCGGAAAGAAGACGAGCGGCCGAAGTAATAGGCGATTTTAGCCCGGAGGACGTCACTCAAAGAATGCTCGCGAGGAGAGTGGATGGGCAGCAGTGGCTGTGTTTGTTGAGGACGTCCTGAGGAAGAAAAAGTACGTGGAGAGCACACACCCTCACCAGCAAGTGTCCCGTGCCACTTGAGAGGGAGAAATAAAAGTTTTTGGCCTAGAGATGTGGAAGCCCTAAAGGGCTAATAGCGAAGGCCTTCCACGAAGTAATGTGGTAAACGGTTCCGTGGAAGGTTTAGCTAGGAGACGGGGAGGTTTTTCAGTGGATGTGCGTCCCCAGGATGGGCCAACCTGGTATCCACTGGATTTTACTCGCCGGGGAAAAAAAACAAAAAATTATTATTATTATTATTATTATTATTATTATTTAAAGAATAAGATTCAGTCTGTAGTATGAATTATCTTTGAATTATATGTATTTCTTTTTATGTTTATTTTCTGCTTATTTTTTATCCCTTGCTCAATTCAGCTAAACATAGACCTGACGAGATCCCTTTAGAAAATATGTCCAAATGTGAATTATAATAATTAATTATTAATTAACAAAACTAATTTAATTTATTTCCTCCCCAATACATAATATTACACTTTCCTAAAAAAATTCTAAGAAGATCTTACAGAAGTCGGACATTTAAAGAGTGATGTGATTAAAAAAAAAATCTCTTACATTTTATTCAAATTTATTTATATAATATCTTTCATGTATATAAATATGTTTATTATGTTGAATTACGTCATGTTTTAAGAATAGAATGTTTTCCACTCCATGCTTCTGTATTATAAGTTATATTTACAATGTAAAAAAAATAAGTGTATACTGTAGATTGATGTACATGAATGGGGGGGATTCCCTCATGTATTCTAAGACGAATGTGAGGCCAGTCTTTCTTCAATATGTTACACGTTTCAATAAATATTCACCCATGAGGGGAATGCTAATTCAGATTCTATCCACTAAAAAGCTTGACTTATATTTAGCATTATCTCGTAAAATATAATTTTAATATAAAGTGTTTTTACAAGAAATTAAAAAAAAATTAAGTGTTTTACACAATGTAATAGCAAGGTCAATAAGCCAACATTTTTTAACAATCTATTAAACTCGATAATATATGCCAAGGATGTTTGGATTTGCTGTAAATCTGAGGTGAGGTGGAGGACTAGATCGGTACAGGATTCTTATTCAAAATACGGTTTGTTACTGGGTTAGTTATAAGGACCTAAAAGAGGTTTTCTTTTTTGGATAATGCAGGGTTTTGTTCTCCTCAACAGACGAATAACAGGAAGTTGAAAATTAGCAGTAGGAAGTTGCAGTGATGGGTATTCGTTATAATATACGGTTTCACCTTAAGGGCAACACTTAGCATTGAGTAAAAATACTAAAAATCTTGTTGCCTCTTTACTAAATCATTTCATTTTAATGAAAAGTGTTTTCTAGTTTCCTGAAACTTTCTGTTTAGGTTAAGTTTTTAAACTTTTAGCTCATTTTACTTTTACGTGTAACAAAAGATTAATTTTCAATATTTTTATCTAATTGATTGAGAAAATAAAACAAAATTCTACCCCGTTCTCGTTACTATAGATTTTACAAAAACTTATTAACACATCTTAATCCAATAACGACTAATTTATCCTCAACCACCATAATAGGTTTGAGAAGGAGAGAAGTTAGGTTAGATAGATAAATAAATTAGAAATAAAGCTGAACAGTGTGTAACAGTATCCAAAGAGAGCAGAGAAGCGAAACAAATGCTAGGACCACTCTCTCGGATTAGAGTGGGAGAAACCATATAAATACAGCGACGGGACACAGAGAAGCTATAGTTCAAATTAGTTCAGAAGATAGTTCACCAGTCACAACGTATCATTACCCTTTCCACTCTACCTTAATCTACCATCTTTACTGTAAAGTCTAGGTAGTCAGTGTAAATCATTATTATATTAAAGTGTTAACCAACTCTTGTTAATTTCATCAAACCAGACCAATTCTCTCCAACCAACCCCATTATAACTGTATAATAGAAAAATAGTACTAACTGCCTGGACTTTACACTAAAATGTATAAAATGGTAGTAAGAGGTAAAGAGAAAGGTTGATGACGCGTTGTGACTGCTGTATGAACTCTGCTGCAAGACTGTCGGTGGACTCCTTCCTATGGCTGACACAGCTGTATTTAAACAGTTTCTCACACTCTAGTCTGGCCTAACCTAGACAGTGATCCTGTCTCTCTCTCTGCTTTGGATATCTCTCTTCGGATCCTATTACAACCACACTTCCTTTCAACTCCCGAAGGCGACTGAGGCGTCGTTAGCCTCGCGATCACCTTGTTGACTAATGGAGATCATCACTGAATGATCATCATTCAAAAGATATTCACGCCATTTACCACCCTTACCATATTTACTTATTGTACCAGTTGTAAATGACAAATAAAAAAATTTTAAAAAACTTTGTAACCCAAAGAACTGAATTTTACTCAAATTGAAGAAATTCGCAAAAAAAATAACAAACAGAAAAATAAGTTATTGTGGTTGGTTCCGCAGAGCTGGAAAGAATCAGAGATATTTTTCCGTGATAGCCTGCTCCTTTTTGTGGTCATCGACCGGTTCCCGTCGTTCGCCTATCATCAGGATGTTTTTTTGTCAAACAGTGTGATAACATACATTTGCACAGAGCAAATATAGTTAGCACTTTGTTATAGCTCATCCTGATGATTGGCGATCGCCCGAAACCGGTCAATGACTACAAAAAGAAGCAGGCTACCCCGAAAATATCTCAGAAAAATAAGTTAAAGACCTATCTCGAGATAACCAATAAATTGTCGTTTTTGAGTTTGAGTTATGCTCTTAAAATCAGTACGAAAGTGGCATAAACGGACATATAGACAAATATTTAATGAGCTGCTTTATTCATTTAGCGCATAAAAAGAAATAAATATTGATAAAAATAAAGACAACCTTGATGATTTATAAAAATCATGGTTTAAAACGGACATCCATTGCAGGCTGTGTTATACGTATGTATTTAGTGGAAAAATATAATAAACATTCCAATGTTTCTTAATTATATTCAAAAGCAGAATAGAAAATAATATTCTAAAAGAATAAATACTCATTGTTAAAATAGAAATGAATTTTTTTTGTTGGATTAAAAGATCATAATAAGTTTTAAACCAAGGAAAGACTTATCAATCAGGCAATAAACAACTGACAGTACCCGAATGACTTTTGTTATTTCATGGTTGCCCTCTTTTCAACTTAATCAACTTAATTGCCCTTCAATAAATAAACTAGAAACAACAACAGCTACCATTAAGAGGGTTTAGTAGAAAGAAAAAGGCAACTTCATTCTGTGTGTGTGTGTGTGTGTGTGTGTGTGTTTGTGTTTTTCTTTTATTAAAAAAAGTGTTTTTTTATTTTTTATTTTTTAATTAAATATCATTATCCGCAAGAAAGAATTCTTCAAAATGATGTATTATCAATTACTTTTTATTTTCTCTTAATGTTTTACGATCGTGTCTAATGATCGAAGTTCATTATAAATTGAAGTTCAAGAATAATTGCTTTTGCGAATGATGTAAAAAATATCTGAACAAAATAATTTGAAAATTAAACAAAATCACACGATGCTTAAATTTCATATTCCGTTACATATAACTTAGCAGATCCATAAATATGAAATACGACTTAATTAATTAATTGTTTTCTCAGTTTCCTAAATTATTTAGGAACCATAGATATAATATTTTGAATAAAATAAATAGAAAAAAAAAAAACCTGGTGTGAAACACTCACACAACTTTTCCGGTCAGTAAAAACGCACTTCCGGTTTATTAATTTTCTTGAAACTCGTAATTTTGGCAAATATTTATTTATTTATTTATTTCTAATTAATTTTGTTTAGTTGGTACAATCGTTATAGTTAACTGATATAGTGGAAAAAATAAATGGAAATGTATTCTATATTTAAAGAAAAATATTATTTGAAGAAAAAATGTAAGTTGGCTGGAAAGGTCAGGAGAGGTCGGAGAACTCAGCCAATATTGTCTTTAAACCCTTTCTAGAAATCAAATATAAAAAAACTTAGTTTTACTAAGAGATTCTATTTGAGGCATTCAACCAGTATTCATTCTAGAGAGAACATCAGTGCCAGTTATAAGTGTTAGAAATTTGAGTTTAAATCAATCTAACTAAATATTTGATTCTATATATTTATAAACTTATTATTACGAATTATTATAAAGTATTTAAATTCATTGGTGACTTCTTACTTATATCTTAATAATTCTCTCTTCTCTTAAATATATTCACATAGGCCCCTTTCAACGTCGTTCGAGCCACCAGCTACGATAAACTACACATCAACCAATAACATTACACCAACATAGCACATTAAGAGGAATACATAACCCCTACCCCTCCACCAAAAAACACTTTGTATGTCTTTACCCGGAGAAATGTACCAAATAAAAGTCGTAGCTCTTTATGGGTTAAACTCATCTCATAGGGGGCAGGTAAAAACGATTAAATTAGGGTAATAAAAGTAAGGGTGGCTATTGTTTGAAAGGGTTTGCTAGAAGCTGTAGTAGCAGGCACCTGTTATGAAGGGTTGCCCCTTATCGCATGGTTTAAGGGACATTTTGTAATTAAGGAAACTATAAGATAGGATTTTCCAATATTTGATTCCCTAACGGATGAAAATATTATGAAAATTAATATGCTGTGAAATCACAGAAAAAAGTTCAAACACTCATTTGGATTTGAGACTCATCTTGCTGGTTGTTTGGACACCAAAAACATTAAATTGGAATACATGTTATATAAGACAATTTGTTACTCTACCTCTGTTAAACTTTCTGCGCCCAAATGCCCTTTCATCCACCCCTATATTGCGTTTGCCCCCCCCAATCTTTTCATTGTTCTCAATCAGCCAGTTTAAAATTAAATTGCGAAAAATATCTAGAATTTTTGTTACGGTATTATGGCATAATCCCGTTTCCCTAAGTAGAGTGTTTCGAGGATATTTGAGTATCCCGCCCACTAACACTAGCACTATCTTGTCCAATGACACTTTTACTATTGAACACAAAGTTCGTTCTCAAAAAAACTTTTTTTCGGCAATTTCGGTTCCGACAGCGATAAACTGGTTCTTTGCCAACGCCTGAGAAACAAAAAGAAAAAAATGCAAAATAAGTAAATTAAAAATCGGTCAAAAGTGTACATTGCATGATTACATAAAGATAACTTTGACGTATTATGCATTAGGTTAAACGTTTTGGTCAGTTTAATAAAAAAAATAAATATAAACATATTGCTTTTATTAATTTAAATATATTAATTTATATAATTACGTACCGTTGGATTCGATGGTTTGATTAGATCCACAATTTACACATACCATAAACTGATTTATTAGATGGTATGTTACTAAAAATTGTACGATTCCTACTGCTGCCACATGTTTCCCACAACTAGATAAACTTTTCAGAAATTCCATAATTCTATTCATTTGAATCTGAATGTACTAAGTAAATGCTAGGATATGAATGAGCAAAAAATTTTGAAAATGTCCCTTAAATCATGTCTTGGGGGGGGGGGGCAGGTAAAAAAGGAATTTACTGCTTGGTCAGACAATAGCCGGTAGTAATCCCAAGAGTTAGAGAGCGTATACCTGGTCAACTTGTTACCTGCTCCCTTTGAGATGAGTGTAACCCCTCTTTATATGTATAGTACACTTAGCTTAGAAAAACGTTGGAGCCATTAATTTTAATTAATATTATTTAGATAATAGATTTGTATAATAAACTGAAATGATACTTTAGAGAAAAATCTAACCCCACTCCTCCCTCCAAAAGTGCTTTAAATGAAGAAATATTTCAAATAAAAGTTGTGGCTCTTATTATATGTAATTGATATATCAAGCTTAAAGAGAATCGTTGGAGCCGTTTTCGAGTAAATCGCCAAAAAAAAAAAACACCATTCAGTAAAGTGGTACTTCCGGTTGAAGAATTTTGACAGATAATTTAGTGTCAGATCCCATGGTGATAACTAAATGGAATATCAAGTTTGAACTTTTTGTAATTTTTCTATTTTTGAACTTTGCTGTTCACATACATATCCTCAGACGATTTTCTAATCCATTAAAAGCCATTTCTTTTTGGACTCAGAGGCCCAAATACCTGTATTTCCGGTGAAAACTCGATATCGAAACTTTGACACGATTACAATACTTTCTGTTACAAGAAGTAAGAGAAAGTAAAAATGACAATAGTGCCAATGAGAACTGTTGACAGTGTGGAATTGTAATTGAAATTTTGATCGTGTCTTGTATGACTTCTTGTGTTATTTATTGTCTAGGCAAGGAATTTCTTGATACCGTGTTTTATGATTGGGTCTGGAAATGATTCTAAATCGGAAATTGTTAAATTTTCATGAAAGTTGCCGAAACATTAAACAAATATAATTAACTAACTTAGACTAATAAATTTTCTACTATTGGTTTAAAAAAGTGAAAAGATAAATTTGATTTAATTGTTTATAAAATCTGATAAATTTTATTTTTTAATATAATTATGGTGTTTTATAAATTATGAATAAATTTAACTAATAAACATTTGGATTTTATATGGAAATTCTTATAGTGCTTATATGGAATGGTTTTTGACTATTAACATTAAAATGAAGTTAGATTAAGGGAAGTTAAAGGAACTGGTATTATACTCATGAATCTCTCAGAATTAATAAGATAAGAAATGCAGAGGCACGTATTAAATGCAAAACAGGGCTTTCAATATAGAGCTATCCGCCCTTGAATCTAACTAGAGGGTGGCGTAGGGAGTTTGATCATTCAAGGAATCCCTGGGAATTAGCAAAGCCAATGGGGGCTTTCATTTTAGAAACACTTTTCTAGTCAACCCAGGTAGGCCAGTTTGAAATAATGGTTAATTTGTAAAATAAATTCGCAACTATGATAGTTTATCATAGTTATATGATAGATTATCAATCATCAATTTAGGAAATATATAGTTTGTGAGCGGAAATAGTTGATACAGTCTCCAAAATTGGTGATCATTGAAGGAAAAAGATAACAGATAAAAAAAACATTAAAATAGCATTTTTTGCGTAAATTGCCGGTATTCAAATAACACCTATAACAATGTACAATTCACTCAACTATACAGCGATATACCAAATTATTATATCGCGAAATGGCTTTCTTTTACTGCGAAATGGCAAATTTCTTCACACTTACAATTTTTACTTTCTCTTACCTGCTAGTTTTTTTTTTTAAGAGGAGGGAAATGCTACTTACGCACATCAAAGTACCGGAATCCATATGAATATGCCTACCGGCTAACCCCCCCCCAAACACCTGAGCCTAGCCTGGATTCGCTTTCTCAGCACTGCATCAGCTAGGCTCCTTAATCTAGCTCCTTAGCCCTGAGGGGCCCCTTCTCCCATATTCACCTCTACACGTTTAGTCGCATTACCTCCTGGACAAAGGAAGTAATCCTTATCCAATCGTTACGACTACTCAACAGAGACTGGGCAAACCTCCCAGACACCAGTTCCCCGACCTCCTGCTCTCGGTTCCTTCCAGGTCGAGCCCACTTTTCACATTCGAAAACCGTGTGCCGAGCGTCGTCGTATGGAGCTTGGCAATACAAACAGGTCAATACCTCTTCTTTACCTAGCTTCTTCAGGTATTCTCTGAAGAATCCGTGTCCAGAAAGGTCTTGGGTCAAGGGATAATTTACCTCGCCGTATCTTCTACCAACCCAGCTTCTAATGTCTGGAATCAAGACAGCGGTCCAGCGGCCTCTCGGCGCTTCACATCCCACTCTTCTTGCCACGCTGCCATAGTACGCTCTCGCTCTTCCCTAGCTATTTCCACGTGATTATTCTCTCCCCGTCTAGCATGGATTCATGCACGCTCTTGAGCTAGCAGGGCAATACGTATAACCCCAGCTATTACCAAGACGGCCGGCTCCGACACGGTGCGGTAAGCAGAGGCAATCCGGAGTGCGCCAAGTCTCTGTACGCGCGAGCCATTTTTTATACACTTTCTTTCGCAAGGCTTTGCCCAAATTTCTGCGCCGTACAACATCACAGAGTGGGAAACACTCATCAATATTTTGCGAGTACTCGCCCTAGGACCTCGCACGTTGGTCATCAACCTTGACTGACGTGCTACTGCACCCGCAGCTATATCGGCAGCCTTTTGGATATGTCCTCCAAATCCTAGCTTGACATCCATGGTTACACCCAAGTACGTAACCGCTCTAGACGAAGTCACACTTCCGTACCAACGTAGAACGGGATACACGGGTCGATCCTTCTTTTTGTCAATATCACGACCTCCGACTTAGCCAAAGCTAACTCGAGTCCATGTTCTGCCATCCTACCATTCACTCTTCGCATAACCTGGTGTAACTTGGTTTGCGCTTTGTCTAAATTACGCATATCAGGGCTGCAACATCATCAGCATAAGCGATTAATGCCCTATCTTCAGGCATTTCCAACCGCAGCAAACTGTGATAATTGACGTTCCAGATATCCGGGCCTAGAATCGATCCCTGCGGAACTCCCGCAGTGACGGTCATAATTTTAGGACCTGCCTCCGTTTGGTAGATTAAGACCTATCCCTGAAGTAGTCGTCGACAACCCTCAATAAATATGGCAAAATATGGAAATTCCTCTCCAGTGCCTGCAGGGCATCGGACCACTTGAGAGAATTAAACGGTTCTTAACATCTAGCATGACTAACAATACCATCTTCCGCGTACGTTGACTACGACTTTCTGCTCTTTGAACCGCCCTTATAACCTCTCTACTGCTTGCAGCGTAGACTAGCTGGTCTGCTTGGGTGATAGATCACCTGCTTCCCAAATTTCTTCCATAAGCCTTAGCTTAATAAGTTTCTCAAAGAGGTTTCCTGCCGTATCCAGCATGTATAGTGGACGGAATGAAGAGGGGAGTGAAGCTCCCTTGCCTTTGCTAAATAGAACTAGCCGGGCAATCTTCCACCTATAACTAAATATGCCGGATTTTAACATGCGTTAAACATTTGTAACAATATGTCTAGTTTTCCTCGGGCTATCGTTGCTACAACTTCATTGGGTATGCCATCCGGGCCTGGGGCCTTCTTGGTTTTCAAAGTAACCGCTGCTTCCTGCACTTCTTCTTCCGTAAAAAACGGGATATTCATAGGGACATCAAATAATCTCTCTGGTCTTCCGGGGTGTGTGGCGAAAAGACTCTTTACAATCCCCTCTATAGCCACCGCATCCAAGACCGCTTGCTTCTTAAAGCCGGCAATCTTTTGAGTTACGATTTTGTCACCTAAACCCCAAGGATCTCGGTCTACTTCTGCTGTGAGAGAATCCCAACAGCGTTTTTTTGCTCAGGTAAATTGCCTTCCGCAGCTCGCATTTCACCTCTCTATATTCAGCTGCACGGCATGCGGCCGTCGGCCTCCTCCTTGCTCGTTGAACCGTCCTCCTCTTCTTAATACAATCCCTACGGTGATCCGTAATTCGCGAGTTCCACCAATAGGCTGGCCGCCTCCCTCTCCAAGACACTTTGCTGGGCATTGATTGATTACACGCCTCCGAAATAATTTCCATACCTAAGGTAACCACTGCCTCAGCTCCAACTCTACCTCCAAACTAACCGGGTTGCTTTGCGTCATCCCTTCCTCAATCACCTTCCAGAAAACCTCTTCATGTATCTTATCCAGATTCCAGCCTACACTATCCTTTTGCTTCCATATCCTGTCCGCACTTTGTGTTATTCTAAACGTGATATATTGGTGGTCGCTCCCAGTAATTTCTTCAATAACTCTCCAGTGTTCTCCAAACTAAGGAGATATCGGGAATCGTATCTAAATAACCCGGGCGCCTAAATATAGACACGTTCCCTTCATTAAGCACAACCAGTCTCGTCCTGGCTATCTTTCGAGAATATTTCTACCCCTCATTTCCGTCGCAGGCATACCCCAGTCTACCGCCCTAGCATTGAAGTCGCCAACCACAATGATTTGGCCAGTCATTCCACGAATATCATCCTCCAAGGAGTTTAAATTCCGCCTGAATTCATGTACGCTCTCATTGGGAGTGAAATAGCAGCTGATGAAGATGATATTTCGACTCCGCGCCCACACGTATCCGTTATCTCTACCGAACGACTCAATTGGAAAACTCCCCTGATTCGGAATCCTAATTGCGACTGTGCCTGACAAATCGTTATACCAAACACCGGTGTTACTAACTCTATACTCCTCACAAAGAAGTAATATGTCTGCTTCGTTCTCAGCAACCAGCTGATCCAAAAGAGAATCAGCTAACCTACTCCTATGGAGATTCCCTTGAAGGATTCTCATACTATTGCCAATTTCTTCTTAGCTTGTACCAATGCTTACCGGAACATAGTACAGACACCTGAACCTGGTAAGTGCTGGCAATTTTTATCCTCCAAACCCCTATTACTACACAGCATGCAACTATTATCTGCCGTACAAACAGCCGCCAAATGCCCTTTATTACCACATTTATAACACAAATTGCTGCGGTCCGGCCCCGTACAAGCTGCCAACATATGAACGTATGACCAGCATTTGAAGCATTTCAAGACTGTGATTCTTCTTCTCACTCGACACCTTACCCAGCCTACCCGATGTATACCTTCTTTTTCCAGTTTGTCCGCTACTCTTACACTGAGTTGGACAATCGCCGCCTTCAGACCGCTATTGCTCGACTTCGTCAGGTGAACTCTAAGATCGCCTGGGTTTCCGCCTGCCTGCTGCTCAACTGCGTGCCTATCTCTTCTTCATCCGCAAGGGCATCCAAGTCCCGAATTTCTACCGTGGTTCTAGGTTCCAGGCAAGTAGCTGTTGCCTTTTCCTGGAGTACCGCATTAAGGGCTGCCCCGAAAGCTACCTTATCTTTAGTGTCGGCACCTAGTTCTACCAGGATATCTCCAGCCCTAGTCTGTCTGATGCGACTAACCTCAGCACCTACATCCTCCGGCTTTATTTGTTCCCTTAATTCTTTCAGCACTTCCGCACATGATTTGCCCTTTGCAGGCTTAATCTGCACCACATCCGGGCGCGTTCTCGGCGGTCTTAGCTCTCTCCTATTCCTCTTCGCCCTTTTTTTAGCCCTCTAGGGGATCTTTCCCACTTTCCTAGACAAACCAGCCTCCTCCGTCCTATTTTCCTCCTCCCACACCCTACCTTTTCTCGGGACCCGAACTCTCTTTGGGCAAACTTCGGCCCATTTATTTGGAGTTGTGTTCTCTCCTAAATCGACCAGGGGCACTTCAACCTCAACTTTCCTTGCTACCCTCACATTTTGTGTAGCAATTAGCCCTTTGTCTAACAACGGTGTCTGTGTCGGACACGATATCTTTCGATTTAGGCTTATCTAGCTTGGCTTGCGATAAACGGACCAAACGTTGCAAAGCAACACTCCTGAAACCTCTAAGGGCCTGAACGACCTCGACCTACTCCTCAATTTCCAGCAAACCAACTTTGACGTCCGTACTCACATTGCGTTGCCGGCTTGCCCCCCTTCATTTTCGCGATGACTCCGCGCATGCGCTTATTCTTTATCAGAAATAAAAATAATTTACACTTACCAGTGAGAAGATTGGCGAAGTCGGAGTAGCTCCAAGTGCGATGAGTGTAAGATTATTTAACAAACTGCCGAGCGAAATAATGGGTCTGAAGATTGAACCATTTAAGAAAACTTTAAAACATTTCTTTAAGAAAAACAGTTTTTATAAAATAAATGGGTTTCTGGAAGAGAAGTGGGCGCTGGAACACTTCAGGATAGACTAAATACAGTGTTGGATATTGTTTATTTTTAGTGAGAACAAAGTGCAAACATCAGAGCAATGACTATTTGAACTAGCAAACTTATTGTTTATTATGTAGTTTTGACGTACCTTATGTTACTTGTTATGTAATTTATTTAGGTAAAATAAAAATAATAATCAATAATAATCATAAATATAATAATAATAATAATAATAATAATAATAATAATAATAATAACTCTTCTGGACGCATCCTCAATATCCGCCTGCTCCGGAGACACAACCGGGCCGCCCGCCAGCACTCCGGAAATTGCCGGTGAAACAAAACGCGGTTTCCGTCTTGATATTGAATCCCTCGAATCCGTATTTCTATCATCCGTGCTACCCCAGGTTTAAGTGGTCATTCAAAGGCGGTGTCCGTTTTACTTTGGCACTCTTCTGGAAAGGACTTTAATCACTCCTTGACGGAAACTCCGTCCTACCCATGTCTACGTTACTTAACGTCTTACTACTTTCTTGGGCCAGGGTAGCCTCAACATGTTTCTTGCGTTTTTACCATTATTTTCCTATTTGTACTCTTCATTATAAATATTTAGGATTTAAAAAAAGAGGAAGTGACAAAAAAGGAAAGGAACGAAAACAGGAGAGGGAGAGACCGGTTCAACGCCCAGCCCCCGCGAACGCCATATTCCCGGGCCCACCGCCTTCCAGGCGCGACGCACCCGCGGCCGGTGGCCTCGAACAGAGCCCCCACCCATAACGGCAGGCGTCTACTCGGTCGCCAACCGGAACTACCGCTGCAGACGGGATTATACACCGGCTGATGTGGCAGCCAGGCTATGATGGCTAATCCGGCCCGGCCATTGTACTATCCTGCGGCCTAGGGACGCAAGCAAACCCCGGTTTTAGGATATACCCTCCGGCGGAAGGCCCGCCGCGCGAAGCGAGTAGCCGCCCCCACGAGCAGGTGCGGACCGGGGGGAAATTGTAAAGGAATGAGGAGTGGGTCCGGGGAAAAGGCTGGGGACAAGGATACGGGATGAAGATAAGGATGGGACTTTAGAAAGGCAAAGGCAGGAGAAATGGTTAGGTCAACGGACAGTTGCCCCTTTAGCCGACCGGAAGACACTGAGGCCCTATTCTAACCCGGGAACCCCACGAGTACTCTTACTCCTAGTAAGTGGAAGTCAAATTGTAATCGTGTCAAATTTTCGATATAGAGTTTTCACGGGAAATATCCGTTCTGAAGTCCCCTGAGTCCGAAAAAGTGGTTTTTAGAAAATGGTGTGTGTGTGTTGTGTGTGTGTGTGTGTGTGTGTGTGAACAGCTAGCTCAGAAACGAGTAACCGTAGAAAGTTGAAACTTAATATTCCGTTTAGGTTTCACCGGGATCTGACAGTACGTTATCTGTCAAAATCCTCAACCGGAAGTACCACTTTACTAGTTGTTGTTTTTTTTTACTTTTTATTTGCGATTTTCTCAAAAAGGCTCCAACGATTTTCTTGAAACTTATACATCAACTACACATACAAAAAGCAACAACTTTTATTTGAAACATTTCTCCAGGGAAATTCATTTAAGAGTATTTTTGGGGTAGAGAAGGGATTACGGCTCCTTCTAAAGTGCCATTTCAGCTTATTAGACAATTTTGTCATCTCCGAATTTGGAAAATTCTAATTGCGTTTATTCTTCTATTTGACTTAATTATTTTTTCACTTTTTCGCGATTGTCTCAAAAATGGCTCCGCCGATTTTCTTCAAACTTCTTACCTAAACTACACATACAAAGATGTAGCACTTTTATTTAAAACATTTCTTTATTTGAAACATTTTTTTTATTTAAAACATTAAATTCTTTTAAGGGCGCTTTTCGGGGAGGGGTGGGGTTAAGTTTTTCTCTAGAATACAATTCTATCATCCATATAGAATTAATTACAAATAAATTGATGACCAAAATTCCGAGTTTCAAGAAAATTATTAAACCGGAAGTGCGCTTTTACTGGACAGTATTTTTTCAGTTTTCGATGAATTTCATTAAATTTGGTACACTAGCTATAAAATTTGTCAAATACATTTTTGTGAATTGGAGTAAGAGAAAGTTGTGTGAGTGTTTCACACCAGATTTTTTTTTTACTAGTGTATAGAAACCGTCGGCATATTTATGGAGAAAATAAATAAATAAAAACAACAGAAAACTATATTCAGTAAAGTCAACCGATTCTCTTCAAAACTTAGAATTTAGGCAACATATTTAATTGTAATTAATATTATTTAGTCGATAAAATTATTTAAAAAAAACAAAACTGAAATAGCACTCTAAAAAATCTCAGAACGCCCGAACCACAAGAACTCTCAGAAAGCCAGATAAGAATTCTATATATACTATCTCGTTCGGAATATTAACCAATCCGTGAAAAACAAGCTGGCATAGAATTTTTTGTTTTAATTTAAGGCTCGTCAACATCTATGGTCATTTAGCGCCCGGAGGCTTCTTAGTGCACTGCCGGCCTTCAGACAGTGCTAGGGGCAGCACAGCTGGACTCGAACCCGGGATCTGCGTGAGAGTCCAATACGCTATTCCCTTACTTGCATTGAAATTAATAAAGTTTTCTAATATAAATAGGACGAACAAGTAATTTTGTAGAGAACTTTCAACTTACTGAACGCCTGGACCTATTTATTACTTGGAGATTGTTTCAAGAACATTTAGAGCAAAAAATAGATTTGAATTTTTATTTAAAGACTAGAGATGAGATTGACGACGCTGTCCATTACTTAAGTTACTCAATACAAACTTCTGCTTGGGACTCAACACGAATCATTAAGAAAAATACCAATACATTTCACGGACAATTTACCATGATATGTCAGAAAGTTAATAACTAAGAAACGTCGAGCTAGATCAGTGTGGCACCAAGCTCGGTATCCATCAGACAAAAGAATATACAACAAACTGACTAGACAGCTGAAATCTGCCCTAGCAAAACTAAAAGTGGACAGGCACAGTGATTACACAGCATCTCTCACAACTGAAAATAAACGTTTATGGACTGCAACCCGACGAATTCTTTGCTTTAAAAACACACCATCACCACACCGTAAAGATAATGGAATGTGGGCCATAACTGATGATGAAAAAGCAGACTTGTTTGCCCAATACCTAACCACAGTCTTCCAAGCCCATCTTGACACATCTGATTCTGATTTTACTCATCAAATACAGGCTGACCTAGATATCCCTCTCCTACTCTCTCTCCTCCCAAAACGATTACCCCTTCTGAAGTTTCTCACATCATAAAACACCTACCATCCAAAAAAGCGCTAGGCTTTGACTTAATTACATCAAAAATCCTATCCCATCTCCCAAAGAAAGCAGTAGTACTTATTACAACGATGTACAATTCAATTCTCCGAACCAGTTACTTTCCTCTAGAATGGAAATTCTCTCTAATAGAAACGATACCCAAACCCTCCAAACTTCCTACAGTCCGATAAGTCTCTTATCCCTGATAGGTAAGATTCTTGAAAAACTCATCCTCAAGAGAATTCACAATCTCCTTGAAGACTCTGAAGTAATACCCAACCATCAGTTTGGATTTCGAAGCCTACATTCCACCATTCACCAATGCCATCGCGTTGTAGACTTTATCGCTTCCTCTATTGTTCTGGGGCTTACTTAGATATTGCGCAAGCATTTGATAGGGTATAGCACCAGAGGCTGCTGTGGAAGCTGTTTTTAAAGCCAGAGGCTGCTGGAAGAGCACCCTTCCTAATACCTATTATCTCATCCTTAATTCTTACCTCTCACACAGATATTTCAGTGTGAGTGTTAGGCACTCCTTGTCTTCCTATTACCTTTTAGCAGCTGGAGTCCCACAGGGAAGTACCCTTGCTCCCATTCTTTTCACAATATATACTGCCGGTATTCCAACCAATCCGAACCCGTTCCATATCTTTACCCGCAGATGACACCGCCATCCTTTCCCCGATCCTGTCCTAAGCACACGTAACCTTCAGCAACATTTACAATCCCTAGAGAATGTTTTTGCAGATGGAGAATGAAGGTTAACGTCCAAAAAAGCAAAAATATAACGTTCATTCTAAGACGTGCAATTTGTCCCCCAGTTCATGTGAACCATATCTTATTACCATGCATTGATAGTTAAATATCTAGGACTCTATATAGACAAACGCCTGACATGGAACCTACATACAAGACTGAAACGAAACGAAGTAAAAAAACGTTACAGCCTACTGAAGCGACTACTAGACAGACGCTCAAAACTAACTTTAAATAACAAAATACTTGTCTACAATCTTCTATTAAAACCAATTTGGACTTACGGACTCGAGTTATAGGGCTCAACCAAGCGTTCAAATATCCACCGCCTCCAAACTCTACAATCCAAAATACTCCGTTGTATAACCAATGCATCGTTTTACGTTTCTAACCTGACAATACATTCCGATCTCCAGATTCCATTTATAAGTGACTTGGTACAAATACGATACTGCAAATTTCATACCCGTCTTGCACATCATCACAATCCATTAATTCACCGACTTTCCTCAGCAGCCATTCCAGATAACCCTCCTCGACGACTGAGGCGGCAGTGGCTTCGTGATCTCTTATAAGTGCGCAGCGAAATAGTGTGGAGCGTCATTACTGGGTGATTTCTCAATTCCCGTTATTGTGAGTCATCTCATTTACTTGTTGCTGGTTACGCATGCGTACCAGCAGTTATAAATTTTCAAATAAAAAAAAAATAATAATAATAATATAAATTAATTGATTAAAAATTATTAAACTTGAATACAGTTTATTATAGTTATTACTACTCTATAGTTTGCCTACAGTAAGCTAAATTTCTAAATATTTCCATTTTAATGTGAAAATCAAAGATAAATTTACTTTCCATGTAAACAAAATGTAAATTTAGATGAATTATTAATTAAAAAAAAACATTTGAAATTTACTAATTAAGTTTGCTCCGAACTTTCTGAATATTTTCTTTTCTTTAACGCAAATTAAACTTTTATAAAAGAATTTATGGTAATTTGTCTTAATGTATTTACAACTAGTTATTTCTAGCCGTTGAACTGGATTTTGTTCTCACAAGTCAAATCAACGTTTATTCAAATCTTGTTTGTTTTAACAAGAAACAGTTTCACCGAAGAATAATATTTTTGTCCACACTGTTCCCCCCTCCCTCCACCATTCGAAATGAACTTATTATTCTGCTTTAATATTCTAGAGTGAAGTTTATAATGTTTGTAGAAGAGACTATACCAGATCCACGACTTGGTGGGGTTCACTTACACGTCTATAGGCAGAAAATTTAGTCAACGGTAAAAATATAGGAATGAAGAAGGAGGAAGCGACTCCAATTTCTTTGTTTAAAGGCAGCCATGTTAAGCTAGAGAGTTCTTAAAACAAGGGTCACAGTTGTTGTCAAGACCGTTGTAGAAGGAATAATGATTATGTTCAAACAATTCTTCAAAGTCCTTTCAAAGCAGATTTAATTATTAACATTTCTAAGAATGCCATTTTTAACGCCGATACAATGAGTGAAAATTATAAGGCACTAGAAATATATATTGATAAACATTACAATTTTTAATATATTATTCCACTATAAACAAAAAATATAATAATTACTTATTTGGCAAGACAACAGAGTGGCCACCTTTATATTTTCGAGTAAAGTTTAGCCCACAGGAACCCAAGCAAAGTGGCAAGTGAACGGGAGTTGTAAAAGGAATTTATTCACGCATAAATATGACATCTTTTTTGTTAGAACTATTTTAAGGCAAAATACAAAAACTGGTAAGAAACTAAGGAAAATCTAAGAGAATCTGGTTTATTGAAAAGAGGATGGTTACTTCAGAAAGATTGTAGTACATTAGAGTTAAGCCAAATTATATTATGTTTTCTGATTTTTAGTTAATTGTTAAATTGAACTTTAAAATATTAAAACAAATGTTTAATTTAAGAACTTCTACTTCTCTATAACATTATGGCTGTATTTTAGTAATTCCATATTCATATCTTAAGATTTATTTAAATGATAGTTGGTAGCACTGTCATTTTTTTTTTTTTTTTAATCTCTAGAGATTAAACCGCAACATAATGATATAATGTCATATTATTCCACAATTCTAGAAAAAATACTTTCTTCCTTAATGAACCTTATTCTGAGAATGATTTGACAATATTTTGCGACATATTGTTTTTTTTATAAAAACTCAATGAAATTTGTGTGAATAGATCATGTGCCGAGGTAGCAAATTGTGTCTGGCTTTCCCTGAAATATACACACTTTAGATTCCACATGGCGCTTAGGTACTTTTATGTTCCTACTTCTCCCAGGCATTCTTAATGCATTGCCGGCCTCCGGACAGTGTTCTGTCGTTACAAACAATACTGTCCATCACCGGGCAGTGAGCTTTAGAGGCTCCTAGAAAGAAAAAACTTAAGAGTATCACAGCTGGAATTGAACCCGGGTCCTCTGGCGTGGGAGTCCAGTACGCTAACCACTTAGCTATTCCCTTCCCAAAAGAATGTTTTGAAAAATAAGCAAATTTATTTAAAAATAGTTTATTTTTCTAAATAACGATGATGATTTTTTTCAAGCTAGCTATTGCCCGTACAAGTGAAATGAAATGAAATTTGTCTGCAATTTTTCTCATAATTGCAAACTTAAATTTTATATTTTCTGTAAATACAATAGATTTTACAAAATTAACAATATAAAAAGTGTAATAATATTGAATGAACTTCAAAGGAAAGTTTAATTTTCCCATCGTAACTCTTCTGTTTGTTTTGATAGTCAGCCAGAGAGCCCGTACAGAGTCTTTTTTGTCAAAGGCCTGATTGAAATAAATTTAGAAAAAACAAAACAAAAACGGATTAACATGAATAATGAAAGGAAAAAACCTATTGCTTCATAATTAAACAAAAAGTATTAGTTCAGTTTTCATTAATTTTCCAAGAAGTCAAATAAGTTAATGAGAATAAACCAATTAGAAATGTTCCCAATTAGTAGTACTTTGTGATATTATTGTTAATGATTTTTACTTTATAGGTTTTATCAAAAATTACTACTTAATCTCTTTATCTCATTTAAAAACAAATAATCCTATCTTTTGTTGTTTTTGTAGAATACAGAACTGGAGAAAGGGAGGTTTTACTCGTTTGAAGAAATAATATTAAAATGAATAAATCTCACAAAATACAATATTAATCTGATCAAGCTTTAATTTTATGTTTTTTCCCGCTAAGATGACTTTTAATTATTTCAGTTGAATATAAAAGTACTAATAAAGAAGTCTATAAAATTTGCAATAATTTTACCTTGCCATATCTAACTAGGAACTTCATCATCATCAACATCATCATTATGGTTGAAGATCTTTTTAAATTTCTCTTCATTTATTACATTATTTAATTCTTTAAGAAAAGAATCACTAATGAGTTTTTTTTTTTTTTTAGAATGATGATATTAAAACTTTAATGAACTACCTTTCGTCGTCTTTATAGTGAATACATAAATCCAAGAGTTATTAAAAGGTTTTGTTACTGTAAGCTTATGAGAGAATAGCTAACTTAGTTATATAGTTTTTCAAATAAAATTAAGGGGTTTTTAGTTGATAATACTCTTAGAATCCCTCCCCTTAATGCTTAATCTATTTGTTGAAGTACTGGAGAATCCAAATGATCCATAAGTAGGATTAAATATAAAAATTGTCAGTTTAATGGAACCAATATCCAGTAAAAAAAATTCGCCACAGAAAAGCTAGACTCAACCGCATCAAGTTGCCACCTTCGCATTACCAAGGCGCTTCAACCACTCATTATAGCCTCTGACATGATTGGAGTAACCAGAGGTTGATCGAGGAAATTAAGGCTGACCATTTACTTGGAATGCCAACTGATAGGATGGTCCCTAGGTATCACTTTGAGAGGAACTTCCAAATTGTCATATCGGTCAAAGGCGATTGTGACAGTGACTCTCCTCTACTTGGTAACTCTGTCTGGTATACAAACCGCTCCAAAACTCCGACTAGAGTCGAAGCTGCGGTCTATGGAGGTAGGCCTAAAGTTAAAATTAAGGTCAGCCTAGGGAATTGCGTTAGGGTCTTTCAAGACCGAAGTTGTGGCGTTACAACTCTGCGCTAAGAAGATTATAAGGCCAAGGATTGGAGCGTAGGAGAGTGGCCATATACTCCGATAATCAGGCAGCCCTGAAGGTACTTTTTTCACACCAAATAGTCTCAAGTCTAGTGTAGGACAGCCTAACTGCCCAAGCCGAGGTGGGTGCTCGGAATAAACTGGCACTCTATATCTGGGTGCTGGATGCGAGATTTCCCAGCACTGATTTCTGGGCAACGAGAGGGCGGATTCTCTAGCGAGGGAGGGTTCAAACGAATCCTTTATAGGCTCCGAACCCTTCCGTGGGTTGTCCAGGAGGAAACTTTTATCAAAGGTTGGATATAATAACAGCGTCTGCATAGGTGGGTGAGAACACCAAGACAGTGACACGCTAAACTCTTCATTAAGAGACATTTGCCTAAATTGACCGGAGACTTACTGAGCCATAGCCGGACGGACGTAAGGCTAATAATGGGTCCATTAACAGGGCATTGCAGGCTGAATAGGCACATGTACGAGTACCAATTACTCGCAGATAACGTGGTATGCCAATTCTGCAAGGCCGAGGAGAAAACCCCCGGCACAATCCTTGGTGGATGTGCCAGCCTAGTGAGGACAAGGTTTCTTCAATTGGGGACAAGCAAACCCAAAGCCACAAGCTTCATGACGGAGCCACTCTCAACTTTGCTAGGCCTGATTAAGAGGATGTGCTATCATTTTAGGGGATCCACAATAGATCTTTTATTGTAGGTCGCAGTGAAATGAAGCCCGCCCTCCCCTTTAGCCAATCTAATCCTCTGCCATGGCCATTGCAATGTATAGGCAAATGAGCTTCAACCACGACAGCTAATCTCTGACGTAGTGCTGTCTCTAGCGGTGAAGAAAGTGATATAAGCTGACCAACTGAGAGTCAATTATATTTACATTTTTAGATTAATAAAGATGAATTCGAGTTTTTTTCTTTGTCTTAAATTTCATACTTAAAATCTGATTGTCTTTTTATCCCACTGTAGGTTTTACGAAATGGTGGTGGCAAATGGTGAGTCATTGTTTAAATAATCTTCTTAAATATTTTTATATTATCTGTTTCTTTTATGTTTATATATTCCAAGATTGCTTTATTGATTATTGTAAAACCCAGAATCAGTTTAGTCTTTCTTCAGTGCTGCAGTGTCTTAAATTTGCAGCACTAGTTAATATGAAAACTAGTTAAAAAAAATGACTTGTTCACATATCTGGACTCTTAAACTACTCTTTCATTTGTAAAAGTCTTCGGAGAATGTTTCCACTTTTCAGAGAAGTCTTCTTTCCAGGTTAGGTATATTTTATGAATTAATCTTCTATATTCTTCTTAACTCATTATTTAATTCTAATGCCAATGCTGCGCTTGACAAAGTTATTGTATATCCAATCTATTTCTCAAGATTTTGTATGATTTATTTTTAAGCATTGGCGTTTGACTTTTTTCAGAATTGGCTTCTTTTTTTTTTTGTTCTTTGAAGCTCAAGAACAAAAAATAAGGTAATAAATTAAGGTAACATATTTATGATGAATATTCAATGATCAATTCAAGAATTTAACAAAGTAGAATGAATGAATGAATTTAGCATAAGTAGAAAAAAGTTTAAAATTTTCATTGATTTGTCAACTTATTGTTAATTGTTGGGATAAGTTATAAGTTGAAGTCAACTTGATATTTACATAAATCATTTATCATTACAAACTTGTGTAAGTTGTACTTCACTTTTCTAAACTTAAACTTAAATAAACTACTCCTTTTTTTTTTACGAAACTAAATTATTCACAAGCTAAATTAAAGAAGATTTAAGTCTTCTGATCCTTTACTTTCTCTTTTTGCTAATAAAGAGGCTGTATTGCAATGCTATCAAATTTTCTTAATTAGTTTTACCGGATACATCGTATATTTTTGGCTTATTTGAAAAACAAGAACCATAGCATTCGTCTCATATTTAAGAATTTATTTTTATCTAGACAGTTAAGAACTGTTTCGATGATATCGGCCTCATCATTACTATTCAAAAAACTGTGAATGTATTTAATAAATTATTAATTAACTAGATAAGGAGCGCATTTAATTAATTAAGAGGAGCGCGCCAAGGCTATTTGCCGCCCGGATTCAAGCTTTTATCAGCTGCCCCCTTAAAAAAAATTACAAGATATTGCATGTACATTTACTATAATAATAAATATAATAAAAAATTTATGCAAACCAAAAGTTACATATCTTTTTTAGTAAAAACACAGAAACATATTTTGTATAGTTATTTTAAACATTTTTTTTTTTTTAACATACACAAAAATCTCTATGGAGTACTCACACTTCTTTCTCTTATTACAGAATTATAATTAACAAATTTACTTTAAACTTGTAATAATTACTAAATGTATATTTGTCTTTTTTAATTAAAATATAAATTTATTTGTCTTCTTCAATTTAATATCAATCAATCTAAACTTACTTAAGTCCTCACGCGTTTCTCTAGTGGCTGGCACACTCGTCTTTCGTGCAAGAATTCAGGATTCGATTCCCGTTCGGGCAAATTCGGTGTTGACCCAGCATCGGGATAAAAAGTGGGAAGCTACAGTTAGTAGCGCCCTAGGTAGCGAAGGCCGAAACTAAACGGCATGGGATCTGCGGCGTGCTTACCTTACGCCCCCCTATTCAAATCGCCGTCTGGCAAAAGCCTTGGCCCTTCGTGGGTTGTTGCGCCATAAGTAATAAAAAATAAAAATAAAACTTACTAAAATGACTTTTAAGAAGGAGCAGCACCTCCCCTCACCACTAAAACCTCTTTAAATGAACTTCCTTGGAAAAAAATTTGCTAACAAAAGTGATAGGTCTCTGTATTCATCATAGTTAGGGTAACAAATTTAATGAAATCTTTCGATGTTTTTATAGAAATATTTGCTCTGGGAAAATCTTTTTCTTCCGTCTGACATCTGAAAGTAAGTTGTTATATTTGACGAAGTAGGATAATCTAGGAAATAAATATTATTAGTGTAAATGAGTTTGCTACACAGTATAATCTAAATTAGATATTAGCTACATGAAAAAGTAGGCATTTTTGATATTTGTTTCTTGGTGCCGGATCAGTGTAGCCTCCCGGATGTAATGCACCCTTTGCACTCTCGGGTTGGTGCTGCCCTCCTGATAATTAATCATTTAAATGGTACTGCTTACTTTTCTGCTTTTCTTTTTAAACTATGTAGCATTAACCTTTTTCAAATTTGGAATTAATGCTTTAAAAAAACCGAAATAAGTTCTAATAAGAAAAATAATCTAATATTATTCCTAACAAAATGTGGATGACCACATTCATATACATAATTATTACTATTATGTGTGATAACAAGGGTCAAGAACGTGTGTGCCTCTTTGGTTACCTACCAGTTATGTGTGGGTATGTATGTGCGCGCATACTTGTTTGTGTGGACAACCATATCATAAAACGAAAAATTGCAGGGTTCTCTAACTTGACACGTATTTGTTTTGTTATACCACATGCATAGGTGTTTGTTTGTTAGGATGCATCCACATTCATAAACCTTAACTGATTAGATTAGATTGATAGAAAGGGAGGGTGGGCCTCATTCCATTGCGACCTACAATGAGAGGTCTATTGTGGATCCCCTAAATTTATAAGCATATCCTTCAGCTACGCCCTCTTAATCAGGCCTAGCAAAGCTGAGTGTGGCTCCGTCATGAAGCTCGTGGCTTCGGGATTGCTTATCTCCAGTTGAAGAAACCGTACACAGAGGAATGTACTTGGGGTTTCCTCCTCGGCCCTGCTGAATCGGCAGAACGCGTTATCTGCAAGAAATAATTGGTGCATATGCCTATTCAGTCTATAATGCCCTGTTTATAGACCCACTATTTAGCCTTATACCCCTTCAGGTGTAGCTCAGTATGTCCCTGGTAAATATCTCTTAATGAGCAGTTTGGCCTTCCTCTGTCTTGGAGTTCTGTCCCATAATTGTAGACCTGTTCTTCTTTCCAGCCTTTGATAGAAGTTTGAATTAAGCTCCTGGACAACCCGCAAAATGGGTTGGAGCCAGTTAAGATATCCTTCATACACTCCCTCCCTAGGGCGCCCGCCCTCTCGTTGCCCAGGAACCCCGCATGTCCCAGCACTCAGCTTATTCCGAATACCCACTTCGGTTAGGGCAGTTAGGGCACACCGGTCTTGAGACTATTTAGTGTGAAGAAAATTCCTTCAAGGCTGCCTGACTGTCGGACTATATGGCCACTGTCCTAACCTCCAATCCTTGCCTTATAATTCCTTAGCGCAGAGTTGTAACGCCACCAGTTCGGCTCGAAAGCCGTGGCGAACTTCCCTAGTGTTATTTTTTAAAGTAGCAAACTTCTACTAACTACATAATGCAGAGAAAATTTTAATATTATGATTAATAAATACGAAATTTTACGAAAAAAGGTTAATGCAACCCTTATTGAATGGGTGTTTCTCTTAGGTTAAACTTAAATCATTTGCTTTAAAGATCGCCTTATTTTTATTCATTGAATGTTATTCAAAAATGAGATTAGAAAAAGTTTAATGATCTTTTATTAATTTTAAAAAAAAGGAACACTCTTCTTATGAATATATTCAATATTGATCATGATAATAATTATATTATCTGATAAATTAAACAAAATTATATCAACTTTATGCTGTCAATAGAATGACAATGGATGTCACATGCACTTAGTTTGAATTGATTTTAATGAATTATTGCTATTAACGAGGGCGCCGCCACTATAGGTAATAAATTGAATGGCTCTTTACAGAATAATAGTTTCAAAGACCAACTTCGAGAACACTCAACACAATGAAGCGTGAATGCTTCACATAAATGAAGAATATGTGTTCATATTAATGTATTGGAATCAGATGTCTTGGTATCGGGAGTTGAAGTGATGAATAGGTGATTGTTAGTTAGAGAGTTGTTATTCGAAATACGAACTACTGAATTACGAAAATAGACTATATTTTAACAAGTAATTTAAAGTGTTTGAAATTAGATGAACTAAGATGCACAACTATAAATGAATTATGAAATGATTAATAAATATTAAAGATGTAATGTTTAATAGGGACGCGCTCGCGATATGTGAAGCTTAACTGCTTGAACTGACGTGAACTATGACTGATGTATATCTCGTGTTTGACTGATTTGATACGATACCCTCCTCCTGGGACGACATTTATATTGGTATCACTCACACATTGACAGATGTGTAAGTACGAGCCATACTAAGACATCTTTTGCAGTATGTTGACCCTAGGTAGGTCGGTGACCGAGGTGGCGACAGATGGTGGCCAGTCGGTGGTTATCAAAGACTGTTTGTTAATAGATGGTAGCCAGGTGGCCTCTTGAGTGTACAGTGACCCTTGTATGAAGGATATACAGGCCAGGTGACCTCTGTACATTGACCGTATAATGACCCCTGTTTGAAAGGGTTTAGCGGCCTTTCTTTGGCTGTGTATTGATCCTTGTTTGAAAAGGTTTTTGTTTGCCGCGGTTCTTGGGGGGGACCTGCAATCGGCTGGCTGGTACCATAGTTTATAATTTTTAATTCTTATTATTATTATTATTATTCGCGAAAGGGGAGGGCAAAACCCTACGCTATCCAAAGCCCCCCAGGGCCCATATAGCTACCCCTAAAGAATAACAACCACTGGGTCTAGAATACAAATCCAGGCCCAGGATTCAACCATCTAAGTTTCACAACAGACCGAACAAATCGGACCAAAACCTTAAAAGGACACAGCTTAAGATCCTCTACCGACATCCTATTCCGGCCGAAGTTCCTAAACCTAATCTCCTCACAACCCAAACAGTTCGTCATCAGATGCATGGGTGTTTCTTCCTCAGTTTCACAAACTCTACAAAAGGGGTCAGGCACAAGTCCCATTATATAGAGATGCCTCCTTAAACCACAATGCCCAGTGAGGAATCCAACCAGATACCTGAGGGAGGTCCGTGAAAGACATCGGACCCCACTGCTCAAAGCTCCGTCCGGGCCCCCAATGAGCATTTTAGACTGCTGACAACCCACTGCACTCATCCATAAGGAAGAGTGCTGTGAGGTCATCCACGTCTGAAAGCCCGACAAACATGTGCCGAAGACACACCAAGAGCAGGCTCTGGACCAATAAAAGGGAGAGAGGCACCTAATTTGGCAAACCTATCCACCTCCTCATTCCCAAAGATTCCCTTATGACCTGGAACCCAGACCAGAAGCACATCCTTTAATGAAGAAAGATCTTCCAGTCTTCTAGAACATTCCAACACCAATCTGGAAGTGAAGACACATGAATTAAACGCCTTCAACGCAGCCTGGCTGTCCGAGCAGATACAAACACCTTTTAAATTAGTGTTACGCACCCTCTCATCCAAAATACAGCAAAGAATTGCATAAACCTCAGCCTGGAAAACGGTGGCCCACTCACCAAGAGTCGCTACCAAATGATCTCCCGTCTCAAAATAGACGGCAGCCCCAGACCTACCATCCATCCTGGAACCGTCCGTGCAGCATCGAAGATAATTCTCAGGAATCACAGCAGACGGACCCAGGGTTAACCAATCTTCCCTAGAAGGCAACCTAACCCTGTAGGAATGACCAAAGACAAAGGTTTTCAGATTCCTATCAGAAGGAAAGCCTGTAATGGGAATCCTTAAAAGCATCTCACGATAAATGGTAGAATGACCATATCGCTGCTAAAAACCTGCCTGTTTAATTCTATAACAGGCTTTCATTGCCTGGTTTTTCACCTCCACAAAGAGAGGTGGAATCCCTAACAAAGTCTCCATAGATGCAGTCGGTGTAGTCCGAAACGCACCAGTCACCGCTAGACAAGCCAAACGTTGGATTTCTTCCAACAGCTGCTTAGCGGATTGTATTTCAATGCGACGCCACCACACCAAAGCCGCATATACCCATCTAGGTTTAATGACCATGCAATAAATCCAGAACATCATCTTGGGAGTGATTCCCCAATTCTTACCAACAACTCTTCGACATTGCCAAAAGGAGATTATCGCCTTTTGATGTTGTGTCTTAACATGCTCCGACCAGTTCAATTTACTGTCGAGAACTACCCCAAGGAACTTCACTGATTTGCTAACCTGTATGGAAGTACCTAACAACCTAGGAGGTGTAAAACCTACTATCTTCCTTCTATGAGTAAATAGAATTGCCTGGGTCTTAGTAGGATTAATAGAAAGACCCCTATCTGTGTCCAACAATATACCATGTTAAGGGCGCTTTGCATTAGGTCCGAAATAGAGGACAAACAGCACCCTAACAATGAAATAACACCATCATCGGCATATGCTTGCACATAAAATCCCGATGAATTCATCCTAACCAAAAGGCATCCATGACGACGCACCACAACTTTGGTGAGAGACAACCCCCTTGAGGGCACCCTCTCCCCGCTTTTACTATCACGGTGCGCCCGCCAAGAGATGCCTGTATAACCCTACTCCTAAGATAGACACCTATCCAATTGATTAAGACAGGATGTATACCTTTTCGAACCAAGGCATCTTCGAGAGCATCAAACGATATTCTGTCAAATGCCCCCTCAACATCAAAGAAACACCCTAGGGCATATTCTTTTATTTCCAAAGCAGATTCTATCCTACCGACGAGACAATGCAATGCAGTCTCTGTCGACTTACCCACAATATAAGCATGTTGGTTAGGATGGAGTGGATGATCCCTTAATGGGCCATCAGTAATATACCTATCCACCAACCTTTCCAAAGTTTTCAAGAAGAAAGACATACGACTAATGGGTCTAAATGCCTTGGGGTCAGAGTAGTCATTTCTTCCCGGCTTGGGAATAAAGACTACTCTTACTTCTCTCCATAATGTTGGTACATAACCAAACATCAAACATCCTTTAAACAATCTTAGCAATACCTTCGTCAGCACGTCCCCACCCTTTTGCAACAGACAAGGATAAATCCCGTCCGGTCCAGGTGACTTGAAAGGTGAGAAACTTTGTACTGCCCCCCTGACTCTATCCTGTGTAACTACCCCATCTAAGGTGGATACATCTTCAAGGTTCCATCTCCTTCCACACACCAAAGACGAAGCAGCATTCAAACCAATATTATCCGGGAAGTGAGTATCAAGCAAAAGCTGCAGTGTCTCCCCTTCCCCCTGTGAAGGAACCATCAGAGTATCGTAGGGTACCTAACTGACTGTCCTATCCTTACTAAGAATCCGTACCAATCTAGATGATTCCTGGAACGAATTTATATCCTCTTAAAAGGATCTCCAGGAATTCCTCTTGGCTCTCCTCAGAGCATATTTATATGCTCTTTTAATACTGTTATAACTATCCCATGATTCCGAAGAATCAGCAAGGACAGCCTTACTGTATGAGCCCCTTACCTGTCTCCTTAGTTTTTCCAACGAAGAAGACCACCAGGGATTCTTACTATCCTTAACCACCTTGGGAGGACAAGACTCCTCGAATGAGGATCTAATGTGTTCATGAAGAATACCAGCCTCCCTTTCCAATTCCCCTATACCATCAGGGGCTTCTGATTGGATAGTC
>JAAEAF010000562.1:0-43485 GCA_011037195.1 Triatoma infestans
GTCTAACTATAACAAACTTCCTGGATGGACTGTAATCACCATTTAAAGTCGTAGTATAGATTCAAGTTGAATGGCAGACTGAGATGTTCTAAGTCTGGGACTATAAAGAAAGACGTCTTTTCAGATAAGAACGTGTAAATATGGAAGTAGGCATCGGTTAAGGCAAACTATAATACAGTGATTTATGCATTAAACATGTGTAATCATGGTATGTTTACAATTTCTATCCTTAATGTATCGCTTAAAATATTGTAAACATGCAAAGTTCCAGAATAGTTCTCTGTCTTCACACACTTTTAACAGCAGTGATCACGCATAGCAGGAGACGTACATCTCCTTGTTATTTTCCTTTCGTGTTTATTTCTTCTCAATATGCAGATCCCTTCTAAAGGAACGTTAACTTGATAATTCATATAAGTGCATATCATTTTTTTTTTTTAACTTGGACAAATCATTAATAAACATATACTTCGGTTCTTTCCTTTGGTTGGAATGTCTTTTTGATCTTCTAGTTGAGGTTCAAAACCTGTTTTCTTTCTTTTCCCTATCTCATGCTGTCTACGCAATAGTATCGCTTCAAGTCCCCCCCCCCCCATGTCTCCAACGCTCGACTACATTAATGGCGTTATGGCGTTACGGTCAGAGACATCCAAAATTACTGTTAGAGATTCCCCTAAGATTCCCCTCACTCTGAAAGGAAGTAATGTTAATAAGTAAATTTCTGAAGTTGAGTTTTCACCGGAAATGCAGGTTTATTAAAATATACTGATTATGGAAAAAAAGTTTTTGGCGAAACTGTGTGCGAGTGTAAGTTATATGAATAAAATATCTCAAACATGAAATGTGGCCGCAGGAAGTTCACACTTGATTGACCACCACATTGCTACGAAAGGTTCGAATAAAATCCATTAACCGGAAGTGTAACTAAGATTTTTTTCAGTTTTCGCATTATTCTCAAAAATGAATCTTAATAGCAGAGAGAGAGAGAGACAAAATGACTCGTACTGACTCTCGGAATGGAGTGGGAGAAACCATAAATACAGGGACGGGAGACAGATAGGGGAACAGTTCATACTACTGAGTTCATACAGCCAATCAGTACGTGTCATTACCCCTTCACCACTCTACCATTGCAAGTGTAAAGTCCAGGCAGTCAGTGTCACTTATTATATTATAGAGGCAATCTGTCCCCTCCTCAACTCTGTAACGGCAAGAGGGAAAAAACACACAAGCCCGACCGAGAGAAAACAAACTCTCTCAGGTACTCTCTCACTTAAGCAGACTAGAGTGGGGAACCTGTATATAAGCTAGTAACAGATCAGGACATCCATCAGTCTATCAGATTCAACCATATACATCACATCGTGTCATAACTCTACTCTACCCCTTTATTCTATAAAATCATTACAGTCCAGTGCAGTTTGTGTAAGCTTATAGCCAAATTATAACAGTGTCTTCATATCTCGTCTAATTAATCAATCCTCCTGCTTAAGTGAGAGAGTACCTGAGAGAGTTTGTTTTCTCTCGGTCGGGCTTGTGTGTTTTCTCTCTTGCCGTTACAACTCCATTATACTAAGTTCATATACGTAGGCAGGTAAAATCCCTTATGTATTATTAATATTTTTTTTGTAATGCTTTATAACTAAGTATGTCTTTCTATAGCAACATCATGAATGAAAACAAATGAATTTCTTAATCTTTAAGTTATGTACAATTTTTTTCTTTGAAAATGTTGAAGCTGAAGCGAGATTCGAAAACGCTGCCACCAATATAATGGGGTTGATAAGGGAGAGAAATGGTCTGGTTAGAATGAATTAACTAATTATGGTTAACACTCTATAATATAATAAGTGACACTGACTGCCTGGACTTTGCACTTGAAATGATAGAATAAGATAGAGTGGAAAAGGGATAATGACACGTAGTGATTGGCGAGTGACCTCAGTTGTATAAACTAAGTAGTATAAACTGTCGTTCTATCTGTCTCCTGTCGCTGTATTTATGTGGTTTCTCCCACTCCAGTCCGAGAGAGTGGGCCTGTCATTTTGTACCTCTCTCTCTCTCTGCTATTACAAATCCAACGATTTCCTTTAAACATGGTAAGTATCTACATAAATAAATATTTATCTTTTTTTTTTTAAACATTTATCCAGAAAATAGCTATTTTGGGGGAATTCTGGGGGGGTGGGGAGAGATCAACGTTCTAAAGATAATATAATTGTATATTGAACGCTTTGCTAGAATTCCTAGTTGAAGAAAATAAAATAAAAAAACCTAAAGTCGGATATTTTCAAAATAAGCTTTTGAGTTTTTCAAATTTTCTAGATATATTCCGGGTATTATGTAATCACTTCAAGCTCTACCTGTCCATGAGTAGGCAGGTATCTTTATTCCCATCACTTCTGCATTTAAGTTGGGGGGGGCAACTGAGTAAAAAATTTTAATTTAAATAAAATTTGCCAATTTTATAAGAGAAAGTTGGTAAGTATTTCACGCCAGATTAATTTTTTAATTTTTTAAAATATTTCTGTCATAATAGGTTTTTATTAGACTAATCTGGGAGATGAAGATTAGCTGTTGGCCAGGGCTGTTAATCTTAAACAATTAAGGATTGTCAGAGTGCTGGAAAAATCAAAGATATTTTCGTGGATAGCCTGATTAATTTTGAGGTCATTGACGTTCATGCTAGAATATCAGACGTTTCCATGATCAGAATATCTTACTAAACAATGTGATAACATGACTAGCACAGTCCAAGTCAAAGTCATGCTTCAGGAGAACGAAAAATCTCTGAAGACCGAACATAAAATTAGCCAATAGCATCGCACACATTAACTGAACCACTGCGTAGAAAAGAAAAGGAGATGCAGTTACGAGTAATTTTGATGAAAAGATGGAATTTCCAATTTCTCATACAGATGGATGTAATAGGATCCAAAGAGAGACACAAAATGACAGGCCCACTCTCTCGGACTGGAGTGGAAGACACCACATAAATACAGCGACGGAAGACACATAAGGGAACAGTTCATACTACTGAGTTCATACAGCCAATCACTACGTGTCATTACCCTTCCATCACTCTACCATACTCTTATCATTTCAAGTGTAAAGTCCAGGCAGTCAGTGCTACTTATTACATTATAGAGTGTTAACCATATTCATTCTAACCAGACCATTTCTGTCTCTCATCAACCGTTATACTAAGTTCATATACCTAGGCAGGTAAAATCTCTTATGTAGTATTAATATTTTTTCTTAATGCTTTATAACTAAGTATGTCTTTCTTTAGCAACATCATGAATGAAAACAAATAAATTTCTTAATCTTTAAGTTATGTACATTTTTTCCTTGGAAAATGTTGAAGCTGAAGCAACATCATAGCACAGAAAGAGTGGCAAAAATGACAGGACTACTCTCTCGGACTAGAGTGGGAGAAACTGCATAAATACAGAGACGGGAGATAGATATACACTAGAGTTAACTCGCCAGTCTCAACGTGTCATTTACCACACCCTTTACCACTCTATACTCTACCATTTTAATGTAAAGTCCAGGCAGTCACCGTTCTAACATTATACCGTTCAGCCATATCTAGGTTTGTTCATTCAATCCAAATCATTTCTCCTCCTTCATCATACCCATTACAATGGATCTTGATCTCTCACTAATATTATGCTAATTATCAAATTTAAAAATACAAGAAACATTTTTATGCATTATAAGCTACAGGAACCGTTGAAACAAATAATTCGGCTGCCATTTATAGAACAACAATGTCTAAATCATTTAGGAAAAAGAAATTTACTTTGTTTGACAAGTGAGTAAACCTATTTAAATATAAGATAGGATGTAAAATCACAACTCAGCAGGCAAATGAATTGGAGAAACCATCTCATATAGTATCATATAAACATGGACAGTTTCTCTGACAGAGATAAAGAGCTAGCTGGAAATGGTATCTCAAAAAATCTGGAACGGATGACTATAGTAGTTATCCAAATTCTTAGTTCCCCCCATTCATGGTGAGAATGTATAACTAATTGCAAGCTCATCATTCATACTTTGCGGCATCACTAATTCAATTTAATGTACACTAAATGCATGAGGAAAATTGTTGCATTTAATCCATTAGTATTTAAAGTTTCTAATAAAAACAATAATCGAATTAAAAAACCATTACCAAACATATTATATAAATTGTATCCTGTTTATATTTATATTTCATATCTGTGTGTGTGGGCGACTTTATTGGATATAGGTGTGGTCAGGACTCTAGATATGTCCAAGACTGCTTTAATTACCCCAGGCTTTTATTAACATGAAATGTATAGATACACTTAAAAAAAACAATTAACTATAATTTCCTGTGTTGAGATTATTTATATGAGCCACATTAATTTTCACCTTTTAATTATTATGACTTTTTATTTTTCTGAAAAAATAAAAACAAAAAATAAATATTTGGAGGCCTTATTTAATTCCTTGTACTTGGAGAACCGCAGCTGTTGGAGATATCTAGTAAGATAGAATCTGGTAAAACCCCCAAAAATCTCGATATTTCGATAAATCATGTTAATTATTTCGAATAAATTTATGCAAAAAAGGCTTTAAGGTTTCAAAACCCATTAAAGCAGTCTCCCAAAATCATGTTTCTGTTATGACGTAAACTTATCTGAAACCAATCGATCCATATTTTAATGTTAAATAAATATTGTTCTAAGTATTAATTTTATAATAGTTATTTTTTTTATTCAAACCAAAATCAACATTAGAAAAGATGCCAATATACATCAGAGATATTTTCCGCGATAGACTGCTTCTTTTCATGGCCCATCATCAGGAAGTTTTGTCCAAACAGTATGATAACATAGACTTGCACAGAGCAAATTTAGTTGATACACTAACGTCCGAAACAGGTCGAATGACCATGAAATGAATGAAGCAGGCTATCACGGAAAATATCTCTGATGCTTTCCAGCTCTACGGACCCAACAACAACAACGATGCAATATATATTTGGCTCTAACAGAATTTTCTTTCTTAATAATCATTTTAAATATTATTTCACACTATTTTTTTTTTTTTTTAATTAAGGCGCGTCAACATCTATGGTCATTGGCGCCCGAAGCTTTCTCAGTGCACTGCCGGCCTCCTGACAGTATTCTCTCGTTACAAACAACACTGACCATCACCGGACAGTGAGCTGTAGAGGCTCCTAAGGGTAGCATAGCTGGACTCGAACCCAGATCCTCCGCATGGGAGTCCAGTACGCTAACCACTATTTCACACTATTGATCCCTATATATCCCTAATTTCACACTATTGATACTAAATATTGTTTATGACACCGTTAATACCAAATATTATTGTCACTAGTATAGGAAAATGAATAAAATTTATATCATAAACAGGGCAGGGAATAGCTAAGTGGTTAGCGTACTGGACTCCCACGCGGAGTACCCGCGTTCGAGTCCAGCTATGCTACCCTTAGATTTTTTCTTCCTAGGAGCCTCTACAGCTCACTGTCCGGTGATGGACAGTATTGTCTGTAACGAGAGAACACTGTCCGGACGCCGGCAGGCACTGAGAAGGCTCCGGGCGCCAATGACCATAGATGTTGACGCGCCTTAATTAAAAAAAAAAAAAAATAGTGTGAAATAATATTTAAAATGATTGTTAAGAAAGAAAATTCTGTTAGAGCCAAATATATATTGCATCGTTGTTGTTGTTGGGTCCGTAGAGCTGGAAAGCATCAGAGATATTTTCTGTGATAGCCTGCTCCTTTCTTTTCATGGTCATTCGACCTGTTTTGGACGTTAGTGTATCAACTAAATTTGCTCTCTGCAATTTGTCTATGTTATCACACTGTTTTGACAAAACATCCTGATGATGGGCGTATGCCCGAAACTGGTCGATAACCATGAAAAGAAGCAGACTATCGCGGAAAATATCTCTGATGTATATTGGCATCTTTTCTAATGTTGATTTTTGGAACAATAAAATTAATAATAGAACAAAATTTATTTAACATTAAAATTTGGATCGATTGGTTTCAGATAAGTTTACATGATAGGGGAAACATGATTTTGGGGGACTGAATTTTTGTCTATGGAAAGGCAATATGGTGGCCATATAATTTGACTTTAGGTCCTTTAATAGGTTTTGAAACCTTGAAGCCTTTTTTGCTTAAATTTGAAAAAAAAGAATTCATAAACATGCAGTCCGAATGATTTTTAATTTGTGATAGAGATAGGGCATTTGATAGAACTGTTATCTCAGCAATATGGATGACTATAACAGTTATCCAAATCTCAGTCCCCTCTCCCTATTCATGGTGAGAATGTGCAACTGCAGTAAAAACAAACCGAACGTTAATCATAAAGCCTAAAGGCATATAAAGTCCCAAAAAATATAGAGAATATCTTTTTCTGTCTATTAAAATACCAAATCTAGAACAGTTTTGTGACAAAATTCGTAAATAATATAATCTTATTCGGTAATAGTAATTCGTTAATATTTATTAGTTTGATATATTCACTGCAGCGAACTATTTAGGAATGAATTATTCATTGAAAGAATCAATCAATGGACAATAAACTTTATTTTATACTTAAGGGAAAATGATATACCGAAGGATAAGGAAGAAAATATTGTTTTAGCATATTCCAATAAAAAAAAAAGGGTATATTTCTTTCCATCAGGGCCAGATTCGATGAGAAAACTGTTTTTGAAAACATTTTTGTGGGTACTCAGGCTGAGATGTTTTAATAACTTATTCTAATGCATCTAAAAACAGATTGCTGAAGAGCCCCCCACCCCCCCACCCCCCAAAGACTCAGACAAGTGAAGAGGCTTAAAGAGGAGGCCAATAATCGGGAAGCCACATGACAAGAGGTATTGCTGACATGGTGACTGGAACTGAGGTAAAGTAGAGAGATAATCTCAGGGCAGAACCTTAGTAGCAGGCTCATACAGCATCCTTACAAAGTAGTAGAAAGGAACGGGATCCTTTACCTTATCTCCCCAATATACCCTCTCTAAGTAAAGTGACAAAAAATGCTGATGTGATATAATCACACGACTTTCTCTGATCACAATTTTCACAATTCTAAATGACAATATTTCTTTAGAATTATATTGTTAACTAAACTTTTTATTGAAGGAGATCGGTAGCAGATAAGGAAAAATGAAGAATTAAGGAAACTGTATCAAGAGCAGGATTTGGTGGGTTGGATAAGAAGAGGGAGGCTAAGATGGTTGGGGCACTTTGTGAGAATGGAAGAATCTAGAGTCCCCCTGGAACCTTCCTAGGGATAGTATGGCTAAGAAATATAATTTCCAAGGAAATTTTTCCTCGAAACTAAGTACGAAGGATCTGCCCTGGCTAGCATTAGTAAGCATGCCACTAAGTGGTATACAGATGGGACCCTCGAAGGAACCGGGCCAGGGGTGTTTGGGGCCTAGAACCAAACACTCGGAAACCCATGGGCATGTTTCCCAGCATCTTCCAGGCGGAATTTCACGCCCTGGAAGGTGCGTTCAGTTGAACTTTGATACCAGATATCGGAATCAGGAGACAGTTATCCTATCCGATAGTCAGACTGCCAATTAAAGCATTGAGCTCCTACGTTATCAGTTCTAAAACGGTATGGGAATGCCTAGGTAAGCTTAACGACTCAGGCAGGAAGAAACAAAGGCACCCTATTACTGTGGGCCGGGACATGTCGGCGTGGAAGAAACCCTGGCCGTCGACACCCTGGCAAAAGAAGACGCTGCATCGCCTCTCTTTGGGCCAGAGCCTTTTTGCGGAGTTAGCGACCAACAATTCTTAGAAGAAATCAAAAAGGAGGAGGTGGCGAAAAGAGCTCGTCTCTGGAACACCATGCCGGGACTGAGGCAGGCCAAGTTCTGTGTGGAAGGTTATAACCCGTGTGGGAAAGATCGAAAGCCTGCAACAGTCTGAGTAAGAACAAGATCCGTATCATTACGGGATTCCTTACGGGGCACTGCAGACTCAGGGTTTACCTGAGAAAGCTCAGCCTAGAAAACGATGCACATGCAGATTCTATGGGGAGATGAAGGAAACTCTGATACATCTCCTCACAGATTGTTATGCCAGATAGGAGAGGAGGAAATATCCACCCTAGAACGTTCCAGGATCTTGGGATTCCTCAGGGAGCTCAACCAGGAGAGGGTTCTATAGATGAGCCAGCTACAGCGTAGCTAAGATATTGCTAGATAAGCACCCGAGAGGGGCAAGGAAGAAAGGAAGACCGAAGAAAAGATGACGCCGAAGAAGATATTAGGAGTCTGGGCGTTAGAAGATGGAGAAGAATTGCTTTTGTGGGAGAGAGTGGTTGAGGAGGTCAAGGTCCTTCGAGGACCTTAGTGCCACGAAAGACGAAGAAGAAACGTTTTAGTTAGCTTGCACTAGAATATAAAATTGGAGCGGCCACTGTCTCAAAACCCCTTAGCGAAGTTTTGTTAAGGGAAGCTTAAACTTAAGCCTGACACAGCTCCTCCCAGAACACCCATAAAATCAATTTTTATGGAAAAATGTATCAATAAAAAATAAAGATATATAACTGTGCAGTAAACATTCCAAGTTATAAGCAAATCATTCAAGCTTTTTTCGTGACAAATTCAGATAATTCAAAACCCTATACAGTTCTACAGTTGTACTACTGAATAACCGATTTTCTTAAATTCTCTATCTACCTGGATTGGTTGGTTGGTAATCACCCCTCATGACGTCTATATTTTTTATTGTTAGGAAATATTAATAAAATTTCAAATTATAAGAAATTTGTCATTTTACATGTAATTAGTAATAATAATATGTAAGAGAAAGCCGTTTGCGTGTGAAATGTAGTTGGTGTTAATGGTGTTCTATCTTTGTGATGTAGTACGAGCGGTTTTGTAAAGGGGCTTGTGTGTATGTATGTTTAAAGAGAGAGAAGCATTAGAAAAGAAGGCAAGAGATCACCTCTGTTTCTGAAATAAATATATTATTCTCTAATGAATTTAAATACTTTATAATATCACAATAATAACATCAAGATTAAATAGCTGGCACTGAAGTTAAATGAGCGTCTTCTGAGATAAGTGTCCTGATTGAATGTCTAATTCAGACTGTCCTGTTTAAAAGCAAAATTTAAAATGTCTCTTGAAAGAATGCCTTCTCTTGGTCGTTCAAATCCTCCCCTGTGTGAAGGGGCAAAAAAAAAGACCAAGATGACTAAGTTCTATGAACTCTTCTGTAACGGTGTCTTCTACATGGGTTTTACCCTTCTTTATTTTACCAAACAACTTGCATTTTCCTTTCAAATCATAATTTTCTTCAAATTATATTTATAGATATAATTTCTGGCATCCATCACACGTGTTTCACAAACAGATTTTTTACTTTCTTTTATTTTAATCAAGTCAAATTTTCGATATTGAGTTTTCATCGGAAATATCCGTTTTGAGGTCCCCTGAGTCCAAAAAAGTGGTTTTTAGCAAATGGTCTGTGTGTGTATGTATGTGAACAGCATAGCTCAAAAGTGAAAAATCGTAGAAAGTTCAAACTTGATATTCCGTTTAGATATCACCGTCGGATCCGACAGTGGGTCATCTGCCAAAATTCCTTACCCGGAAGTACTACTTTACTAGTTGTTTTTTTTTTACGTTTTTGCAATTTTCTCCAACGATTTTCTTCAAACTAGCCATATCAACTACACATACTAACAGCTACAACTTTTATTTGAAACATTTCTCCGGGCACTTCTGGGATAGGGGTGGAGTTAGGTTTTCATCTTAACTGCTATTCCAGTTTATTAGACAATTTTGTCAACTAAATAATGTTAATTAGAATTAAATATGTTGTTGAAATTCCGAGTTTGAAAAAATCGGATAACCGAAAAATGGCTCCGACCTTTTTTTCTTGAAACTTCGTATATAAACTAAAAATGAAAAGATCTACACCTTTTATTTAAAAAAATTTCTCTAGAAAAATTCATTTAAGGGCACTTTTTGGGGAGGGGTGGGGTTACAGCTTCTTCTAAAGTGGTATCGTAGTTGATTTATAATACAATTCTATCATCCAAACAAAAATAATTAGAAATAAATAGATGGCCAATATTTCAAATTCTAAGAAAATTCGTAAACCGGAAGTACGCTTTTACTGAACAGTTTTTTTCAGTTTTCGACGAATTTCGACTATATTTGGTACACAAATTATAACCTTTGTCAATTATAATTTTGAGAATAGGAGTAAGAGAAAGTTGTGTGAGTGTTTCACACCATATTTTTTTTTTTTGGTAATAGCTTCGATGTTAATATTAATTCAATAGGATCGAATTACAAAACAAAAGTTCGTTAATGTATATATAATCAACATGAAAAACATGGAACACGTTAACAAAACAAAAAAAAAGAAAGAAATAAAAGAAATTTGTTAAAAATGTGAAGAAATAAGGAATTCAAATTAAAAATATATCTAAACCAAAATGTTGAAAGAAACTCTAAATGTTACATTTCTTTCAGTATTATTACTTCCTACAAGGAAATAGAATTAACTGCCCACTTAGAAAATAAGTGGTAATATATTATTCTCGATATAAATTGTTTAAACTTTTTCCTTATAAAAGTGTTTATGCAACAATCAGTATAAAATGTAACTGGACACCTTTCCATTAAAAAACAGACTACAATAAAAATACGACAAGTTCCAAAAACTATCAAAAACGGAAGTGAATATTATTCGTAGTTGTGTGAAACATCCTATTTTATTTTCTTAAAAAAAAAAATGGCGGTATATTGGAAATGTGCCTACACAGATATATATATACATAAAACAAGCCACCATAAGTACCAGGGGCCTTGGTTATATCCAACTGCCCAATTAAAAATAAGTGAATAAACAAGATAGAATCATGTAAACAGAGGCAAACTTCTTTTGGTTTTGCTTGGAAAGTAGTGGAGAAGGCCATAATGAAAACGAACGCGACCATATGGTCAAACATTCCCACGAAGTCACAACATTGTTTGTATGTATGTATGTATGTATACTTATGTATATAGTGTTTTATTATTGCGTAATAAAATACTTAACTATACAATTTCAAGTGAATTATTATAAATATTTATTTCTTATTTATAATTTCAATAATTGTAAACAATACTGTTTTGTTTAATATATATATACGAGTGATGTTATGTACCGCACACTCGTATGTTATGTACCATACAAGTGTGCGGAAAAAAAATTTCTGTTAAGTCATTGAAAATTTCAATGATAATGACACCTTAAAAGCCGTCCCAACACTTAAGTTAGTAAAAAAAGATGGTAAAATATCTGTAAAACACTCAAACTACTTTCTCTAATTGAATTCCTTAAACATCAGAGATATTTTCCATGATAGCCTGCATGTTTTTGTAGTCATCGACCGATTTCGGGCGTTCGCCCATCATTAAGGATGCTTTTTGTCAAACATAGTATGATAACATAGATTTGAACCTCCAATAAATTTAGTTGATACACTGGTTTTTAAATGGGTTTTGTTAGAGCCTTAACTAGGTTAAGAGAGGGGTGTTGTTACCAGAGTGGGAAAACACACATGTTTAGTCTTTAAAGGAGCATATTGTACCCTTTATAATACGTTTGGGAAGGAGAGAAATTGGGTTGGATAGATAAATGAACTAGAAGTAAAGCTGAACACTGTATAATAGTAAAGTAGACAAGCTCTCTGGCCCTTACACTAAAATATATAAAATGGTAGTGAGAGAGGTAAAGAGAAAGGCTGTTGACGCGCTGTGACTACCGTGTGAACTGTGCTGCAAGACTGTTGGTAGACTGCCCCGTAGCTGTATTCAAACAATTTCTCGCACTCTAGTCTGGCCTAAGCTAGAGAGTGATCCCATTACACCTTTAAATTACATATCCCCACGTGTTGGATGTTTCCATTTTTAAAGAGTACAATATGCCCCTTTAAAGAACGAAACATGTGTTTTCCCACTCAGATACGTTGGTACCTAACTAGGTTAAGATAGGCCCTAAAAAAAAAAAAAATTTAAAAATCAGTGTATCAACTAAATTTGCACTGTGCAAATCTATGTTATCATACTGTTTGACAAAAAGCATCCTGATGATGGCCGAATGCCCGATACTGGTCGATGACTACAAAAAGAAGAAGGCTATCATGGAAAATATCTCTGATGCTTTCCAGTATCACACATAACAGTAAAAATGGAACTTCAAAGGGAAACCTAAAAAATACTCTCTTGAACGCCCTATAAAACTGAATGTGTAGTTAGTATCATATCATATTTTATGAATCGTTTTAGAAAAAATTGCGGAAAATTAAAAAAAAATTATAGAAAAATTTCTATTTCATTCGAATTATCTTGTCGGATCTCCTGGTAATTATGATATACCTCAATTTCACGTTTTTGAATCATGTGTTTCGCAGACTGACCCGCCTATATCGTACCAGTTATTAGAGTTTTTTTTTTTACTTTCTCTTACCCCTAGTAAGAGGAAGTATTGTAATCATTTTCGATATCGAGTTTTCACCCGAAATATCCGTTTTGAGGTTCCCTGAGTCCAAAAAAGTGGTTTCTAGCAAATAGTCTGTGTGTGTGTGTGTATACGTGAACAGCATAGCTCAAAAACGAAAAACCGTAGAAAGTTGAAACTTGATAGTCCGTTTAAGTATCACCATGGCATCAGGCGGTGGGTCGGTCATCAATCAAAATTCCTCAACCGGAAGTACCACATTGCTTATTTTTTTTTTTGTTTTTTTTTTACTTTTTTGCAATTTTTTAAAAAATGGCTCTGACGATTTTCTTCAATCTTGGTATATCAACTATACATACAAAGTGCTACAACTTTTATTTGAAACTTTTCTCTGGGAAAATTCATTTAAGGGCACTTTTGGGGGAGGGGTTGGATTAGGTTTTCATCTAAAGTGCTATTTCAGTTTATTAAACAATTCTATAATCTAAATAATGTTAATTAGAATTGAATATGATATTGAAATTCCGAGTTTGAAAAAATCGGATAACCGGAAGTGCTTTTACATTACCACTTTACTAAATGGTTTTTTTCATTTTGTAGCAATTTCCTCAAAAATGGCACCTACGATTTTCTTGAAACATTTTATATAAACTAAGCCTACAATGATCTACAACTTTTATTAAAAACATTTCTCTGGGAAAATTCATTTAAGTGCACTTTTGGAGGAGGGGTGGAGTTATGTTCTTCTCTAAAGTGCTATCATAGATGATTATACGTACAATTCTATCATCCAAACAAAATTAATTAGAAATAAATAGATGGCTAAAATTCCGAGTTTCAAGAAATTTAGTAAACCGAAAGTGCGCTTTTACTAAACAGTTTTTTCAGTTTTCGACGAATTTCATTAAATTTGGTACACAAACTATAAAATTTGTCAATTATAATTTTTGAGATCTGGAGTAAGAGAAAATTGTGTGAGTGTTTCACACCAGATTTTTTTTTTATTGTTATTAAATTTTATGGCGTCGACTGCTCTGGTCTTTAGCCATAGAATTTGTATTCCTAAATCTATTGAATGGTAACTATGTACAGAGCTATACTCGGCACAAAGAAGTTCCTCTTTCGATTCCGAGAAGTCCATTTCATCCAATGTTCAACTATTTACCAGCACGCTACGACCAATGATGACTAATATACTCTCACTAAATCACATTACAATAATTACTAATCACGACACTAATAAATACGTTCCTCCCCAATGAACTATTTTAATATTTAACAATGTAACCTACTCCTAAGTGGTTAGGAATAATTGGATATTCCTCCCCGCCCCATTAATGATAAGCTAAAACTCTGCACAATATTTACACAAACATACTTTCCCCCATTCAAACAGGTGTCAGGGTTGCCAATCCCGACTCAAGCCCATCCCCCCCTTCCAAGAGTCAGTGGCTCCCTAGTTTAAATTTTTCTTGTTTTGTATTTATTTTTTTTCTAATCTATCTATATATCTATACATATAAAGAGAAATGTCCTGGCTGAATGAGTGACTAACTGATTCATCAATGCAGAGCAGAAAAACTACTGAAGCTAGAAAATATAAAATTTGGACAGTAGTTACTTTTTGTGACAGTAGAAAGGATTTTTTTTAAATTCGGCCCCTAAGGGGGTGATATTAACAATTTAACACGTATTTAAATTCCTATCTAATCTAGAAATCGTAATAACATATAGAAAGTGTATCACGAATTTCTTGCGGGGCAAAGTCGCGGGGAAGAGCTAACATTTCATAAACGAACACATATATTTATAATGGATAAAATTCAATATCACATGAAACAGGGAAAAAATCAAATAGTTATCAAAACATATACGTATTTTTCGAACAGAACTTAATTTCAGAAATTTCGCAAGATCGCGATACTTCCTCTTACTATAAGAATAAGAAAAATAATTGCCATGATTATATTGTTCGTGCAGTGACTAGTGCAAACGAATATTGTCGAGTCTATCCGGAACTGACCGAACGTGGTACTACAACATTAGACAGCAATGCCCATTTCTTCTTTCGAACATGGATTAAAGCTGTAACCTTTAAGAAGTTTTATTATATTTATATAACGATATATGAATACTGTTATTATTTAAAAAATAATATAAATCAAATTCAGTTTTTCTTTTTTCTTGGAGGGTAGCACTGCTGGGCCACAGTACATATGCACCAGCCGCTGCTGGCATAGACAATAAAAAGCTATCTCTTAATATTTAGCTTTTAGAATCTAATGCAAGCTATAATATTTAAAAACCTGTTCTATGCATAACCAAAACCACAATTTCATGTATACAGAAAAAAATTAGGTAATTTCAATAAAAGCAATCTATACATAAAAGGAAACTCAATAAAGTCTTCCAACACCGTCATTGAATCAACAGTTGTTAAACAATAAAATAAAATACAAAACAAATCCAATCAATTTTTATTTATGGCTATATTTGACAGTTATTTAAAGAAAAAGAAAGAGATTTTTATATCTATTCTGGTGCATTACCAATTTTGGTTTTAAAACAAAACAAAAAAACTATAAAATTTTTAAAGTATATTCTAGTGACGTAAACAATCGAAGAAATGTTGAATTGCGTGGGTCCCTATATTTTGTGTAATATATGTAGGAGTATTTTTATGTGGTATTGTGTATGGTGTCATATTACTGGCCTTTTCATCACATCATGCACTACTGAATAGTTATTTCCTTTATTGGTCAAAAAATAAGGAAGTAGTTAAATATAAAATCTATAAAAAACCTGTAACGTTAATGTAAAACGTCTGTTTGGTATACTACCAATAAAAATGAAATATCTAATGAAAAACTCTGAAAGGATTTTGTTCTTTCCCATTTTTGGACACACTCTCGGACATCTTCAGCAAAGATTTAATTGGATTTAGAGCAATAAATAAAAGTTCATTAACATCGATAGAATTTGAAAGAGCCGTTTAAACGCCAATAAATGGAACGAATTAATTACTTATTGTAAGCACGCATGGCGCTAACGGAATTTTCTGATACAGGAATTTAAATATTGATTGCTATTGGCCTTCTATTTATTTAATTATCAGCCGTGGATTATAATATAGTATAATATTATTGATAACTTCTATAAAAGAATTAATTTTGGCTTTTGTTTTGGTCCTCTCTCTATCTATATAAATATTTCTTTATTATTAGCATCACTTATTACTTTCTGTTACTCCTAGTAAGAGGAAGTATTGCTATTGCAGGTAATTACACAATTCTATCATCTAAATAATATTAATTAGAATTAAATATGTTGTTGAAATTGCGAGTTTGAATAAAATCAGATGACGGAAGTGAGCTTATATTGAAATGTATTTTTTTATTGTTCTGCTATTTTCTCTAAAACGGCTCCTACGATTTTTCTTTAAACTAAGTTTGTAGTGCCAAAATTTTGAGTTTCAAGAAAATTAGTAAGTAAACCGGAAGTGTGTTTTTACTAAACAGTTTTTCTCAGTTTCTGTATTTCCTCCATAAAAACACTGACGAATTTCATTAAAGTTGGTATACTAACTACAAAATTTGTCAATATCATGCCTAGTAATGATTAACCTTTACAACTACATGCTCTGCATGTAACAAGTAAAAATGATCAATGTACATATAAAAGAGGCGTGATTGGTGTGAATGATAAGTTATCCACTGATAACTATCATTAGATGCCCAGGAGGTCGCGGGGCCAACGACGCTTCAGTCGTCTTGGAGGATTACCCGGAAGTGAATTTGAAGAGAGAGTGTGAACTAGAGGATTAGGATGGAGGGAGAGATTACCATGGAATTTGAGATATCTGGATTTTGCTAGGGTGTGAATAAATGGAATCTTCAAGTCAGTATGGATTGTTTTGTTTGAGACGTAAAAAGGAGCATCGACGATACGTCGTAGGATCTTGGATTGGAGAGTTTGGAGTCTGTTGAGATTATTTCTCTTTGCAGTCCCATAAAGTTCAGTCCGTAATTCCAAATTGGTGCGAGGAGAGCGGTATAAAGTCGTCTTTTATTTTGTAGAGTCAGTTTAGAGCGTTTGTCAAGAAATCGGCAGAGAAGTCTGAAACGTTGGTTAAAGGAAGTTCGTTTGAGTCTAGTATGGGGGTTCCAAGTCAGACGTTTGTCTAAGTAAAGTCCCAGATAACGAACATGGTCTGCAGGTGGTATAAGAGTATTGTAGAGATTGACTGGAGAGATTACTTTTTTATTTAGAGTGAATACTATAAATTTAGATTTGTTCGTGTTGATTTTTATTTTCCATTTGGTTAGCCAAGTTTCTAATAATTGAAGATGACATTGAAGAATACGTTTGGAAATTACAGGATCTTTGTGAGGTGAAAGGATTGCTGTATCATCGGCATAAGTAAAGATGGTCGTATTGGGATGTGTGGGGATATCAGCAGTGTAAATTGAATAAAGTATAGGGGCCAGGATACTGCCTTGTGGCACACCAGCAAGAATAGGATAAACCGGTGAGGTAGATGATTCTTGAGTAACTTGGAAGAAGCGGTCGGTTAAATATGATTTGAGAATGAGATAGTAAGTATGGGGTAAAATGCCTTTGAGCTTCCATAACAAGCCTTCGTGCCATACACAATCAAACGCCCTTGACACGTCCAAGAATACACCAGCGCAGTATTGCTTCCGCTCGAGGGAAGTAGCGATGACATCTACAACGCGATGTGCTTGTTGAATGGTGGAGTGTCCACTACGGAATCCAAACTGGTGGTGAGGGATAATTTGTAGAGAGTCTAGTAATGGTTGAATGCGTAAAAGAAGTATCTTTTCGAATATTTTTCCTAAAATAGGTAGCAGGCTTATAGGTCGGTAAGAGCTTGGGAGATGTGTAGGTTTGTTTGGTTTCAGAATCATGCGCACGGAAGCAAATTTCCAAAGGATAGGAAAGTATGTAGTTCTAAATATTGCATTGTAGAGAGCAGTTAGATATACGATGGCCTTGCGGGGAAGTTGACGAATAATATTTGAAGTTATTAAATCGTAACCAGGGCTCTTTTTCTTAGGGAGGTTAGTGATGATTTGTGTTACTTCAGAAGGAGTAATGGGTTTAGGAGGAAGTGAAAGAGGTAATGGGATGTCAAGTTCACTGGTGACATTAGAAATGTGTTCTGCATCTTGAATGTCGGAGTTTGGGATAAATACAGTGGTGAGATACGAAGCTAGAAGATTAGCTTTTTCTGTGTCTGTTTTAGCCCAAGTACCGTTGTCATGGCGTAGAGGCGCTGAGACTGTTCGGTATTTGAGCAGTCGTCTTCTAGCGTCCCACATGGAGTTATCGTCAGTTGTTAGAGATGCGGTGTAATTGGCGTATTGGTTGTTGTAATATTTGTGAAGTTCATTGTTTAGTTGTCTGGTAAGTACGTTAAGTGAGTGTTTGTGTGACGGGTACCGAGTGCGCTGCCAGAGAGCTCTTGCCCGTCGCTTCCTCGTAATAAGCATCCTTAAATGTAGAGGTAGGTTATAGGGGGTAGAATTTGTCTGGTTAGTCGAAAAGTTTGTTGTGGCTTGCCATATGCTTTGCTGTATCACTTGAGTCAGATGTTGAATATTTGAGTCTATTTCATTAGGCGTTTTAAGTGAAGTTTTCAAGTTGAGTTTAAGTTCTAGTAGATTTTTGAATAGATTCCAGTCAGAGTTTGTTTCGGAGGAGTCGCTTTGGGGTAAATATCCATGGATAGTATTACTGGACTATGATCGGATGAAAGATCAGGTAGTGTATATGATTCAATAAAGATTGAGGATATATTTGAGCAAACAAAAAAGTCGAGGAGATCTGGGAGTTTATTTAAGGAAGTAGGCCAGTAGGTGGGGTGTGAGGGAGTAACACAGGAGAGATTAGTTTGAAGTAAGGTATTGTAAAGGATGCGGCCTCTGGAGTTAGCTACGCAACTGCCCCAGAGAGGATGTTTTGAATTGAAATCGCCACCGCAGATGAATCGGGATCCTAAGGATTGGAAGAAGGATAGAAACTGATCAGAGGTGATGACGTGGTTGGGTGGGCAATACACTGCAGCTATATTATAATTAAATGGTTCCGAAAGTAAGGAGATTACAGTCGGCTGGAGATAGTTTGTTGAGGTGTAAGGAATTAGAAAATGAGCTAGTTTCTTGCGAATTAATATTGCAGAGCCACCATGAGCTATTCCATCTGGATGATTAGTCCTGTAGAGCGTATATCCGTTAATACAAAAATATGATTTGCCAGTAAAGTGAGTCTCAGTGATAAGAGCTATGTCAATTCGTTTGTCATGAAGTAATATGTCTAGTTCTTGTTTATGTCTAGTAAGTCCGTTGGCATTCCACAGGAGAATAGTGAGAGAGTGTTGGTTAAGCGGCATTAGGGAGCTATGCGAGGAAGTAGAGTATTCACTACCGAGGTTAAGAGGCTTATAAGAGGATTGATAAGGGTTTTGAAGTCTGAAAGAAAGGAATTAAGGAGAGAAGATATATCAGGCGATGAGGCAGATGTGGACGGCTGTGCGGAAGACTGAGCAGGTGCAAGCCCCGCGACCACCTGAGAATATGTATATCTATTGTTATTGTGTTGTATATGGCTTGAATTCTTGAGTGGCGGGAAGTCAGTAGGTTGATTAGCTGCAGAGTATCCTGGGTTTGACAACGAGAAGCGTTGAGCAGATGGATGGCTATATACTGGGGGTGTCCTCTTGGCTCGTTGGAGTTCTCTATATATTGCGCAGCCTTTGTAATTGGCGGGATGTTCGCCATTGCATAATACACATTTGGCGGGAGTGTTGCGTTGCTTGGTACACTCTGGTGTGAAATGCTCTCCTGCGCACTTCACACATCGAGGTCGATGTTGGCAATAGGACTTGCTATGTCCATATTCTTGACAGCGTTTACACTGAATGATCAGACGCTGCTTGTGTGGCTCTTCTACTTTAATTTTGGTAAAACATAATACTTCGATATCAAAGATATGTTTATTATTGGCATTAGGTTCAAGATCCACTAAGAATAGGGGTAAAGACTGCTTGGTGACTGGATGGATTACTGGTGACACATTGCGTACAGTATGGCCCAGTTCTGCTAGTTGTTGCTTTATAAGTTCAGATGGTGTGGAATGGTGCAGATGTCTGATTACCACACGATAAGCTTTATCTTGCTGCAGCTGATATGTATGGTATTCAGCTCTTTTGTCGTTTAGATAATGTATGATACCCCTATAGCTATCTATGGTGTTGGCATTAACAATTAGATCAGTGATCCGAGCTTTGCAAGTAAAGCTGTCGGCTCCGACTAATTCTGAGAGAGCTTTGCAGAGGTCGGCATACCTAGTTACGTTTTTAATGTAAATAGGCGGGGGTTTATGGACGCGTGGTGGTGCTGAAGCTGTAGCTGTCGTTTCCATTTCATCTGTTACGGCAATAGGTGAAAAAGGATTGTACGTTAGGACTCCTGGTGGGGCTGTTATTGTTTCGTTTAAGGAGGGATCACTGTTTAGTTGATGGCTGGTTCCTGAAGGTTGATAATTGTTGATGGCAGTCTGGGGTAAGTTGTCTGTTTGTATGTTATTTGCTGATTTATTTTTCTTAGTAGCCATTGTGGCTTGTGAACCCTTCTTATTTTTTGGAGGAGAAATGTTGAATGTTTTTTGCTTTCTTTTTAAGGAATTAATAGTGCTAGAAGTGGTTGACTCATCTGAGGAGCTGATGTATGGTTCAACATTAAGAACCATCAGAGACGTAAATTAAATATAAATAAATAAATGAAATAATACAATATCACTAATAAAGAATAATGAATAGATAACTAATAGAAATAAAAAAGAGAATTAATAAAATTATCTTACAAGAAATAATTTTTTTTTTTTTTTTTCACTTAATAGTTTGTAAAATGTCACAAAAGGTACTCACTTATAGGTTAGTTATTTATCATTTCAATTTTAGTTCTTAATAAAATAAACTTCAAAAGTTGATTATTGTTCACTTATAAGAATGTAAATAACACATCAGTTTGTAATAAGAAGCACTAATTTACACTCTTTCAAGCACTAGAAATTATACTTAAAATGTAGACAAATTTTAAGTAATTTGTTTACATTTGCTGTCAGCTGATTTCTCTCATGAAATAAATATTTAAAAAGATTTATAAATAAGGTTCCAAATAAAACAGATCAGCTGATACAACTGTTAACAATAGATACAATAGATAAAGTAAATAATAGTTTGTTTGTATATAGCGTACATAGTTTAAATATAAGAAATTTATTATTAGTGTTTATTTACTGAAGAGAGAATATTTATTTTTGTTCTAAGATATTTATTTATTTATTTTATTATTATTTATTTATTTATTTTTTGCTTGTTCAGTTGCATTTTGCTTTGATTTACACATAACAGTTTGCTTTTCTTTTGTACGAAGATTTTACAATTACCTTAGTTTCATTTATTTGTAGCTAAATTACGATAATGTAATTTGCATAATCTTATTTTATTATATTTTTTTTTTTGTCTTTGTTAATGTCTAAACTTATGGCTATAGGATGTATATATATCTTATGAGTCAAATAAACATATTCTATTCTATTCTTCTATTTCTGGGATTTAAAGTTATCTTGTCGCGCAGTCGAAATACGTAACTCGTTCTGCGGCCTGGCTAGTTTGACCGCCTACTCCTAGGTCTCGCCACTTCTCAGGCAGAGAGGTATTTAATAGTTCTCTTTTTCTTCGCCTGGAGAGCGGATAACTATTTCTACCCAAGAGACGCTAAAAGACGCCATTTTTCTTACCATTAAAATTACTTAATTAAAATTACATAAAAATTAATCGCTGCCATGTTAAATTGTTAAACAATAGTAACGGAGTTTTATTTAGGTGTTTTTGATTCTTTCTTCGTTTAAGTGTGACATTTAGGAAAAGAAGTGTTTGTTTCCTGAGTTTTATCATCAGTTACAGCCTCATCACCGGGTTATGTTACCGGATGAACTTATCTACTGGACTGAAAATACACTACAAAACCTTTGAATTGTTTCCAGCTATTCGTACGTATTATACCCTCATATCTGACAACCATATCACATGAATGATAACAGTACTGAATTGAAAATTTCTAGGTTTTTTTTTTATGAAAATGGTATATAATCATTCATAAGGATGCCAGAGCAAATGCAATTAATCCTTTTTTTGCCGTTTCTTATTTTTCATTTAAGTAGTTGGTAAATCTCAATTATGGTGTTAACATTATCACCAAATAATTATACTTGTTCACAATTTCCACCAGTTCTTCTTAAAAAAATAAAATATTCTCATTTCTTTTTACTTTTCCTGATTTTCTTTTTTTTTTCCCTGGCATCAGTTCGCATTATTAGCCAGTACATTATTACAGATATGTCTTATGATTGAGAGGTATACTATTAATAAAATGAACTAACTCTTCATATGCTTTTCTGTTTTTTAAAAAATTGACGTATGTCACATTTTACGGCATTAAACAACTTAAATTTTGAAACAAAGTGTCTCTGTTCTGTTTGCATTTGGAGCATATCATTACTAAAAAGTAAGTAAAGTAATGCCTATTTTTTCAGGCGGGTTTAACGTCCAACTACCAAATTAGGTGTCGTGGACGAGGGCGAAAGCACCTACTTTACTATTAACATTTTTTAAACAAATATAAAATTTAGTTATACGCTGGACTCGAACTGGGGTTCTCCCACTTACAAGTCCATGCTCATAACCAATACACCAACACCCGCCCCTTATCATTACTATGTGTTCCATATCTTCTGGGCAGTCACAGGCTGAACAAAGAGGAGATGTAGCTTTACCTATTTTATGGAGATATTTCCTACAAATACTGTGATTGCAACGGAGTCTGTTGATAATAGTGGCAAACAATTTAAAATGTGAAGATTTATGGAACCAAGGTTTAAGGCCAACCACAGGGACTATGAATTTGTAAAATTGTAAATATTTTGCCATTTTTTATTGTTTTTCTTTCTAATATAGGCTTCAAAATCAGTTGAGAAAGAGTTATCGTTAACAAAGGGCCGTTTACCGCTGCTTGCTTTGCCAGAACATCCACCCTGTCACTCCCCCCTATTCCGCAGTGGGCCTTACTCCACATCAACTCCACTGTTTTGCCTAAGCTTTTTAATTGGATTAATATTTTCATTATATTAATTATTATATGGTTATATTTCTTTTGTATTTTAACAGATTTCAATTTGTATAATACACTTTTACAGTCCGAAACGATGATAAACTTTAATGAATATTTTAATGTATAAATTCTTTTTTAACACTATCATTTTAGATTTTTTTCATATTTACTGTTAAATTCCATTAAGTCCGAATAGGTTTCTAACTTCTTTATCATTTGCATTAGAGATATTTTCCGAAACCGGTCGATGACCACAGCTCTGCGGAACCAACCACAACATCATTATCATTTGTTTCATTATAAACGGACGATCAGCAATTAACACAACATTGTCAGATGAGTGCCAGTTTTAACATTTCCAACTTTCAGACACCCTCCAACGTATAGTTAGTTCGTTTATATAAGCCTGAGAACAATATAAGGCTCAAAAGGCAACCTTGCTTTACACCCACGTTTGTATTAATTGTATCGGATATTCCGTTTTTCAGCCAAACTACTGCATTTGTTTGTTCATATAACACTTTTTATAGCGTTTACAAATTTCGAGAATACACCAAGATTAAATAATAGCTGTCTATCGAATCCAAAGTGGCACTGAAATCTATAATGAAAAAATAAACTCTTTTATTTTTATCTTGATGTAATATTGAATGATATTCGTTAAATTAATTTAAATTTTCTATTGCTGAGTATCGCCTCGTGAAACCACACTGCCCTTCGTACAACTGGCCACTATTTTCTAACTATTCTGACAATCTATTTGTCATGTATGCCAGTATATAACTTGACGGGGCGGGCATTCACAATTTCTATCTCTATAATAGTAATTTTTTTTTGTTTTACAAAATGGGGATCGTTGATTTTGTATTGGTTATTTTGTTGGGGTATTGTTTTATGTTGGGTGTGGCATAATTTATGTCAGAGTTTAAGGTTATATTTATTTTATGTATTATTATTTTATGTATTGCTTTCTCTATCATTAAGGGGTTAGTATAATATTTATTTTTGACCGTGTTCAGATTGTTCTGAACATGCTTGGTTGTTACATGGGTGTGTATAATTTTGTTGTTGGATTGTCGGCCATATGTTTGGCATGAATATGTATTTTAGTTATCTATAAATGATATATCTCTATAATAGTAATCAAATCCTTATTCCTTTTTTTTTATGTAATGGGAACATTTTTTATATAAATGTTTATTCTCCAATAATTTTCCAAATTTTTCCCAGAAAATGCATTATTGGAGAGTTCTGGAGGAGTAGCGAACTTAAACTGAGAAAATTCCATTGATATTAAATAAGGTGTCTTAAATGTATTCCAAATGATATAACAGGAGGGAGGACTTCACTGAAGAGATTTCTGAGTGTTTTTAGAATTTTTGTGGAAAATCGACCCTCGATTTCTTTACATTAAGATTATAAATTACAGAATACAACAATACAACTTTATTTGAAATATTTTTCTGAAAACAAAAAATAATATGGGTCGTATTCTGGAGAAGATGTTTGAGTTAGCTGGGTATCTTTCAGGTGTCCAACGCTTGGCTTGTCTGGCGGTGACTGGTGCGTTTCAGACTACACCGACGGCATCTATGGAGACTGTTAGGGATTCCACCTCCCTTTGTGGAGGTGAAAAACCAGGCAATGAAAGCCTGTTATAGAATTAAACAGGCAGCTTATTGGCAGGGTAAGCGATATGGTCATTCTACCATTTATCGCGAGATGCTTTTAAGGATTCCCATTACAGTTTTCCCTCCTGATAGGATGTTGAAGACTTTTGTCTTTGGTCATTCCTACAGGGTTAGGTTGCCTTCCTAGGGAAGATTGGTTAACCCTGAGCCCGTCTGGGGTGATTACTGAGAATTATCTCTGATTCTACACGGACGTTCCAGGATGGATGGTAGGTCTGGGGGCTGGAGACGATGGCCGTCTATTTTGAGGCTGGAGACAATTTGGTGGTGCCTCTTGGTGAGTGGGCCCCCCGAGTTTTTTCCCCAACTGGAGATTTTTAGCAATTTCTTCTGCTCTATTTTTTTGATGAAAGGATGCGTAAACACTAATTTAAAAGGTGTTTGTATCTGCTCGGACAGCCAGGCCTCGTTTGAAGGCGCTTCCTTCACTTCCGATTGGTGTGCAATGTCTAGAAGATTGGAAGATCTTCTTCATTGAAGGGTATGTGCTTCTGTCTGGGTTCCAGTTCTATATGGGAATCTTTGGAATGAAAGGTGGTGGTTTTGCCAAATAGGCGCCTCTCTCCCTTTCTTGGTCCAGAGCCTGCTGTTGATGTGTCTTCTGGCACATGTTTGTCAGGCTTCCAGACGGGGATGATCTCACAGCACTCATCCTTATGGATGAAGGGTTTTGCCCTCCCCTTCCCTGAATAATAACAATAATTTTTCAGCTGGCGTTACAAGTTTTACAATTTACTACGGAAGTCTCTGCCAAGCAATATGTAATATTCGGGTAAAATTTTGCTCCAAAACCAACAAATATAATGCCAAACACCTACATTTTTTATAACATAATGCTAAGGCCAACTAAACTTTTTTTTTAGTAAAGATTCCAAGTTTGGAGAAAAATGTTGTTTTAGAAATAGAATAATTTCATTATGAATAAAAGTTACATTCCAGTTTTCTGAATTTCTTTTGTAATAAAAGAGGAAATATTAGGTCTTCTCCAGAATAACCATGGGAAATACTTTTTGCATGCCTACGGATATCCAAATAATATTATTTAAGTAAACTCTAACTCAAAAAACGAAAAGCCCCAGGGAATTCAAACATGATTTTCATTGGATTTTACCAAAGTTATCTGGCAATAATTTTGCCTGCAAAGTCAATTCAACTGAAACCATTTATTTATTATTTATTTCCTTGTAGTACTTTTAGCTTAAAGGATCCCCCACACCGACGCGAAACATTCGCTGCCGCGGCGGACACGGGCCCGCAGCGGAACAATAATCATGGCGGTCTATGCATGTATTCACACTGGGTGAGGCGGATTCCGCAACTATGGCGGCAGTACAGCGTCGTTCCGCTCCAACGCTGCATGCAGAGTTTTTTCCGCTGCCGCTATTGTTTCGCCGCTTGGAATTGTTAAAAAAATGGTGTTTTCCATTTACGAAGTTCTAATTGCGTGTTCTATTAGAAGTTCATTAATTTCATGAATCCATTTCCTTTTCTTTTTACTTCTGAAATAAGAAAGTGGTATTATTATTGTAAGTGGTCTATATATCCACTTACCTGTTTTTTACACTTTCAGCAAGTGCCAATAATAACAGAGCGACTTCTTCATCAGAATCAGACGAAGACATTGTAATACGTGTGATTTTGGTAGAATGTCCAAACACTCACAAAGGAAATCCAATATGGAAAGAACCAATATTCGCTCCCGCGTCGGTGTGGGCAAACTTGTTTCGCTGCCGCGACGCCAGGAAATTTTCCGCCGCGACAGCGAATGTTTCGCGTTGGTATGGGGGATCCTTAAATATTGCTGTCGTAAACCAAAAGAGAAAAATAAACCTTGAAGCAACAACCTGATGGATTGACGGATTACTGTTGATAATCAAAGTCTGCCTGGTGAAGATTTTCTAGCTATCCACAGTCTTGGTTTAAGATAATAAATTTTATTTTAATTTCTATAGATTTTGTTTAGATTTCCACCTATTTGCCTAATTAATGTTTTCTTAATCGCCTGAACATGGGGTGGGTTTACCTAGAATCTGCACTCCTTTCTCTATGCTCATATGTACCACATGCTCTAGTGAAGACAGTGAGATACGCGTACAATAAGATAAGCGTGTTTCGCATATCTCCCGTAATATCCTCATTAACAACGTTCGCTAATCTTTTGTCTTTGTATAAATAAACGCTCACCTAATTACCTAATTAAAAGAGATGTAGAAAAAAAAAATGGATATTAAACGAATTATATGAGGTTAATAAGGAAATTTAATATTAGAGAAGAGATAAGATAAGTAGTATCTACATTGGGATAATAGCAATTTTCTAGATACTAAGAGTATCACAAACACACAAACACATAAAGCTACAAAGTGGTAATGGAGAGATGGGAGATTCGAACAGCAGTTTTGTAAATAGAATCCCTAAAGGTTGTTCTTATTAACAGCAGAGAGCCAATACAGCCGACCGACACAACTCCGTGCCTGTCCCCTCGTACTATACTCTATTAACCCCTCAGGCCTTATTGGATTTACCAATACATTCACATTTCAAGTTATTCTTTCATTTGCCCAAGGTCCTTTTTATTTATTCTACCGCAAAGCTCTTTCAGTAAAAAAAAAAAGAAAAGAATAAAAAACAAACACTTTCACAACTAGTTATTAGTATGATTATGCTAATAAAACATAATATAAATTTATAAAATTGCCCATAATATCCTCATTAGTAATCTCAATCTTATTAACAACGTTCGCTAAAGTTTTGTGATTGTGTGAATAAACGCTCAACATAATTATCTAATTAAAAGAGATATAAGAAAAAAAAAAAAGGAAAAGGATATTAAACGAATTATATGAAGTTAATAAGGAAATCTAATATTATAGAAAGAGATAAGATAAGTAGTACATTGGGGGATAGTTTTCAAGTTTTTCTTTCATTTTCCCAAGATCATTTTTATTTATTCTATATTGTATTTGTATATATTTTTCTATGTTGTATTTGTATTTCTGTTTGTATAATGTTTTATATCTCTAAATACTATTATTTTTATATATACTAATTTTTGTTATTTTATATTTACTTTTGTTTTTTTTATTCTTTTATATCTGTAGTTTGTCTATGTTTCTTCGTATAGTGTTTGTTTTGTTTGTTGTGTTTGATGAGGAGATAAATAAATTATAAATGGAGTATAACCCCGTATAAATAAATAAATAAATAAATAAATAAACAAATAATAAGAACGCTTTCTTAAAAATTTGATTTCTACTTATATCATATTGTTACGTGCTTCATGTTTGGGCGTACTTCACTAGCTAGCACGTCTAGACTAATAAACCTAATTAGTCTACAATAAAAACCACTCCAGGGCTACAACTTCGAATATCTTTATTTCCACTCCATTAAGTTACACAATTCTACTTAGCTTTCAACTTCTCAGAGTACACACCCAAAACAAATACTCTCATATCAAACACTCAGATGAACTAACTCAAAATCGTATTTCTTTCTCCCTTCTTTTGTTAATTATTTTATTATTTAAACTAACCGTGTGTATAAAACACACATGATTCCAAATATACCTATTTTACCAGCTTGCCACAATATTTTCAATTTAGGTCTTCTTTTCAAGAATTTATGGAATCTTCATAGAGCTGTTATATCTGTTACTTTTTTTTTTTTTTTTTTGCTTTCGTTTGAAATCCTTCTTTATTTTCTATTCACTTACTCCATGATAGTTTTCATGTAGTTTTCAATTTTCTAAGTTTTCAATTACAAACAATAATTTTGAATAATTGATTTGAAATACTTTTTGTTCTATATAAAATAAATAAATGAATTTATTATTATTTTTGTAAAATATAATGTTGTATTATATTTTGAATCTGGTCGTAAACTATTTGTAGTCACTTCTTATTAAAAAAAATAAGAGAAAGGAAAAAAAATGTTTCGGTTGCTTTTCATTTTGATGTAATTATTTTACAGATTTCATTATTTATTAAATTTTGGTGTTTATTACATTTTTAATGTTCTATATGTCTGTGGTGATGGCTAATGGCTAACGTAATTTCAGGGCAAGTTGATATTTAAGGGTTCAAATATGGTAGAACAAACAAAAAACGAAGAATATAGAATATAGAAAAGTAACTGGCAAAGCGGCCAAGGTGAAATAGATATACCAACTGAACAAAGTCATACATACATGTATATATCCACTTTTTATATTGAGATTGTGATAACAATCCAATATAAACCCATTTATCGATATATATATATATATATAGATAGTCTCACCTCATATGGATGATATAAGCTAGTTATAATATATTTCTGATATACTAACAGATATTTCTATATAAATAATAATATTTAACAATTTATTAACAAAATCTTCTTCATGGTAACAACTGACAAATTTCAACCGACAAAAAAAGCTCATCAAGCTCCGGATCATCATAATTATCCTTAATGTTATATATTTGGAACTTCTCAAAGTAATATTTCCAGCTCAATGTATCTTTTTGATTCAGATGTGAATCTTGATTACCACACTGACTCATACTGGAGTCAATTGTTGAAGAATGACGTAAAGAACTGCAGAATCCGTGGCCAAACAAAATAACTTTCAGCTAGGTTGGATGTCTGGGCTTAAGGGCGTTCAAGGAAATGAAGAGGACGACCAAAATAGCAAAGGAGGCGCGTCAGACCGCCCATTGATTCAGAGCCTTTCTGCGGCATCTTGTACAAAACCACCATCAATGAGACCATTGAGAAATGGCTAACACGGAAACACACATTTATAGGGACCCTTCAAAGACTTACACAATCTAACTCCTTGGCAAAATAAAAATAGAACAGAGAATCACTACCTAGTTGCCAAGGTATTGCTTTCTAAGGAAGCACCTACATAGTATAGGGTCTCACTACGAATTCTTTTTGTAGGAAAATATGGCTAGAAAGGACGAAACACCATTTCACCTCCTTGGAGAATGAGAGCAAAATTCTCGCAAACAATTACAAAAATTTGGTGCCCGTAAATTGGTGCGGGAAATTTTTAATGAGACACTGCTGACGCGAGCTGTCTTACCGGGGTTACACAATGGGCCCATTGGTGGCCTAAGTGCATAACAACCTTAGGGAGGCCCCATGTCCTAGATTAGATTAAACTAGATGCTTATCCTTTTAGCTCCGAGAGAGCACTCCTCATTTTCTCAAATAATATTTCTAATGAAAGTGAAAGAATTTACATATTCGTGACAAAATTACAAATTATTTTCACTTCCTTAAATTATGTAATAATTTCATGCGCAGGTAAATTTCCAAAAAAACATATAACATAAACAAATCAATAATAACTATAACTCTATATCTTCTTACTTGCTAATGTATCGTAGAATGCGCTTTCATTTTTGTCATAGATTTTGACTATAAAAGCGATCCATAAGAAATCAAACTAATTTTTTTCTAAACATTTGGAATACCTCTGCATGTGAACAAACTGAGGCTCTCATCACTCTTCTCTTGTACAGTTTAGCTATGAACAATAGTGAATCTTTCTTTCACTTCAACTCAGAAACTGTGCATCGCTAACTGATTAGGTTGGGCAAACATTCCCTTACTTCATCAGCTGTTTTTCTATTTTAGGCGCACACCAAAGAATTCCAGCATTCTCTCTAGTATTTCTATTGGCTATTACTATTGCGTCATATTTCAATTCCTTGTGATTAATTTTCTGATTTAAAAAAACAAAAAAAAAAGATCTGTAAAGAAAAACAAAATACCTTGACCTCAACCAGAGAACTGTCTAATTACCTAATGGAAAGTATAAATTAAATTGAAATTGTTTTTATAACCTCTAGAGAAGTGTGGAGAAGTAGGGAAGACAATTTCTTGGCAAAGTGTTAAGTCAAGTAAAAAAAAAAACAACAAATAAACAAGTAAATCGCAAATAAACAAATTATAATTGGAAATCTTTTGTGATAGCCTGCTTATTTGCAGTATCACAGATTTACACTGGGCAAAATCAGTTTACATCTGTTTTAGAGAATGTATTGTTAAAAAGTAATAGGATTTATAATGGGGAACATATATACTTGGTTAGGCTATGGGTCTCCATTTTTTTAAAGGAACTGTATTGTGTATTTGGTTCTTTAAAAATCTGGTGTGAAACACTCACGCGACTTTCACTTACTCTAATTAGTATATAATTTAATCGAGAAAATTTCTTTAAAATTGAAATGTAACAATGCTCAATTAGGCTGGCTATAAATACATGATAAAGGATATTTTACCTGTATACCTGAGCAGCCTTATGGGAAGCTCTCCTTGCATCAAAACCAACAAAACTTGTCCAAATTTAAATTTAAACGTACTGTCAAACCTCAAATACTATTTTAAAAATCAATTTTTTCAGATTAAATTTTCAAATAAAGGTGATATGTTTCTATATTTTTGCAGGAAGCATTCCAAGTTTAAAGAAAATCATTGTAACCGTTTTTGAGAAAATTACAAAAACTAAATCACCAATTCTCTAAAATCGCTTTTTGTCCGCTCCCTGCAATTTTTGTTTTTAAAATTTTTTAGTAAAAAACACACAGACAAATACATACATAAAGTTACATTGTTATATTTGTTTACTCTTTTAATTATTAGTGAACAACGGCCTCTAGCACTTGTTGTTCGTAGAATAGTTATCAGCAGTTTGTACTTAGCATCTCTGTGAGAGATGATATAAAAAGAATTTTTGTTTGTTTGTCGTACTGGTAACATCTCACTTTTACAAGCGTATATTGTATAAGTTTGTATGTATACTAAATAAATTTGTTTTTGTGTTTTTGTATCAATTGTCGTGATTCCTGAGTTATGAAGTTAGATGTCTTGAAGAGAGATTTATTAGGTGGAAGTTATTTAGAGAATTACTAACACTGAATTTATAAAAAATAGAATATATTTTAACAATAATTTCAATGAGCCTAATGGTAACTACAATTAATATGATTTGATAAAGTAATTAAATAATTTTAAGAGTTAAATAACAAATAATTTAATATGATTAAAGCAAATAAATAAACTATGAAAATAATTATAAGTAAAACCTTGTATAGGGACGCGCTCGGAAGTCAAGTATGACTGCTGCTGTAAAATGATACTGATATAATGATGTGGCTAATCGTATAATGATGAATGATATAATGATCCCCTCTTCCAGTGGGGCGAAGTTTATATTAGTCTTACTCACATACTGTCAAGTGTGTAAGTAAGTTCTCACACTAAGACATCTCTAGTAGCGTGTGACCTTGGTTAGGTCGGCGACCAGTGATTCAGGTCAGTGGCCAGATTTGGTCGCCCATCAGCGACTTTCAAAGACCAGGTGGCTTCTGTTCAATAAACAGGGTTTTATACCTATGCTTGTCTTCGATACCTATGTATTGAAAAGGCAGCGGCTGGCTGTGGGGCCACTAGTTATAAATTATTCTTTCCTTTTGTTATATCTTGTGAAGGCTTTGACGTTGCTATGTCATTACATTTTTAAAAAGCAACTTAATTAAATTTAAAAGAAAATTGTCGCAGTCGGTAGGATCGGTCAAAATTCGAAAGAAAATCGAATTTCGTTTTAACGTTAATTGACCGCGAAATAGTCACGAACTTTCTTTCAAATTTAACTTCTACACAAACATCTAGAAATCAACATCAAGGAACCATCGAATATGGAACACCTTGTGTTCTTTTTATAATCAATATTTAATTTATATTTTGTTAATTTTGAACTTTAATTTCATTGAAGTGTATTGTTATTATTTTAAATTGAAGTATTTTATTTTAGCATTCAATTAATTCATCTAGAAAAATATTATAATTTACCAAAATTGAAGACTTATTCAATACATTAGATCAATTAATTATTAACAATTACAAACCACCCAACATGACTTCTATAACGAAATTAAAGCATATACTGATACAATCCTGACATTTAATGATAGTCCTAAGCAATTAAGTTTTTTTATAAGCAGAGTCGAAGAATTTAGTAATTCAATTGACACCATTATACCCAAAATTCCTGATAATTTAGACACTTTAGCATTCATCCATATTAAAAGTAACTAGTAGATAAAGCCGCATAAATCATACAAGAACAAAACTTCGTCAACTGGCAACAATTAAAACAATTTTTAATTTCTAAATTTTCTAATAAACAAAACTTTAACAGTATTCTACTTGACGTAATGAAAACCCCACTGATTACGTACATGACATAACCGAAATGTTCCAACAATATAAACAAAAACTTTCATTATAAAACAATAATGCTGCTATTATATACAACCAAAATGAAAAGCTTGTTGTGTTTCACACAATTATATCTATAAAAGAGCCGTTAAGGAACAACTCACAAACCTCCATTAATGCACAATAACAGTTTTTTCAAATTCTCACCTAAAACATATTTCCCTAGTGGTCCGGTCCCATAAACCCTATTCCAACACAACGTCAACAGAACCAAAAGATGACTTACAAACCAACGCCCATGTCTTATCTCCACTAGACAAGCACCTAGACCTAGTACCTACTTGAATAAAAATAATCCAACACCCATGTCTAGCTTTACTAGACAAACATCTAGACTCCAGAATTATTTTACACAAAACGCTACCAACCAACCAACAAATTGGTCAGCCGAACAATTATATAATACGAATGATGAACAAACAAAACAAGCTAATGAAATTCATTTTTTAGACGATCCCGGCCAATCCCAGAATATTACTTAATGACTCATTCTGAAGGTACTTGTTCCTATACATTTACTTTGACAAAAATTTGAAAATTTTACTAGTCACCGGAAGTACTACTTTATTCGTTAATCCAGACGTAGCCGACGACACTTTAAACAACACATAATTGCAGATCCATTCAGAATCTCCACAGCACATGGGACTTCTATTGGAAAATTCAGCACCCTTGTGCCTTGTTTCGATTCATTCAAAATGAATGAATTAAAACTAAAATTTAGAATATTTAAATTCCACAACCGTTTCGACATGCTACTTTGGACTAGATACTTTAAAATACTTCAGCGCACATGTTGACTTTAAAAATAATTAGTTACACCGCATATTAAAATTAAAATACATAACCAAAAACACCATAATCCTACAAAACCCTACGTTAAACCAGGCAAGACAGAACAGATAATTTAAAACCCCAATAAAAAACGTGGAATCTGGCGAAACCATAATTCCACATTCTGAAATTAGAAGTTTAGAAATAAGAGAATGTTTAGTAAAAGTAAACAACTACGAAGCAGTTTGTGTTATAACTAATCACAACAATAAACCTATGAAAGTAACAATAAGAGAACCCGTTTTTGCAGAAGAAATAAATTCAGTCGACATTACACCAAACAGAAACCACAAATTACAGAACAAGCGATTAGACTTAACTAAAATTAGAACTGACCATATGAAACATGAGGAAAAATTTGCTATAGAAAATTACTAAAATATTACACCGATATTTTCCATAACGAAAACAAACCTCTGACATTCGCCAACCAAGTTAAGCACACTATAAGAACGAAAGACGAAATACCAAATTTATACAAGATCTTACAGAACTCGCAAGTATTTAAGAAAGAAGCCAAAACACAAATACAAGACATGCTAGAAGCCATCGAACTCCCCATGGAATTCACCTATTTGGATAGTGCCCAAAAAAAAAGACGCTTTATCCCGAGTACAAATCAACGTCAACGAAATTGACTGCGGACTAAGCGACAAAAGTATTGACGAATTACTGAAAGAATTTTGTGGCGGCTTGCCCCCAGGTCATTTTTGTCGCGATTTTCCAGCCAGGGCTCCCTGGCGTTTTTGTTTTGTTTGTTTGTTTTTCAATTTAATTTTTTTGATATATAACAGAGAAAATACCAGAGGCCATATGTTTTTGTATATAGACACAGTATAATAAAATATTATAGAGGTCAGTCAAGTTCGCACCGCATTACCTGTAACATACAGAGAATTTAATAAAGAAGATTTTTGTTGTTGTGTACGCAGTAGTTTCATTTGTAGTGATAGACACTAGCCCACAGGTGTGGGCACGGCTACAAATTTTATACACAAAAACCCGAACAAGTAGATTTAGATATAGAGTCGGACGAATTAGAACAACCCTTCCAATTGACTGATATACCTATTAACGCACCTGACCAAATAGATAATATACTTGACAAATTGACCTAGACTTAAATCTATATTAGTAAATTTAGACGAAAATGAAAATCTAGATGATGATGTTACTGATCATTCGAATGCTAATGGTAACACCGTAATTGAACTACCCATATGGTCAGTTCTAATAGAAGGCCCTGCAAATAAAGGAAATAATCAGATCATTATTTCAGAAGTAGAATTCGGGCCAGCGAAACCCAAAATAATACATTTATTTAATAAAAGCAAGCAAAGAATTCTTGATCAATTCTCAAAGAATGAATTTGAATAGGACGTGGTTAATTTTATTAAATCTTATATTGTTCCTAGAACTACATATGTTTATTTTGAAAATGACATTTATGAAAAATTGTACTCAGTACTTTCAAAATATTTTAAACATGCAGAGATTGACTTTACTCGTTATACACAAAAATTAATAGACATAGAAAGTGAAGACGACATTAAAGAAACAATTGAGAACTACCACCTAGGAAAGAATAATCACAGAGGAATAGACGAAACTGATAATGCTATCAAAAAAAGATACTACTGGCCGAACCACAGAAAATCAATACAAACTTATATCAGTCAATATGAAGAATGTCTACTAACTAAATATGAAAGACGCCCTCTGCAACTAAAATTCAGCATTACACCAACACTTCAAAAACCTTTCGAAATTGTACATATAGACAGTATTACTTTAAATAATACCAAATTCCTGACTATAATAGACACTTTTTTGAGATATGCTCAAGCTTACATGTTAAAATCAGATCAAGCTATAGAAGTTGTTAATAAATTAATAAAATACTTTGGAAGACACAACACTCCCCTTCAAATCGTCTCCGATAACGGAGTTGAATTTAATAATTCCCTATTTAAAGAACTTCTACAATTACACAAAGATAAAATAAAGATACATTTCATACCATCCCAACGACCTGAATCAAACGGAATTATAGAGCGATTCCACTCTACATTAATAGAGCATATTCACTCTTAAATAATCAAGTACAGTTCAACAATAAAAAGCAAAGTAAATTACGCCATTCTTGCATATAATACCATTCACTCAGTTACGCAAACAAGACCAACAGAAATAATTAAGGACGTCTCGAATTTGAATACCCATTACATATAGACTTGCAATTCAAACTAGTAAATAATTAAATTAATGATCACAAAGAGTAAACTAAAGTCATATATAAAACGATAAACGAAAGAAATCTAGTGTAAAGGAAAAGGTAATTAACGAAAGGAATAAAACCAGAACAGAAATACCACACATACCAGAAACTGTTTACATACAAAACCAATAGAAACAATCAAAACTAAAGGTGCGATACAAAAAAGAAAAGATCAGATCGGTGGATAAAAACAAGAAAACTGCTAAAATTGTGAAAACCCATCATAATACAAAACCCAAAATACACCAATCTAATAAAAAACCACCACGAAAGAAAACTTATTCTTACACTAATGTTGCAGGACGCTCATGGTTTTCTCCCCCTGCATAACTATTGAGATAAAAGAAATAACCAACAACATCGGACTATTACCCATAAAGACTAGGAACTTCGAGACTACAAGTTGCCGAACACACTTTAGTCCACTATTATGACATCGAATGTCTATTCTCAAAATTTAACAAATTGAATAGTCAAGAAAATCACGTAACTTTTACAATACGTATAATTTAATAAAACTATAATTGAGGTAATTACACCCCTCATCAACTTATTTAATTACACTACATCCCTTACTGATGACTAAATTGATCACATACTAATTTACAACACCGACAGAAAGAAACGAAGTATCACTAACGCCCTAGGAAGCATCATAAAAAGTATAACTGGAAAATTTACATAGCTCAGACGGTGAAAACATTAATAAGATCTTAGAACACATGAAGACAAACGAAAACAGTTAACAAAATCAAATGAAAGCAATTTACTCAATTAATACAGTGCTAATTAAAAACTTTAATGAAACAATACAAATAATCCAATCTAACGGCGAAGAACTAGAAACTAAATTACTTCCTATTGACAAAACTATTAGAAAGAATTCGGAAATTACAATTATTATTAAAGAGGCCTTTAACCAACTACAAATTCTTTACCACTTACTATTAAACATTTTGCAAGTTAACGAAAACTCCCTTACATTTTGTAAACTTAGAACATAACACCCGAGCATAATAAGTACACACCAATTGTGCAATATATTAAAAACCATAGAAAACTATTATAAGCTACAACTATTAATTGAAGTGAAATTTGAATATCTCGTGAATTTTGAGAAAGTTGATTGTAAAATACAAAAAAGAAAAATAACTTATTTCTTAAGCTACCATTATTTGCAGAAGTTCAATTGGATTGTTTACTATGCAATCAATTTCTACAATATATAAAAACAAAATTGTAACAATTATACCAGAAACTACTTATCTGTTAAAATCAAAAACTAATAAAATTGAACATCTCAATGAAAACTGCATTAAAATAAGGTGTACCAACGCTAGAAATCATCACTATCAACTCATCGCAGCTCATGTGAAGAGGACATTCTATTACATGGAAACAGTTCATCCTGCCAATATACTGAGCTCAATATTGAAAACAATCATGTTATTTTCATTCCAGAAATTAATCAATTTCTTGCTGTTTTCACATCGCCAGAAAACATCAAAGTCCTACAAGACGATGCAATTGAAACGCAGTCACTAAAAGGTAAACCGCTGATCTATCAAACACTTTCTAATGGAAAACCAATGTTAATTGGCAACCACAGTTTTACACTGTCTCCACAGCAAAGCTCTATAATAAAGTAAGATAAGACAGCACTTTAGAGGAAAAACCTAACCCCACCTCTCCCCCAAAAGTGCCCTTAAATGAATTTTCCCGAAAAAATGTTTCAAATAAAAATTGTAGCTCTTTGTATGTGTAGTTGATATACTAAATTTTTAAAGTATATCTTTGGAGCCGTTTTTTAAGGTGATCAAAAGAAACTGAAAAACCAACCTGAAAGTGATAAATGGTTAATCGATTTTGCCCGAAATCTTCGTGTCTGATGCGGTGGCAGTGTCTAAATGGAATATCAAGTTTTAGGTTTCTGCGACTATTAGTTTTTGAAATATTATGTTCACACACACACACACACAACACACGAACACACACACACACCACAAAGACCATTTGGTTTTTAGCAAATTTTAGACTTAGTGGTGCTCACAACGTCTACTTTCGGTGAAAACTTAATTTCGAAAATCTGGCATAATCGCGATACTTCCTTTTACTATTATTAGTAAGAGAAAGTAATAAGTTGAAATGAAATGTGCATCATACTAAGTAGAAATTAATAAAAGAAAAAAATAGCTGTCAAAATAGTTGAGATTATTGATCCTTACGAAAAGGGATATAGAACTTCTCCCATGGGATCAATAAGACAGCAATGTCAAACTGAAGAAGTCAATTTATCATAAATGTTCTCTAGATAATAGTGATGTCATGTTATCAGTCTATTTGTTCACTCAAACTGACCAAAAAAAAAAAAAGAACGATTTATACAGAAAAATTCTAAAGAAGATTAACACATTAGACATTGAAAAACAATCGGATTAATTAAAACTAAAGAGCCAAGGATTAGCAGAAACTCGCCAAATAAATATATATCACTTTTATTATAACACAACGACGAGGTTTTTCATTTTAAAGGATGGGGGAATCAATTTCAACTACATAATATAACTTTCTCAAACACATATTGGCTAATCAATTTCTGAGTAACTCTTTCCATAATTAGTGAAATCATTAATTTTAATTAATTTCTAACCAACTATTAATAATACAGCATTTCTACTACTAATATTGAATAAAATACAATTAAATCTGCTAAAATATCGTAAATTACTTCTGATCTGTTCATGAAACTACTAACTATTGTATAATTATGTATCCTTCAATATATATATATATATTAATACTCACTAGACAAGGAAAGCATTTCACGCTTGTCATAATAACCTTTGAGGTGTAGTTTGTTTCATGGTGAGACAGAATGATAGAAGTAAACGAAATGGCTAGATTTTCATTAAGAGTAAAATGATTGGGACCTCTGCCCAGTTCAATGCACAATTTCTTGCCTTTGATACGGATGGTCCAAGTTCAATCATTTTACTTAAGGGTCCACAATTTATATCGACGATTTCCGAATTTGGGTATCGTTGGTGCCGAATTTTTAAAGCAAATGTAACTCACAAAAAAAAAAGTGAAAGTTTATTAAATGATAGAATAGCACAGGTACAAGCGTGGACGTGAGTGCAATATGCCTATTATTCTATTATTACTCATCTGGGAGAGAGAGACCAAGCCCTAGGCTATCCAAGCCCTTCTGAGCCCACCTGCTCCCCCCAAAAAAATAACAACAAAGTGGTAGAGCAAACTCCTAACCCGGCCTAAGATTCACAATAATCCGAACAAATCGAACCACAACTTTAAAGAGAAATAACCCAGGTTCCACAGACTTCCTGTTCCGACCCAAGATCTTGAACCTAATTTTTATATTAATTCTAAGCAACCTGTCATAAGATAGATGGGTGTTTTTTCCTGCTTCTTCTAACTAACTGTACAAAAGGGGTCTGGCGTGATTCTTATTACGTAGAAAAACGTACTTAAAACCCAGTATCTAGTAAAGAGCCAACCAGATACCTGAAAAAAATCCATGAAAGAAATAATTACATCTCATTATTAGGTCTTTCATGACTCCCAATTAGCATCTTATATTGTCGGCAACCCACTAAGCTCATCTATAGGGTTGGCTGCTGTCTATGCTTGGAAACATGCCAGATATGTGTCCAAACACAGCAACAACAGGTATGGGAGAATTGGAGGAGGAATAGGTATCTTATTTAGTAAACCTATATATACCTTCTCATTCCCCAAGATTCCCATGTGACCCGATACCTAGACTAGAAGTACATCCTTAAAAGAATGAAAGCTCTTCCAGTCTTCTAGAATATTTTAGAACTTGGACACATGAACTCAGCGCCTTTAACTTGCTGACTGCCCGAGTAAATACAAACAGCTTTTAAATTAGTGTTACATATCCGAATATCCGAAATAGGCAACAAAAAAATAACATACCTGAAAAGCAGTGGTCATTTACCAAAAGATATTATCAAGTGGATTCTTGTCTCAAAATAGACGCACCTTCGGACATGCTATCTAGATTGAAAAGGAGATGGCTGGCCTCAATGCACCGCGTTCTAAAGTATGAGAATCATCCATATGTATTTAACCGGAGGTAATTTTTAGGTATCATATCAGAGACCCAATATTCTTCCATTCCCCCACTTCTTCGGTACCCAATCTTCCCCAAAAAGGTTTGAGTCAATGCACTGTATGAATTAATTGACAGCTATAAATTACAAAATATTCATATCCTATGTTATATAGGCATGTGTTTGATGATTAATAGAACCATTGTTTTTATTTAAAGGCAAGTAAATATTTTATTCTCAATAAGAAAGTATAAATTTAATTTTTTTAATAATATAATCTGTTTATAAAAGTCAGTAGTGGAGGTGGCATGGATTTCAGTTGTTTATGTTTATTTGTAAAATGTTTAAGAATTTAGTTTATTTCATAATCCCAACATGTATTTTAGTTAGCTAATGTGGAAAGAGCAAAGGTCAGATGAGAGTGGAGGCAGTCGGAGAGTTGGCAAGAGCTGGAGTTGGAAAGTGCTGGTAGTTTGTACTGAGTGAAATTTGTACTACGAAAAGCCAAGTTTCCCTCTCATTGACCTGCGGGGTTTTCTTGTCTGCGGTCCCTTGAGTGCATATGTATATGGTTATGATATATATATATATATATATATATGGGTGGTCTGTATATGGTTATGATTTACAGCGTTAATTGTGTAATATACTTCGTAGTATAATTAAACGGAAGTTAGTTTTCAAATAGTTTTAATTCAAATTATAATATTCAAATAGTTTTCATTGTCCTATCCCGGTTGTGACTGTGTGTGTTTGTGTGCGAGTCGCCCGAGTGTGTATGTGTGTGTGTGTGTGCGTGTGTGTGTGTTTGTCTGTGTATGGGTATTATTTCTAGGGTACGATAGAGTATCTAGCATCCTATAGTAAGAAGGTAAGTAAGAGGAAGTATTGTAATCATGCTCAAATTTTCGATATCGAGTTTTCGCTGGAAATATCCGTTTTGAGGCCCTCTGAGTCCAAAAGAGTGGTTTGTAGAAAATGGTCTCTGTGTATGTGAGTGTGTGTGTGTGTGTGTGTATGTGAACAGCATAGCACAAAAACGAAAAATCTGCGGAAAAAACGAAAACTTGATATTCTGCTCAGATATCACCATGGGATCCGACAGGGGATCATCTGTCGAAATTCCTGGACCGGAAGTACCACTCTACTAGTTGTTTTTTTTTTTGCGATTTTCTCAAAAAAAGCACCGTCGATTTTCTTGAAACGTGGCAAATTAGAACACATACACGAAGCTAAAACTTTTATTTGAAACATTTCTCCGAAAAAATTCATTTAAGGGTGCTTTTAGGGGACGGGTGGGGTTAGGTTTTTTCCTCTAAAATGCTGTTTCAGTTTACTATACAATTCTGTCATTTAAATAATAATAATTAGAATTAATATGTTGTTGAAATTCCGAGTTAGGAAAAAATCGGATGATCGTAATTGCGTTTTTACTGAAATGTATTTTTCAGTTTTCTGGTATTTTCTCGAAAACGGCTCCAACGATTTTCTTTAAATTATGAATGTAAACTACACATATAAAGAGCTATAACTTTTATTTGAAACATTTCTCCTGATAATGTCGTTTAAGAGTGTTTTTTAGGGGAGAAGTGGTGTGAGGATTTCTCTAGAGTGCTATCATAGTAGATTATACAATTCTAACATCCAAACAGATGAATTAAGCAGACATAAACAGATGACCAAAATTCCAAGTTTTAAGGAAATTAGTAAACCGAAAGTGCGCTTTTATTGAATAGTTTTTTCAGTTTATGACGGATTTCGACGAACTCTGACGAATTTCATTAAATATGGTATACTGACTATAAAATTTGTCAATTTCAATTGTGAAAACTGGAGTAAGAGAAAGTTGTGTGAATGTTTCACACCAGATTTTTTTTTTTTTTTGGCAAGCTACGTATGATTTTTTGTTTTAGCAAAAATTATTTAATAAAAATATTTAAATTGACGTTTTAAAATAAATAAAATTAAACATTAAATGAGCGAAGAAACTCTCAGCTCGTCCCTCGTCCACAATGTTCTCAAAATTAGTTTTTCAAACCAAAGTTTCAAGTAAAAATAATAGGTCTAAGCATCTATAGTTCCATCTACGAGTAATATGACATTATCACTGATTTGAGTTGTTTGGTAGATACCTAACAAAATAGTGTACAGTACAGAAACATTAGTACATTATTTGATGTCTAATTTCAGTTAGTCGAAGAACACTAAAAATAACATTCTTCCATAATCGATTGCCGTAATCTGCTATGATCAAAACTAATACAAATATATTAAGCTAGAAAGATACCTAGAAGGTCAGCTATTTCTTGTCTAGATAAAACAAAACATTTAGACTAGAATCTCTTAGACGATCTGCTCATGATGGAGGGTTAAATCAAATCTTTGAGGCAGTTTTTTAATCCAGAAACTGAAAATCATTCAGTAAATCGAATTTGTCAATTTGTTTGTATGTGGGTGTGCTCACGCTGATACATTTATTTTATGTACTTTGTTTGAATTAATTTGTGATGCAATTAATATAAAATATTTTTGTGTTCAATGATCAATATGACAACAGTAGTGGTGTTATTACTTCCGTATATGATAATATACAAAATGAATAAACATAAAATATTAATTCATAAAATGCACGTTTTTAAATTTGCCAGAAATAAGTTTTAACAACATTAAATTTGTTATTAATTATACTCGTATAATAGACCTGTTATTGAAACGAATCCAATTTCAAAGCAAACCTATAATATTACATTATGATAAAGCATATGAAAATGGGCTATTATTGAGAAAATAAGGAGTAATTTGTGAATTTATTAAATTATTATTAGATTTTATTACACGGTGGCAGCAGGAGTGTGATGAAGGTGACGTTTGTAATTAGACTGGAATAATTATCAGAGATAATTAAAAGAGTAATTCACTGAAAATTAGCCAGTCTTAACGTGACCCCCAGGCAGAAGTTACCAGCTTTCAGCTAGCACCAACTTAAGAAAAGTTGAACATCCATACCCAGAAGAATAGAGCGGGTAGATTAAAAAATATGAACAGAAATGTCAGGACAGGTAAGCCACATGTTTTTTGTTCTGTTTGGGTGAGAGTGTAGATGAGTTGCTGAATGCATTTGGCGTGGCAGAACAATGCGAGAATAAGGAGAAAGGTTTCGATTCAAGGAAGAGCATTTTATTTAGGGAATATTAACAATTTTTAAATTTAAAATATTGTCTCCTATATTAATTCGATTTAAACGCAAATAAACTAGAAATGATGATAAACAGATTTTGGTCTCTGCGTATACTCTTATAAACTACTCGTCTTCTCTATATCCTTGACTAAAACACAATATACTAGTGCATTTAATGCAGATTTAACATGATGAAACAGTCTTGTTTTATTACTTTTCCATTTTACCAGCACGACTTTTATTGTTATATTAACTTTATAGCGGCGCCATTTTGTCCAGCTTGCATTGGCATTTATCTTGCTTCACATTGCTTTTTTTGTTTACTTTATTATACTCCTGGTATGAAAGAGGAAGTATTAAAGATTATATCAATTTTTCGAAACTAAGCTGAGTTTGCTTGAAAATACAAGTTCGTGGTCCTTGAGGGGGGGGGGG
>JAAEAF010000563.1:0-76150 GCA_011037195.1 Triatoma infestans
CCACTGTCTCCATGCTGCATCGGGGTGACCCTCCCCGTCTCCCCATATCGGTCCTCGTGCTAGATAGCATCATTCCCCCAACCCCCTGTCAAGCCCTACCGGACGATTGGGATCGTCTTGAGCACTTGCAACTGGCTGATCATCGGTTCAACAAACCTGGGGATATTGATGTTCTTCTCGGGAATGACGTCCCTTCCCCATATTCTTCTCCCGGGCAGGCTTCCGCCTACCTTGCGTACTCCAGCCGCCTTCCATACCACTCTCGGCTGGGTCCTTTATGGACCTTATCGCCCTCTGCCGTATGCGAAACGGGTACGGTTTACCGCATCCACCCGCGACAATGAGCGCCCCCCTTCTAGCACTTCTCACCAACGCTCCGCGTCAGCCCTTCCATCGAACCCGCCTCCTGTTGCTGAGTGTCCGTTGAAGGATACCACCGCCTCACTTCTTGTAGCCCCGGAGACACCCGCCTCACTCGCCATTCCTCCGTGCATCTTGCCCCCTTGCTCCTCTCAAGGTGAGGAGGAGGACCTAACTCAGCTCGTCCGCCGCTTCTGGGAGGTCGATAAAGTGCCAGAAAATCTACCCCTGACCACCGCCGAACGCGCCTGTGAGAACCTCTTCTCCCGCTCCGTCCAACGTTCCGCCAGTGGACGGTATATCGTCTCTCTCCCCTTCACTGATGATCGCCTCGGGGTCTCCGTCACCGTCACCACCCGCCAGTTCCTCCGATTGGAGAAGCGCCAGGCGCAAAACCCCGACTTACGCGCCGCGTACATCGAATTTATGCGGGACTACCTCGACAGCGGCCATATGGAAGTTGTATGTCCCGATGACGCCCCGCCCTCCTATACGCCATACTACATCCCACATCATGCGGTTCATCGCCCGGACGACCCGCCTACTAAGTTGCGGGACTGTTCAACGCCTCCTGCGCCTCTTCGAACGGCCGGTCATTGAATGACCTCTTGCTTACCGGTCCTAAACTCCAAGCCGACATCGCCACGCTCCTTCTGCGCTTTCGCCTTCACGCCTTCGTTTTCACCGCCGATATTCGGCAAATGTATCGCCAGATCCTTGTCGCTCCCGAGCAGCGGGATTTTCAGCGCATCATTTGGCGCTTCTCCGATCAGGACCCCATTTCGTCCTTCCGCCTAAACACGGTGACCTACGGCATATCCGCTGCGCCCTACCTCGCCCTACGCACCCTTCGCCAACTAGCGACTGATGAAGGGGATAAGCATCCCCACGCCCAGGCCACTCTCCTCCACGACGTGTACGTCGATGATGTGCTCACCGGCGCTTCGTCAGAGGCTGACGCCCAAGCCCTCCGCGCCCAACTGCAGCAGCTGCTCATGGCGGGCGGGTTCGAGTTGCGGAAGTGGGCTTCCAACTCTCCCGCCCTCCTGCAAGGCCTTCCGCCTGACCATTGTCGCCTCCCTCCGTCTGAGGACCCCCTCTGTCTGGACCGCGATCCGGTCCTCAAAATTTTGGGGTTAGGGTGGAACCCTACCGCCGACACCTTTTTCTACGCCGTCCGCCTAAGCACTCCCGCCTCCACCAAACGCGCCGTTCTTAGCCAGATGGCGCGCATCTTCGACCCCCTCGGGTGGCTCACTCCCGTCACCTTCCGCGCCAAATTGTTCTTTCGCCAGTTATGTCGCCTCCAACTGGAATGGGACCAAGCCCTTCCCGAGGAGCTCATCGCGCCTTGGCATAATTTTCAGAGTCACCTCCCGGATCTCGGCCACCTGCAAATACCGCGTCTATTGCCCGCCGTACATCCCTCCTCTGTTCATCATTTTGTCGGATTCTGCGACGCCTCTGAATCCGGGTACGCCGCAGTCGTGTATCTCCACACCACTACTGCAGCCGGCCATCACCACGTCCACCTCCTCACCGCAAAATCAAAGGTAGCCCCCAACAAAACCATCTCCTTACCGCGCCTGGAGCTTTGCGGTGCCCATCTCCTCGCCAAGCTGCTCCACGCCGTCAGCACACGCATGCTCCCCCATCTCGGCGCCTTCATCACCGCGTACTCTGACTCCACGGTCACTCTCGCCTGGATTCGCGGTGAGAGTCACCGGTGGAAGACCTTCGTCGGCAATCGTGTCGCCGAAATTCAAGATCTCCTTCCGCCTAACACCTGGCGCCATGTGCCCTCCGAGGATAACCCCGCCGACTGCGCCTCCCGCGGATTGCCGCCTCACCATCTGCAGGATCACCCCCTGTGGTGGAAGGGGCCCTCCTGGCTCGCCGCCGCTCCCGCCTCTTGGCCTCACACCCCCGCACCGGTTGATGAGACATCTATCGAACAGGAGGCCAAACCCCCCGCTTCGGTTGTGCTTGTCACCGCCCCTGAAGAAGACACCGTCTTTGACCGCTTCTCGTCGCTAGCGACCTTACAGCGCGTAACCGCCTACTGTCGGCGTTTCATCTTCAACTGTCGCCATTCTTCCACTCGCCGCACCGGATTCCTCACCGCCTCGGAGCTTCGCGATGCCACGCTCACCTTAATCCGCCTGGCCCAATCCCCGCACCTGGACAAAGAAATCCACGAGGCCCGTGATCCGCTATCTCGGCATCGCCTCGTGCGCCAGCTTCATCTCTTCGTGGATGATGAGCAGGTACTTCGCGTCGGCGGTCGTCTCTCCTCTGCTCCATTACCTTACGGTTTCCGCCATCCCGCCTTGCTTCCTAAGAAGCACCCGCTCACCCAGCTCATCATCGACGACGCCCACATCCGCCTTCTGCACGCCGGTGCTCTCGCCACCCACGCCTATATCCGCCGCCATTACTGGATCCTGGATGGTCGCAATGTAGTCCGCCATCGCATCGGAAAGTGCAACCGATGCTTCACCGCCAAACCGCGCCCCGTCATCCAACCTATGGGTAACCTCCCCACTCAGCGTGTTACCTCCGCCACCGCCTTCACCGTGACCGGCGTTGACTTTGCCGGCCCATTCGCCATCTCTAGCGCCCGCCTCCGCGGCGCGGTGGTCACTAAAGGTTACTTGGTGGCGTTCATCTGCTTCACCACCAAAGCCGTACACTTCGAGATCGCGTCGGAGCTCTCTACGTCCGCCTTCCTCGCCGCCTTCCGCCGTTTCACCGCTCGCCGTGGGCTCCCGACCACCATCTTTTCAGACAATGGCACCAACTTTGTCGGAGCCCACAACGAACTTCGGGAACTCGGTCGCCTGTTGGGCGATGAACGTCACCAACAAGCCGTCTGTCGCGCCGCCGCTTCCGCTGGCATTGAGTGGAGGTTCATCCCCCCGGCCAGTCCTCATTTTGGAGGCCTCTGGGAAGCGGCTATTAAGTCCGCCAAGCACCATCTCACCCGCGTCGTGGGTGACCAGCGCCTCACTTACGAGGAACTGCTCACTGTGACCACCGACGTTGAGGCGATCCTGAACTCGCGCCCTCTGTGCGCCCTCTCCTCCGACCCGAACGATCCGGAACCCCTCACGCCCGGCCATTTTCTGGTTTTCCGCCCTCTTACCGCGCCTCCTGAGCGCGATGTTACCGCCGTTAATATTAATCGCCTGTCCCGGTGGCACCTGACCCAGCGTATTCAACAGGACTTCTGGAAGCGCTGGCGTCAGGAGTATCTCCACACGCTCCAACAACGTGCCAAGTGGCTTCTTCCCGCTACGGAGGTCGCACCCGGCACCGTCGTCATAGTCCACCAGGACAATGTTCCGCCGCGCCAATGGCCTTTAGGCCGCATCGTCGCCCTCCATCCGGGACGTGACTCCGTCAGTCGCGTCGCCGACGTGCACACCGCCTCCGGCACCCTCCGCCGTCCTCTCGCCAAACTTTGTCCGCTCCCGACCCAGTGATCACTGAAGTCGAGTCTTCAGGGCGGGCGGGATGTTCGGTCGGCTCCCTTTGAGGGATTAACTCTGCCTTGATATTTTAACTTGGTAATTTTCCCACGCCTGTCTCTCTCACGCGCCTACTCCGCCCGTGCGTGCGTACGCGTTAATCCGCTTGCCTTTGAAGTAATTTCATCGCCCGCATATTTCCCACGCTTCCCCGCATTTTCCCTCTCTCTCTGTTTTTGGTGGTGGGATTGCCGGCACCTTTCATCTTCGGACTGCGCGCGTTATTTTCGTTTCCCTCACCCTTCAAACCTTCTGTATTCCTCCAAACCTTAACTTCACTTCTCTTCTGTGCATCGTCTGGTCAACAGTGTATTGTGCCGTTCTCTTCTCTGTCGCCCGTCTAGTTGACCTCAGTTACCGCTTCTTCTTCTGTGGTGTACTGTTCGTCCAGCTCTCGCCTGTGCACCGTGTACTTCCGCTTCTTTCTAAGCAGTTAGACGTGAGTGTAAAATTCGCCTTATATTGATTCGCCGTATTCGCGCCTTTCGATAACGAATTAATATTCGTTATCTTCTTGAGATACAAGTCGCGTCTTTCCTCGCCAACCTCTGGAGAATCAGTCACCTTCCGCGCCTGGGCTCTTCTAACACCACCAGCCGTTATCAACAACAGCGTCATCAGCTTACACGGAGCACTCTCACTCCCTTCCTTTCACCTGAGATCCTTTCTTTCCCACACACACACACGCCCACACAAATACACGTACACGCCACAGCTTCCTCGACCGTTCACCTATCGTCGCAGCTTCGCCGCTTGCGCATTCAGCTTCACCACTCTCCAGGTAAGTCGCAGCTTCTTCCTTTGCATCTCATTTTGATTTTAATTCTATTTATTTTATTGTTTTTGTATTTCACTTCTTGGCGTACGTTCGCCCTCGCTCCTTGGGTGTCTGCCGCGCAGACAGATTATTTAACGTTCATTTTGATAGGAAAACTTTAGATTTTCTCTAGCAAATTGATGTATTTTGTTTTGTCGAAACTTGGTCGTCTAATTTTGATAGAGGTATGCCTTTTTATTTAAATAAATATTCGTTTATTTTTACTGAAGCAATAAAAGAAATTGTTTTAGGTAGACCTAGCTCGGGAATTGTTGTATTTTTTAAAAATGATTTAGCTAGGAATGTAAAACATTAAATAAAAGTAAATACTGGTTAATTTTTGAGCTTAAGTATCATAATCAAAATTATATAATAACAGTTGTTTATTGGAGCGCTGCATCTGACGTTGATCTTTTTTCTAATTTATTGAAAGAGCAATTAGAATCTTTCCTCGAATGTTTTCCCGAAGATGCTGTAATGTATTGCTGTGTTTGTAGTTTGTAGTGGCTTGAGCGGTTTTGTATGAAGGGCTTGTAAATATGTGGTTTAAAAGAGAATGAAGTGTTAGCAATAATAAAGAAGTCACACTGTTTTTCAAAAGATATATTCTCTAAGAGAAATTAAGTTAACAACAATATGCTTATACTTTAAATGGTATAAACTCTTAAAACTTGATATTGGCTCTGATGTTTTCACTTTGGTAGCTAGAACGAGTCTGTCTTAAAATATCTCTTTTCTTTGTTTCAATTCCTCCCCTGTGAGAAGAAGGGGTAGTACAGTACAATGCCATAATTGTTCTTGAACCGTACGAGTAACTGGACTTTATACCTGGCTGGCCCTTTTGCAACATATTTTGATAATTTGAATTTTTTTAAAATTTAATATTATTTCAAGTTTCTTGCATCCATCACAATGCAGTTTTTATAGTGTTGGATGATTTTAATGGAAGAGTTAGTAATGAGGATGTATCTGATGAAAATATATTTAGTAACTCTTCCTTGGAGTTCCCTAGAATGTCACTCGATTTAACTTTGAATAAGAGAGGGAAAACACTTTTGGAACCAATGTCTAATATTAACTTTGAAATTTGTAATGGTCGTACGCGTTCCGATAGGCCAGCACAGTTCACCTATCTCTCTTCAAGGGAAGGAAGTGTTATAGATCTGGTATGGGTCAGTGAATCTGCTTTAAATGTTGTTGATGAGTTGGACATTTTGCATTTGTCTGATCTGTTCAACCATAATGCATGCTTTCTAAAAATATGGTCTCCCAGTTCTTGTTCAAATCAATTAAAACAATTTAGAAATTTAGAAAATTTAGAAATGTAACAATTTAGAAAATAATTGTTATATTAAATGGGACCAAAATAAAGAAGTTGTTTTTCAGAATTTCATTGCACTTTCAAATATGATATATTTCAATAGTCAAGATCCAGATGAATTATTTCAAAATTTTACCCAAATGATAGTTGAAGTCTCTAAATATTGTGATTTGCTAGTGATAAATATAATAAAAATAATTCTAAACTTATAAATAAACCATGGTTTAATGAAACTTGTAAGGTGAATAGAAGAGAATTAAAATCTTTATACAGAAAGTTAAAAATATCTGGTTACGGTGAAGAATATTATTTATATTATTCTGTAGCAAAAAGAAAATATGTTAGTTTATTAAAAGTGTAAAACAAGTTTATTATGATAATTTGATTCCACATCTTTCGAATTTTAAAAATTCTAAGGAATTCTGATTTGCGGTAAAAAAATTATCGCCAACAAATTTTGTCCAAAATGAAATTGAGAGTGAAACTTGGTCTGATTATTTTAATTCTATTTATTCTACTTGCGCAATTATTAAACAGAATTTCTCAAATCTAGGTGATATGATTCTCTTATATCGTTGGAGGAACTACAGTTCGTTATATCTAAAAGTAAAATAATAGGTCAGCGGTGCTGGATGGTATACCGTATGAAATATTTAAACATCTTACGCCTGAATGGGAACATTATTTGCTAAACTTATATAATGTAATATTATCCACAGAGCAAATACCTCGTAAATGGTCCGAGATAATACTGACCCTATTACACAAGAAAGGAAATAAGGACGATGTTAATAATTATAGAGGTATTGCATTGTTCAATACTACTTGTAAACTGTTCACTTCTGTGTTGAGTGTAAGATTAGAGCAATGGAGTGACTTAATTGGTATACTATCAAGGAACAGTCAGGCTTCAGAAAAAAAACGATCTTGTCTTAGAATTTATTTGTTTTGGATTCATTGGTACATTTATATGCCAAAGTCAAACAAAAATATCTGTTTGCTAATTTTATTGATCTCCAGAAAGCATTCGACAATATAAATCATAGTTTATTATGGCATAAAATGCATTCTTTTGGTATCAGCAGCAAAATCATTATAATACTTGAAAATTTAAACGTAAATTCATATTTCAAGTTAAAACTTAAAATGTGATCTATAGTAATGGTATAAGAATTACGAAAGGAGTTCTGCAAGGAGAATCTCTTTCTCCGCTCTTCTTTTCAATATTCCTCTCTGATTTTGTAAGATTCTTTTATGAAAGTGGGCTTTCCGGAATAAGTTTTGTGTATGGCGATATTCTCTGTTTGCTTTATGCAGACGACCTGATTATTTTCGCGTTCCGACGCTCAAAGTAAATTAAATACGCTTGAAAAGTAATGTGCCGAAAATTTTCTGTCCATCAACACCGTAAAGCGTAAAGTTGTGGTTTTCCTTTCGTCACTAAAATGTAAAAATCTGTTACCTTTGAAAGTAGTTGGTACTTTGTTAGAATACACTAATAGTTATACGTATTTAGGCGTCCCCTTTCCGCTATACAGGTTGTTGGAGTACCAACCTAATTGATGTTTAATCAAAACATTCTCGTATTATGTCTTGACATTAAATGTATAATTTGTATATTTTTTATGTAATTCCAATGTATATTTTACTTAAATGTGATTTTAATGTAATGTTTTGTTTGAAATAAACACTTTTATATAAAATATAAATAAAGGCAACACTGCCACATTTTAACAGTCCTTTTTAGGATGGTAGATTGCACCAGATTGGTTCAGGGCTTGGCTCACAGACGGCGACACCGTCGTCGCCAGTATATAAGGCGGTGCTTTGAGCACAGCCAGCAGTCACATTTTTATCGACCCGAGAGTTTGAACTTGCCACCTAAGCTGCTATACATAGCTTGCTGGGAATATCCTCTATAGAGGAGCAGTTGAACAAGCCTTTAACCACTCTGGGCAGCTACCAACAAAATATGCTTGATCACTTACTCAACTATAACTACTGGAGGTGCCATAAGATTCAAGATACAGCAGTCAACAGACCTGGAACCATCATAGCCGGCTGGCTAAGGACACAGAGGAGCTCGAGCTTGAAATACAGCTTTGGAATCTACAAGCAGGCGGACCAGTATAGACCGCGGGCTAAGGACAAGCCACGAGTGCAGCCGCAGTTAGAGGTACTCGTGTGTGGGAGGTCAGCAGGTACCGGGGTTTATCGGGGTGTTGGCCACGCTGCCGGGGCTCCCAAACATCGCTTACAGCCCTTTTCAGGGACACCTCGACTCACTTACTGCGAGCTTGCACAGCCCTACCAGGGCGGCGCAATTCACTTACCTTCTTCGACGAACGAGTAGAGTGTGCGGCTCTTTTCAGGGCCACACCATCCTACTCGCTGGACAGCGCCACCATCACAGAATTGCCCTTAGTCAGGGTAGTGGCTCTTTTCAGGACCACCCTATACTGTTCGCAGTCTGCAGAGCCTTACTAAGCCACACATATTTTTTTATCTTTTAATTGTTGAGTACAGGACTAAGTGCTTCTTCCACTGGTACCAACACAGGTAATTTTCGTTTGGCGATTAGTCATTTTTTAAACAAAGGTATCCAAGCGGTGGGAAGGGTGACTTCTTGGCATACTAGGTCGAGTCTGTTTAATTCTATTTCAGCTGCGACAGCTCTCTATGCTGCTGAATTATGGTTGCTAGGCAGTTTGTAGACTATTGAAAAAGTGCAAACGACTTTCTATAAGAACTTATTTCATCTATCTCAGCCCATCGTTTTGATAGGCTAGGAACTAGGTATCAAACCGCTTAGCGTAACTATATTGAAAAGAGCATTAAATTGGTGGGTAAATTTGCTTTCCAGAGATTCGAATGATCTTGCAAAACGGTGCTTAAATTCTTGGGTGTCATACAATAAAAAATAATAATCGTAAGATGACAAATATATCGTGGTTTGGTGGATTATATAATATTCTTCTATCTCTTGGCTACTCTGATACGATTGGTGGGACGATAAGTGTGGATTTGGTTACAAAAATTAAAGATGAAATAGTAGAAAGATGGTCTAACCACACCTGAGTAATGATGTGAACAGAGTATTGAATAGTAACTATAATCCATTGTATAGATGTATTTGCTCTTTTGGACAAGGGGAATTCTATATACTTAATAGTAATAATATTAAAAAACAGCGAACAATTATGCAGCTAAGGTTATGTAACAGGGCTATCATTAATCTGTATATTGAAGGTACTAGTTGCAGAATTGATAGCGAAGAGGTATACTGTGTAAGTAACCTCCATAGGTTGGAGACCTTAAAACATCTGCTGGAATGTCCTATTTATTTACCTTATAGAAATAAATTTTTAAGTAAATATATTGCACAAGATCTAACAATAGTGATAATCTACAAAATTTATTAAATATATCAGACAATAAACAATTAAAAAATATTTACTATTATATCTGTAATATGTTAAAATTAAGATTATTTTGTATCGAAGAATATTTTTGTATCGAAGAATTTTTGTTATTAATCTATTCATTTATTAGTTACTGTTAGTTATCAATCTGCTTTTGAATTATTATTATTTTTCTGTATATATATTACTTCTTTTTTTTTATATTTGTGGTACAAATATTGTAATACACCAGACTCGCTGTAATATGTATTATATTTATAAATACAGTATTTTATTATTATTATTGGCTATAGCCAATTATAGCTCTCTTCGAAAAGTTTTTATATTTTGTATTTAATAGGAAAGCCAACATAAGAGCTATGTATTTGATGTCTTGCCGATTGATAATTTCACAAAAATGTAACTAGCTTAGTTTGATTTCTGCAAATTAATTTATACAAAATTTGTTTTATTGATTTTTCTACAATTAATAATCAATATTTTATTAATTTAATCAATATATATATATAATTAATCAGTATTTTCTAAAATTTTGTTTCTTTCAGTTTTATTTTTTCTAACTTAAATTAATTACTTTTATTATTCTCCAAAAGCGTGTAATACATTGAACAATGAATATGCCGAGTTCATTATCTGAAACAGAGTGGAAAAATATTCAAAATTAAAACAGAGCCATATGGTGTGAATTTTTTATTTATTTATTTATATAAAAGGTTCGAAAATATGGCATAATAATAGCCTACACTTTCGATTAGCGTTCCCCTGGGAAGAGGAGAAGTTGCCCTTCTTCAGGGATCTTGACTCCCTGCTGGTTCCTTTGTCTCTAACAGCACGAAAATTAGTTAAAAATTCTACTTTTCTTGGAAAGCACGCGAGAGGATTTTGAAATTCCAAATGATACTCTACTTAATTTCCAAATATGATTTATTATCTATAATTTTGTTAAGCTGCAGAGATAAGTGATTTCGAAACCAACTTTCAAATTGGACTTTTTTTTAAACGACTTGTTAAAGTAGATTTTCTTTTTTTCCATGAAAAATGGTTATTGAATGAGAAAAATCCGTTGAATGTTCGCTGCGATATTCAATTTTGAATGTAGAGAAATGTCCTGCCTTCTGGTTGCTATTATTCCACTTTTTTTTTTGAGTTTATAAGCAAATAAGACAAAAACATATTCACCTAAGTTTTTCAAAAATGAACACCATCTAATGATGCACAAACATGCCCTTTTTGTCCAGTTTTAATTGATTGCACTCATTACAAAATCAGGACGAATTTCTACACAGGCTTTAGAAATTCTTTATTTAAGTTCTTCTACGGTGGTGACAGGATATAAACTTTTTTGTTTGGTATCCCCAAAAGAAGAAATCTAGAGGCATCAGATCTGAGGAGCCGTGCGGGCTATTCAATTATAGGACCTTGCGTGCTTACACACTTACCTCGGTAAGTGTGATCTAGGTAACGCCTTTCTATGCTTGCATTATGAGCCTAGCTCATATCCAACTTTCTGAAAATACATAATTTGTCGGTGATAGAGGGGCATTTTCAAGAGTTCTGGGAGAACTTCACTTAAGAATAAAGATAGCTGTCTGCGTTCAAGATTTCATTATAAAACAAACCTACAGGTTAATCCCTTATTAGGTTGCACCACATAATAATCGAAATTTTGTCTGACTCCGAGTCCGTAATATTTGGATTATCATTTGCCCATATTTAGAAATCCCACCAATGGAAATTTTTGAAAACGTTCCTTGAAAAAAATAAGTAGGATATCATTTTGGATTCTTTTTCTATATTGCATACTTTAAGGTCAAGTTAAATATAAGATTCTTGATTATTATTAAAGAAGAAGAAGGATACGGGTGGATGAGACTCGACAGCCGGAAGGAAGGCATCTCTTCTAAGGTGTCTGCAATTTTTTCCTTGGTTCTTCCTCCTAGTTAGGGGATATCAGCTACTTGGGTTAATGTACCCACAGGCAAGCTTTAGCAATCACACACACTATCATTCATACTTAAACATTGTATACACGTTAAAGATGTTTACTTTATAAATACAAATACTTAGATATTGGTCCATTATCCCTCATGCTTTCCTTTTGTGTGCCTGGTTAAAGCTAGATTATACTAATTGAATAGATGCAAATCTTTACAATATTTTAGATTTCACTTCTATACCGATCGACAACCTACTTATTTGTAATATAACTTTAAATGTATTATTGTACTTCTCCAAAAGTTGTAATCCTATATGGTACCAACGAGGGAAATGATAGCTATCTAGTGTAAGCGGTTAAATGTTAAGACTAAGACCCAATTAATTGAAATTATACTCACTTTTGAGAATGTTTCAAAATTAAGTGTCATTAGATTTTTACAAGTGAACAGTAGACCCTTTTGTGCTTGGCTCATCATAAGTAGAATCATGCGTGCGCAAGATTTATTCATATACATCCAGTTTGTAGAGTATAACGCTTGTGATAAAGCATCATTCTGTAAACAATATTATAATAAACCAATTATTTTGTTCAATGTTGAGAAGTAGATGTGGAATTATACTAATGATGATTAGTGTCAACAAATCTTCTCTTCTTGTTTTATGTTGTCTCGAATCGCTTCGATATCATCAGTTCAGTCCTGGTACTTGATTTACATTACTTGCTTACTTGTACGGATTTGATATGACATTGTGGTACACACAAAATATTATACCAAACCTGTACCGCAATGTCATGTCAAATCCGTACAGCTAAGCAAGTACTGTATAAACAACGTATGAATGTCGGGAATTGACCTCCCCCGCAGCGCAATCTACAGGTTTTTTTTTGTTAACTTATCCATTACAACAACCATATTATGCTTAATATGTTATTTCGGTTTTTAAACTGAAATAACATTAAAAGCATTTAGTTATTATATACTTGGTAATCGGGAGTTTCACCCCGCCCCCTATTGACACCCCTACGACACTCGGGAGCTATTTCGAGCCCCCCCCCCCCCAGTTACCTCACTGAATAAAAAAAAGAAGGAATAAAAAAATAACTCGGTCCAACTCGTACTCGCTCGGGTCACTGTTCTTTACAGGTTTGATTTATTCCTATACTTTTTACTATACTACACTTTTCACTGACAGCACTTTGCTGTTTGCAATCTCCATACTTTCACCTCATACACTAAACATTCTTCCAGAAGCAATCATATGCAGCGTTTATCACTTCCCCGCCCGGCTAATTTCTTTAAATACAAAAAAAATGAGGCATTCGAACTAGAAGATCAGACATCGTTAAGTTCTTGTGCATACTAACCAAAAGAACACTTTTCCGAGGCTATACCGAGTAGTATAGTCTTATATATGGCTGTCCATATTTCGTGGCTCTATAGAAATCATATGGCGGCCATTACTGAATTTTAAACCCTCTTATTGGTCGGTGCTTTTGTAGATAACAGTTTTTAATAATATACGATATATTTTTTGTTTTTTTTATGTGACGTGAATAGTGTATTGTAGACATATTGTAAACAAATTTCATCATCGACGTATAAATATCAAAAGGTAAGTGGGGGTCTGTTGCCGACTTTAACCAAACAACACACCAACTGATGATGCAAAATAAAACATAAAACAATTCAGAAGCTTTAGTATCAATAATCACAAACTAAGTTTAAGAATTTGATTACTGAGTAATTCTACTCAATCAGTTATATATAAAAAGGTGATGTATATTCCAAATAGGGCCAGAGATGAAGCGTTGGAAAAAAATGCAGTGAATTTATCAAGAATCTTTTTTCAGTTATTGAAATTGCAGTCTGCAGTTTTGATATCTCTAAATTTTCAGATATGTAAATAAAAATTTACGAAAGAAGCTGTGTATTTTCTGTGCCATGATTTCCGTGGAATCAGATTTTTTTACATTAAATACCGTGTTCACATAATAAAAAATCCTAAGTTGAAAGAGAATTATTAGGCATTTAATCAGAAAGTATTTTGAACAGGTCAAATGTCAGGACAACACGTTATGGGGTGCAAAATTTTAAAAAAGCTGCAATTCGTTGGTCGTATAAAAAAAAAAAAATCACTCTTCAAATATTATTTGTTTAGTAATGATAGGTCATCAAATTCTAAGAAGAGGTAGATTAGTAAAAAAACAAAGAATTTAGCGATATGTTAAAATTTAACAAAACTTGAAGATAAAACAATTATAAAAACGAATATTTATAAAGTAAACAAAGTTGAGTAATTGCAATTCTCCTTACCGCCTCCACAATGTGTTCTGCGCACCAAGAGTTATAATACATATTCAAGATTTCACTAAAAGTGCACAAGATAACAAATATTCTTGTTCCTAGACCTCCTACCCCCTGAAATCATGGGAATTACTTAAATACTACAGTTTGAATGGCCATTCCCTACACATATTTATCAAATTACTTACGAAAATAATTAGTGTTCCAGAAATGCCTATAATGAAAATGCCAATCGTCTGTACGATCAAAAATACCATCCACCAACAAGTACTATTCTCGTAAAACATTCTGTAAATAAATCGCTTTTACAATAAAACTCTCATGGAGTCTTTTAAGGAAAAATTAAAAACTAAAAAAATAATGTCTACAATTCCGTACATACTCAATAATGCGTTGATGATGTATAACGTTCTGTTTTAGACAATCTTCATAACATTGTGATAGTTCTACGTCATATCTTACGTTCTTAATATTCACTCTTCTGTTTCCATGTCGTAATTTAAAGAGATGAAGAGCCCTCTGAGACAGTCTGTTCAATGATATGACCAGTAATTCTAATTCTAAAGAAATGGTCATAGTCATGACTAGATAAAAGAGGTCCGCGGTTGCAACAATGCACAAACTCAAAATACCAACAATTAATTCTAAAAAGAAGGCGCCTATCAGAGTCACAGTTGTATCTGTACCGAACGGAATCCATAATGGAATTGGTAAGTTTAACGATAAACCATTTGGATCGTATATCTCATCAGTTTTACTGTAAATATCAGAGTATTGGTTTAGTAGGGGTACAAGAAACATCAACAATATCAGAAAAAATGTAAAAATGCAAGTGAGCAAAGTCAATACAATTTTTTTATACTTATTCCCACGTTTTTTCAATATATCACGATGTTGTTCGATGTGATCAGCGTAATCAGACAGACCTGTAGAAATTCCACGATGTATCTTAGCTATAATTGGCCGATATCTATTAAATATAATCAGCAATATTATAAACAAAGATAGCAATAAGATGTAGTGTGCATACTGAAACATTTCCATGGGATTATCTCTTAGTTTAATGGCTGTTAAGATCAAACATATGTTGAAATATAACATCACACTGCCATAGAATGCCAACTCAACACCACTAATTAATCTAAATTTTCTTGTTTTTAATATTGGATATATTCCAGATATATACGCTGCATACCAATATTCTTCATACATGATGTTTGCCACGATTTCATCATCTTCCTTACAAAGATGATCAATGTAATCCATTTTCGGCCGATGTTACCGACTGTATGGCCTTCATACAACTGAGACATTACACAACAATATTCCCTAGAATTTGTATATCCGTACATTATTCATTTATATAACTTCGGTGTTTCTGTTCCATTTACATACATTAAACATTTATTAAATATATGTTTGGATCGATTTATTTAACTTATTGTTTTTCATCAATTACTGTCTGGGTCTTTACATATTTAATGAATCTGTATAAAATATTTTTCATTCAACAAGTGATAAATATTAAATTTATTTACTTTTATTGTTATATCATGTCACTTTAGAGATTTTGGCGGTAGAGAAAATTTATTATGTTTGAGAGTAACTATTAATTTGATATCCAATAACTCGTAATAATAGTGTCAATAACTCAGTAATAGTGTCAATTCAGTGACTCAACATGTCAATAATTTCCTAATTGGAATACTTATTTTCATACAAGGCCTAATACTATATACAGATTACAAATTAACTTGGACCCAATATTATGAAAATATCTCAAGGGTGCGAGAAAGCGCTAAATGTGCTAAGATATGCCACATATGTTGCTTTACAGAGCGGATCCGAACATAGTCCTCCTGCTCTAACGAAATCTAATGTTCCCCAAGATGATGATAATGTTCCTTTCAGGATATCGTCCAAGTAGTCTGACTGGCGTAATAATAGCTGTTTTCTTTTTATCTTCTTCTGCTACTATTATTTGAAAATAGGCTTTGAATAATCGGTTTTGGCACCTTTAAAATATAGGTAAAGCTTCAATTCTCGGGATCGGATATCTATATAGAGTTCTATAATCTCCACATGGCCAGAGTGATCCATGCTTTTTGTTTACAAGATGTAATGGTCTGTCCCATTCAGAATTCAATGGCCTTGTTCTAATATAAATTGAAATTCCCTCTGGAAAAAAGTAAAAACTTATTCTACGCATGATGCAACTGTCATATGGCAGATACAGTTTGAATTTTTAGAAAACACTCATTCATTAATAATTACAATATGTTTTTATGACACACCGTGATCGTACTTTTAAAATTTAACAAGATAATATTTTTTTCATTCAAAGGAGGGTGCCTACTACACCCTCGTATCAAAAATGCGCCACCACCAAACATTTTTTTTTACTTAAACGGGGAACCTTAAAGCATGAATTTCCGGTGTATACTCATTGTCATGTAACTGGACATGACTTTTACTGTAGTTAGAGAAAGCAAAAATCTAAACCAAATTGATACAGACATCTGCTACTCTACTAATGGACAGTTGGATATTGCAGCTGACAGATTTCACATTTCAATTTTTGATATCTAATTTTCAATTTTGATTTAAAACGTTGACATTGTATGAAATATATACTGTGGGGATATCTTTACAAGTAACACACTGATAGCTTAATATCTTTCAATTTTAATTTTCTTTTCAACTGACAACTCAAAATGAGTAAATACAAAGTTATTTATAATCTTAACACACTTAAAATTCTCAAAACAAACACACCTTTTCAACTGACAACTTAAAATGAAAAAAATACAGTTACTTTTAGTCTTCACACTTAACTTCTCAAAACGCAAGCCAAGAACAACACCACACCCTTCTTCCCTTAGCTCTCCAGTGTTACCCCCTCGTGTTACTCAGTGTTGCCGCACCGACATATATTACAGGGGGGGGGGCGCTTCCTAATTCTCTTCCCACATGAAGAGCTGACTTCGTTTCCGCCCTCGGAAACTGGATCATGATGATCGGAGCCTGTGGCGTCTTCGATGGTCTGTGGCGCAGCCGTATCGTTAGCTGTTGCTGCTACATCTGTCTCCTCACCATCATCTGGGTAGTCTTCGATGTTCGGGTTGTACCATGGTTTCATATGGTCAGCTGCAGGTTGTTATCTGCGGACCTTCTGTAGCACCTACTTTTTGGACGACGTAACGGTCTTTACCTTGTACAGAGTGTATTTGGTATGGTCCCAAGAATTTTGATTGCAGCTTAGTCCCAGGTTGCGTCCGCTGAATGGCAACTAAATCTCCTATTTTGTACTGTCTTGTTCCTTTTCGTTTTTTATTAAAATTACGCCTGTTTTCTTCTTGTATTTTCAAACTGTTTTGCTTTGCTCTATTTCTTATTTGGTTTCTATTGTCCTCGAACATCGAAATGCATTCTTTTTCTATTAATTCTCGAATTTCAAGATCTTCTTTTAGCTTCATTTTTCGTCCAAATAATATTTCGAATGGTGAAACCCCTGTACTGCGACTGGATGTGGAGTTAAGAAACTGTTGAACAATGTGCACATACTTATACCATTTAGCTATCTCAGGTGTTAACTTCATTAAAAGAGGAACAACAACGCGATTAATACGTTCTACCTGCCCATTACTGCGTGGTATTCCTGTTGTAGTCTTAATGTGTTGAATGCATTCACTCTCACAATATTCTTCAAAGACACGTGATGTAAATCCAGTCCCTCTATCTGAAACAATTCTTCTTGGATTTCCGAATATAACGGCCAGCTGTTTCAACTTATCAATAACTTCACTTGTTCCCGCAGATTTCGTCGGGTAGAACCATGTAAAGGCATCAACTACAAGAAAAATATAATTGTATCCTTTTTTCGTAGTCCCAAGAGGGCCGAGGTGATCAATATGATAAGTGTCTAACGGTAAATCACCTTTGTCAATAGGATTAAGATAACCCTCTTGCTTACCAGATTTCTTTTCAGCTAATATGCAGTCAACACAATTATGAACAACTCGTTGAATTATCTGTCTCATTTTTGGAAAATAGTACTCTCGTTCTAGCAGGGCTTTCGTCTTATCGGCTGAGAAATGTCCTCTTTCATGTGCCTTTCTTATAATATCGATCTGCATTCCTTTTGGTACAACTAATAGTAGGTCATCATCAATGTTCTTATACAACAATCCATGTTTGACAGCGTATCCATCCTGCCTAGAAGGGTTTTCAAAAAACGGTTTCAGTGAATCGTCATCTTGCTGACGTTTAATTCTGGCTATTATACCGGCTTGGTCTTCTTCTACTCGCATAACAACAGGTAATGGTATTCGGCTTAAACAATCAACGTGCTTAAGACTTTTGCCTGACCGATGTTCTATTGTATACTGAAATTCCTCTAACAGTAAAGCCCACCTGGCTACACGTACGCACAACTCCGTTTTTTTCATTGTCATCTCAAATGCTTTGCAGTCAGTCACAATTTTAAAGGATGTTCCTAATAAATAGACACGAAACTTCTTGAGTGCCTTGATATCGCTAAGACCTCCAATTCGTAACTAGTATACTTCTCTTCAGCAGGTGATGTTTTCCCACTGGCGTAATATGTAGGATGGAACCTACCGTCTACATCATCCAACTGTAAAAGAACAGCTCTAAAACCAAATTTAGAGGCATCCGTATGGAGTTCCGTCTTCGCGTTTTGTCGGTATAACTTTAGAACAGGCTGTGAACTAAGCATTCTCTGTAACGTCTGGAACGCTTCCTCTTGTTTATCTTCAAAAATAAAAGGTGTGTTGTCTTTCAGTAGGTCTGACAATGGACGAGCAATAGTAGCATAATGTGGTATAAACTTGCGGAAGTATCCCGTCAATCCGAGAAAACTCTGAATTTCCTTTGCGCAACAGGGGCGGCGGAATTTCATAGCTGCTTCCGTTTTTGCTTCAGACGGTTAACATGGCCATTTTCGATTACGTGACCTAAGTAGTCGATTCTCCGTTGCAGAAATTGGCATTTTTTCCAATTAAATTCCAAGCCATATTCGCTGGAGACCTGCAAAACCAACTGTAGTCTTTCTATGCCTTCTTGTTCATCTATAGATGGTATGACACAATCATCGATATAAGTCTTCACTAATCCACGATTTATAAGATTACTGAAAATTCTCTGGACATACCTCTGAAAAACAGCAGGTGAGTTACAGAGCCCAAATGGAACTCGGAGAAACTCATAGTGACCATCTGGTACAACGAACGCTGTGTATTTCCGACTCTTTTCGTTGACATGCACATGAAAGAATCCATTCTTGATGTCTAACGTAGTAAATACTTTTGCTCCTTCTAAATTATCAATTTGATCTTCTATCAGAGGCAATGGAAAACGTTCTTTGATTATCTTTTTATTCAATTGCCATAATCAACACAAATTCTTCGTTCACCATTTTTCTTTTTAACGAGCACAATTGGAGAAGCATAGTCTGAAGTGCTAGGTTGAATAATCTTGTTTTCGAGCCATTTATCTAATTGCTTGCTAACATCTTCTTTTTCCAAAGGAGATAATCTTCTAGGCCGCTGACTTACTGGTTCATCGTCTGACAATATAATATTCATCTCTACATTAGCCTCCTTTGTCTTAACAGGCTTATAAGTTTGTACCATATATTCAACGGTCTCCTTTAATTTTGGATCAACTGAGCCAATATTCAAGTCTGGATTAGTCCGATGGACGTCTATGGAAAATATAAAATGTTCGTCTTTGTCTAATTTTTTTACTTTATTACTCCTCTTTCCATAGTGATACTATTTTCTGTAAAAAACTGTATGCCTAATATGATGTCATATTTGTGTGGTAGGTACCCATCTGGAACTACATGAAAATTAATCAGATAAGATTCTCCCAAAACTGTAACATTTTCTGTAAATTGACCAATAGTATTCATATGAGCGGAACCAACACCAAGAAAAGTTGTACTGGGTGCTAACGTAGGAGCACCAATCTGTTTATATGCGTGTTCACTTACTAATGACAAATCACTACCACTATCTACTAGAGCTTGAAATGTAGCGTGGTTACAATTTAAAGTGACAATAGTGACTAGACTCGTCTGGAAAAGTATCAGTTTTATTAACAGTATTCTTAGCATTTGATGTTGTAAACTCTTTTTGAGATGTACATGCAGAGGCATTGTGTCCGAAATTATTACACTTAAAACATCTAGGCCCTCTTGCCTTATTAGGGCAGGTATCTGTTTTATGTGATTTGGCACCACAATAAAAACATCTAGTTACATTACCACCGAAATCTTCTTTTTTCTCAGAATAGTTATTATTATTACGGCTATATGCTTTAAAATTTGAAAATTGTCTTACCTTTTTTACCTCATTTCGTAAGATGTCTTCATATATTCTTAACTTTTCTCTGAAGCTTTTAAGATCATTGGCACCATACAATATCACTTTATTTGGATTTTCTAGTATTCCATCAATTACATAACCAAATACTGCTTTTAATTCAACATTACCTTGTGCAGCGATATCGAGCATTTTGTATAAATACTCATGATAGGTTTCAGTTACATTCTTTTTACGGGAGGCTAATTGGTAATGAATTTCCTTACTATTTAAGTCACTAGAAAATTCAGAAATAAGTGCATTTTTAAGATCATTCCAGGAAGACGAACATTTTTCATAACTTACAAATGATTTTGCAGATCCTTTTAATAACCTGCGTGCATAGATTACTCTTTTAGTGTCATTCCAATTACAAAGGTTAGCAGCATCCTCAAACTCTGTAATCCACAGCTTAACATTGTGTGTCAAATCATCACCACTAAACGTTTGCAAAGATTCCTCGATATCTTTAAATGATATAAAATCATGATTGGCGTTGGAGCAAAATGCACGATTATCGAAAGACACAATAGTGTCAACATTACTACGTGTAAAATTATCATTATCCTCATCAGTATCGTCAACATTATGATTAACACATTCCAATATTAAAGCCGTTTTTAATCTTTCAATGAGTAATTTTTTGCTTCCTGAATAAGGCAAATTACGTTTAAATAATTCATTCTTTAATTCTGATAAATTTAGTTGATTTACCTTGCTGTTATTTAACTTTTCCATGTTAGAAGTAAAAATATCCTTGTAGCTGGACGAGCCCCCAAAATATTGTGGGGATATCTTTACAAGTAACACACTGATAGCTTAATATCTTTCAATTTTAATTTTCTTTTCAACTGACAACTCAAAATGAGTAAATACAAAGTTATTTATAATCTTAACACACTTAAAATTCTCAAAACAAACACACCTTTTCAACTGACAACTTAAAATGAAAAAAATACAGTTACTTTTAGTCTTCACACTTAACTTCTCAAAACGCAAGCCAAGAACAACACCACACCCTTCTTCCCTTAGCTCTCCAGTGTTACCCCCTCGTGTTACTCAGTGTTGCCGCACCGACATATATTACAGGGGGGGCGCTTCCTAATTCTCTTCCCACAATACTTTCTGGCATTGTTTCATTTTGAAATTGCTTAATAACAAATAATAAAATGTCTTTATTATTCATAATTTACATAGTTCAAAATTAACAAAAAGTCATTAAACCCCTGGCCAATGCCATCGGGGGGAGAGTGTTGTTTTGAGCATCATCTTTCAGAGTGTTACGACTTCAAATATAACAAAAATGAAATAGAACGTAAACTAAAAGTGCATAAAGCATAAAGAGCATAAAGCTAATAACAATGCGTATAAATAAACATCAATTAATGCCAGTATAAAAACTATATATTCAAAATGCTTAATACATATTGTTAAGGCGGCGGATTTATGACTTTTCTTTGATGTCTTCTTTATACAACTTCCACTTCTTAAATATCATTTCATTTATACATTACACATTCTTTTTAATTTATACTTTTTAACTTTCCCTTTTATTTCTTAGATTTCACACTTTTCTCTCCATCTTGGTTCTTTGGCGAGTGTCTCTGATTCCGTTTTTTCCCCATCTTTCCTAGCCGCCCTCCAACGGCCAATGCTAGTTCTGCTTTGCCTTGGTGTCAACTTGCTATTTAGCAAACCTTCCAACCTTATTTGTTTATTGTTCGAAAATATTTTGTAAGTCAATGAAAAACAAACGACTTAATTACATTTCATTCATTAAATCACTCTGGTCAAACGGTATAGAATTATGGGGCACAGCAAATTTCTCAATGTGATTTTGTCTACGTGATTCATTGCAGCTGTGGAGAAAAGTACATAGGCCAGACTAAAAGATAAATCACAACACGTTTTAAAGAGCATATTCACTGTGTGAGGCATAACAAAACGTCTGCCCAATCGGAACGTTAGTCTGCAAGTGGGCATGCGATCAATTTTGAAGGCACCTTCAAACACTTATTATGTTTATTCCAAGTAAACAATTATGGTAGTCCATGTAAACAATTATTATAAACTTGTTGTATGAGAGGCCGCGGAAATTGAGAAATTGGAATGCTGTCTGCATTGAGATGATGGACTCCGTCTAAGCAGAACTAGGCTGTCACTGCTCAGGGAAAAGAGAGGAAAAGCAAGGGATAAAACATTTAATGGTTTTCAGGAACACAACAAGGTAGCACCTTTCGCAGGAGAGCAGTGGGATGGAAGACCTAGACCTCGTCACACGCCAGCCAACCGTGGGAAAGGAAGGGGAACTTAAACCCTGCCCACCACCTATAGCCAAGATGGAGGAGGAAGAGACCCGGGCCCTTTTTCTACCAAGATTCATTGCTCCATTAGCTTTCAAGATGAAAAAACCCTAAAGAAGCTCATTGCAATACGGGCGAAAGTGGGTTTGTAGCAAACCACTGACAAGGTCTCAACCGGAAAACTCAAGGGTTTTTTAGAACAAATATGTTGATACGTTTTCTTAATACTTTTTCACATATTTCTTCAATATATTAAGATGTTGTTCGATGTGTTCATTGTAATCTGACAGTTGTCCTCGATGAATCTTAGTCACTATTGGCTGCTAAATATCATCAAAATCAGCCAGGATACAAATGGAGATACCAGTATTACGAAGTAAAACATTTCCAATTGGATTGGCTTTTAATGGTTTTTTAATGGTAGTTTTGATCAAACATAAAGTGAAATAAAACATCACAGAACAGGAGGATCTTAATTGAACTGCGCTGATCAGGCTCCTTTTTCTTGTTTTCATTATCGGGCACAAGAAACATACCAGAAATACTGTAAACCCATCTTCTTTGAAGATAATATTAAAAAACACAAACCCAGACAGACAGACCAGACCATGCGCTAAATACATTTTCTCATACTCAGAGGACCTCAAAATATGTATTTCCTGTGTAAACTCAATTTCGAATATCTGACACGATTACAATACTTTTTCTCACTAGGAGAAAGAAAAAAAGAAAAGTAAAATTTGGTGTGAAACACTCATAGATAGTACATTCTCTTTCTGCAATTTACATAATTTTGATATATAATCTACTTATATTTACCTAAATAACCAACAATTTATATATATACATCTGAAAAATAATATAAAAGTCTAACTTTCGGTAATTCAAATTCATTCAAACTTGGATTTTTGGCAATCTAAGGTTTTTTTTTTACCATAGATCTTTTTGCCACTTCCGCTCAATAACATCTAACGAAATACCAAGTTTTAGCTTTCTATGATTTTCCGGTTTTGAGTTGTGCTGACGTGTTATTAGAATACGTCAACTTTATTCATGCTACTTTAAAACATGTATTTCCGGTGAAAATCCGCAAGAATTGCTGTTATGTCAAAATGAAATCTTTGCAATAGTATTCTTATATTAATGTCCAAGTAAATATAATGTGTACATGTCAGATAAGGTAAACAAAAAAATAAATAAATAATAGAAAATAAATCACCATATAAATCCAAGGCCAAATGGCAGGAATCGATCAACTATCGCTCATCATTTCAAATTGTCTGCTGGAGTCGAAAATAAATTTAATATTTATACATTAATATTCGAAGAACTTAAAAAAATAATATATAACATAATAAGGTATAAAAAAATAAAACATTGTACATAATATGGATATATATGTAATAAATAATATATAACTACCCAAAAATATTTAGATTCTATGCAAATATCGGATAAAGATTTTACAAAGGTTGCTATGTACTTTTTTCAATCTTTGATGCAATAATATGATGAAAAGTTGATGATATCAAACTTCACCGTCTATATCTGGATGTATATATATCGACAGATGGTATAGTTATTAATGTGTCTAGTTAACTTTTCTGTGGAACGTAATTCTAATACTGCTACCAAGGCAATATACTGTATTGCTACAAGGGCAATATAATTTATGATTATTTTATATGCTACTCAAATAAAAGAGTAAAAATTGATTATTTTCTAAATCAATAAATAACTAAATAAACAATCTGAATACGAAAACAAAAGTAACAATTACAAAATTTTAGATTCCTTTGATGAGATAGTCGATAATGACTGCAGAAATTTGGCATTCTTAACCGAGTCAATTATACCTGATTCATTGAGATATAATCATACCTATAATTACTAAACCCTGGGTGCTTACAGGCATGGGACCTAAGCCAATATGGCTTTTATCGTCCCATTTTCCCCACAGTTCATCTCACTAATTAACCTCCCCCAGTAGCTTACCAGTCTGTCTGCAATATTCTAGGATATCCTTTAACTCCAACCCTCCCAGGCTTTCCCATGAGAGTGAAGCCCTCCCAAATATAAGAAACCTAGTACCAGCAAAACGGGGACTCTGACACGAATAGTATACACCGTTTCCCTAACTCCATCATCACAATTTTGACATATGGGACTGGACGACCTCCCTATTCAATGCAAATGACCGGCTACCTATGTGTGTCAAGTTCTCAATCTTAACCTACTAAGGGAGAGGAGGTAATCCGAAACCCCATGCTTAATACCTTTGATGAATCTTTTGGCCTGGCGGCACACCGTCGTTTACTTCCATTGTTTCTCTAATGCTATCGTCTCCCAAGGTTTAATCTGACTGTCGCAAAAACCGCTTAGTGACGGCAACGGCTAGCTCAGGACCATAAAAAGGTAATGAAGAAAACCCCTAGTGATTCGGTTCGCCCTCATGTTCCTTCTATTCTCGTATGTCCAGGAACCCAGAATTGTAGGAAGCCTTTGCCCATCGAGATAGGGTCTTAAGCCTTCTCAAAATATCCGCAACTCTTTAATATGTCCCTGCCACGCCCCTACCAGGCAGTATATCTGTATGATGTATCAAATATATACATATCATAATCATTTTATTCACGTATATGAACTCGGAGCAATGCAGATTATCATTTTTTTCTTTCTCTTACTCCTAGTAAGAGGAAGTATTGTGATCGTTTCAAATGTTCGAAATTGAGTTTTCACTAGAAATATTTGCATTGAGGTCCCCTGAGTACGAACAGAATCTGATGTGAAACACTCACAACACTTTCTCTTACTCCTTTCAATACAATTATATATAAAATGACAAATTTTCTTTAAACTTAAATTTTACATATTAGAGCTAATATAGAGGTGGTGGTGGGGGGATAAGTACACATTTACTTATTTTGGCAGGTAGAGATGAGATGATTATATTAAACCCAGTAGAGCACATTAAATTCACAGAATCAATTCGAAATTAAGCCACAAATTCCGCCCACCTATCAAAAATAATATTTTTTTTTAATGTTTCAAATAAAAGTAATACATTTTTGTCTTGAAGTTAGCAGCATACCAAGCTTAAAGGAAGTTGTTTTAGTCATTTTCGAGAAAATTCCCCAAAATTAAAAAACCTAATCTAAATAGCCGCACTTCCGGTTAACTGATTGCTTCAAATTTGGAATTCTATTAATGTTTCCAATGGGTATTAATATTGTGTAGGTGGTAAAGTTATAAATTTTAATGAAGTCTTACTTTAGAGGAAATCATAAAGCTACTGTTCCCCCAGAAACCTCCAAGAAATCAATTTTGCTGAGAAATCGTTTAAAATGAAAATGATAGGTAATTATGTTTGTAGATAGTATACGAAGTTTAAAGAAAATCATTGGAGCCGTTTTCGAAGAACTACGAACAACTGAATAAACCATTCGGTAAAGTCGCACTTCCGCTTGATGGATTTTGCCCAAAATCTACGGGGCTGATGCAATGGTAGTGCCTACATCGAATACCAAGTTTGAGCTTCCTGCCACTTTTCATTTTTGAGATATTGTATTAACTACCCACACAGACAATTCGCTGAATACATTTTTTACTTTCTCTTACTTCTAGTAAAAGGAAGTATTGTAATCGTGTCAAATTTTCGATATTGAGTTTTCACCGGAATTATCCGTTTTGAGGACCCCTGAGTCCAAAAAAATGGTCTCTCCCTCTTTGTGTGTGTGTGTGGTATGTGAACAACATAGCTCAAAAACGAAAAAACGTAGAAAGTTCAAACTTGATATTCCGTTTAGTTATCACCATGGGATCTGACGGTGCGTTATGTGTCAATATTCCCAACCGGAAGTACCACTTTACTAGTTTTTTTTTTTTTACGTTTTGCAATTTTTTTCTTAATCAAAAATGGCTCCAACGCTTTTTCTTTAAACTTTTTTTATATCAACACACAACAAAGACAAGCGTAACTTTTATTTGACACATTTCTCCAGGAAATTCAATTGGATAAGGACCTTCTGGGGTAGGGGATGTGGTTAGTTTTCATCTGTAACTGCTATTTCAGTTTAGTTGACAATTCTGTCAATCTAAATAATGTTAATTAAAAATATGTTGTTGAATTCCGAGATATAATTGAAAAAATCAGATAACCGGAAGTGCGTTTGTTTTGACACTTTACTAAATGATTTTTTTCATTTTTTCGCGATTTTCTCAATAATGGCTCCGAGGATTTTCTTGAAACTTCGTATACAAAATAAAAATGCAAAGATCTACATCTTTTGTTTTAAGACATTTCTCTGGAAAAATTCATGTAAGGGTAATTTTAGGGGAGGGGTGGGGTTCCAGCTTCCCTAAAGTGGTATCATAGTGTATTATACAATTCTATCATCCTAACAGAATTAATTAGAAATAAATAGATGGCCAAAATTCCAAGTTTTAAGAAAATTGTAAGCCGGAAGTGCGCTTATACTGAACAGCCTTTTGAGTTTTCGACGAATTTCGTTATATTTGGTACACAAACTATAACTTTGTCAATTATAATTTTGAGAACAGGAGTAAGAGAAAGTTGTGTGAGTGTTTCACACCAGATTGTTTCTTATTCGGGGGACCACAATCATATGTTTCTTTTAAAAACGGAATTTCAAAAATCTGGCAAGTCGCAATTCTTGCTTTTTCCAGGAGTAAGAAAAAGTAAAAATATTTTTAACGAACGTGTAAAAACATGTGTAAAATATCTCAAAATCGGAAAATTGCAGAAAGCTCAAACTTGGTACTTCTTGTTATCGCATCTGACACCAAGGTTTCGTACAAAATCCATCAACCAGAAGTTCGACGTTTTTTCAATGGTTTTGTTCCAAAATAAATGACGATTCCCTCGAAAATGATTCCTACGAATTTTTTAACTACTCTCGTACGTAACTATCATTTTCATTTGAAACATTAGCTGGGAAAATACTATTTTTGTAATAGTTGTAGGGGAACTATATCCTTAAGCTTTCCTCTAAGGGACTACTTCAATACAATCTATAATACTACGTATAAATTAGAAAACTGCTAGAATTCCAAATTCGAAGAAAAATCGGTTTCGAAATGCAACTTTACAGGATTGGTTTTTGAGTTTTGTAGAATTTTCTGGAAAAATGAATATTGGAACATATATATTTGTTTTTGTAATGGTTCAGGGTCCAAAACGAAAATCACGTTTATAAAGGATAATTACTCAAGCGAAATTTTTAATTATTACATATTACAGTATTTGAATATCTGATCACGGTTTTTACTTTTAATTATATTTTTGAATTTTTATATTTATTTATTTGCTATGCAGCTACATTGCTTTAAGCAAAGGAGATGGCCAAACAGTTTAATATACAAATGATTCTTAGAAAAAGTAGTAATAATAATAAAAATGATTAATAAAAAATAAGTAATGAACAGAACTTAAAAGTAATTCTAGTAATAAGGTTATGAGAAAGTTACAAAAGTATTTTTGACTTAACAAAAGTAATTTTTAATAATTCACTAGAAATTAATAAGTTTACTAAAATTATAAGAGACAATATTTGTGCAAAGGAAAAATAATATAGTTGCTTTCAAACATACAACCGTAATTTTACAAACATAATAATCTTAATCCGTTTTGAATAATTTATAAAAAATAATTTAATTCCTTCTTTTTCCATAAAAAAAGTAAATAAACTTTCTCACTAAATAATAAAAAATAATAATAAAAACGAAAAAATAAACTGCAAATAAAAATAAAATTGAACTATCATTCTCTTAGCACGAAACTTCTAATCTTAACGGCTTGTTTACAGAAATTACATATGGAGCTTAGTTGTTCTTTAGTGTTTATTGTAAACAATTGTTCATATTTATGCGAGTTTGAGATAAGACCAGAAGTTAAATATATTGATGGGGAAAAAGATCTAATTGGCCACAAAGTTTTACATTCAAAAAGGAAATGAAGTATTGAATCACAACTTAGGGTATTACAAATTAAACGTATATTATGACCGTCAAAAATGTGTAATTGGCCATTAATATACAATTTCGCCACCTTTACTGTACATAAACATATTTGAGAAACAACTCTTAACTTTGCTATAGTACAGCCCAGATTTAGATGAAGTTCAGTGTGTCCAAAACTAGGGACCAGCCTATAGTTCGTTATTCTTGGAATTTATTGCATCTCTACGTCAACGGATAGACATTTATTTATAAGTTTACTTATTACAACATTTTTTTCAGCTTTTGAAGTATTAGAGTTTTAGTTAACAAAATATCTAACCAATCAATAGATGACATTACTTCCCTTATAAACTATAGCCAATCATTGGCTCTTAACGCCTTCCGTTTGGACAGAATATTATAGCATAATCGAGGGAGGCGTGATGAATTCATTTCTAATATTTTTATTAACAGATTATACATAGATGTGAACACTATTATTTTAAGAAGGGCGGCTCCAAATTCTAAGCGGACAAGTGAGTTGGGAGTATTTTTGGGCAAGTAATATAAGCTCTTTAAAGATTGAAGTTGCAATGTTTCCAACATGTCCGCATAGAAGTAAGCCCACACTTCTGCGTAGTACAACATTATTGGTTTAAGAATAATGTTTAGTAGTTTTTCCTATTTCATGATTCGTAGGTACCGAGTTTCCCAAAATTGAGCTGACTTTGCTGAAGGCCAGCTTTCCGGCGGATAAAAAATGCTTAGCAGTCTGAAAGAATTTACCATTCGAAGTGAATAGGACGCCTAAATACTGAAACGAACTTACAAATTCAATTAATTTACCTTCATAAAACACGTCACTGAATTTCTTTTGTCTGGTATTTTTAGAAAAGTACATAAATTTTGTTTTACTAGTATTCACACTTAAATAATTCTTGCTACAGTATTGTGCCAAAATAGATAATTTTTCGTTTACGTCAACTATAGAATTTGCAAATATAACTATATCGTCCGCATAAGCCATTAAGATAATGTCAGTATTCTCGCCCAAATTAACGGATGTGGCCTCCTTCGATTTAAAAAATTGTAGCATATCGGATGTATAGAGATTAAAACGAACGACGACAAGGGTTCGCCTTGCAAAACTCCTGAAGCTACCTAATATCATCCGTGCCTCCTGAGCTATATTTTTGAATTTTCGACAAAACATGAAATTCACTATTCATACACTTTCATCTTTTTACCCCATCATTTAGCTTTAAGCACCCCATATCACACACACTGACATTTTTCAGAGAAATCATTCTCCCCACTTTGCTGTCATATTACTTATTATTTCCGTGAGGTCACGCTGGATGGCAGGGGCTTTGCCGCCAAGTCGAATTACCCCGTTACACTATAACGATATCCTCTAAATCCTGGAATGGTACTGCACAGATCATTTTTATTTCTTACATTTTCCGGAAAAATTCAATTTTTAATGTTTGCTCGAAATTGGCACTCTTTTCTGGACTACAATCTTCTCACTTCTACTACCTGCCCGGGTAGGTACTTTGTTTATTTAGAACAGATGAGTAATTTTCCAAATTCCAAGTTTCTTAACAAACTGTTGGAGCGTATAAAAATACATTTTCCTATCTAAAATAATTACCGATTATGTATATCTTAAATTACTAATTTTTTTTTCCTTTACCTTTCCTGATTTTCACAACGATACATCGTATCACTGTTGAATATCTGGAGAGATTGACGTGGCAAATCGATCGACGATTCCTCTCTTTTAAATTTTAAAAATATATTTTTTATTTTTTTATTTTTGAAAAATCTCACATTTTAAACACATTAACATCCTTAATCTCACATTTACAACCTTAATTAAATCAATACATTTTGCAAACAGAATAAATCTGAAAGTGAATTTAAATATCTAAAATAATGAAGCAGGTACGGTATTAGTCCAGTGGTATCGGACTGGACTAACTTGCGGAGGTCCCGGGATCTAGCGCTGCAGCTAGCCTTACATCTTCTCTTCCTAGGAGCCTTTACACCTCACTGTCCGTTGATGGACAATGTTATCTGCAACGAGAGAAGACTGTCCGGAAGCCGGCAGTGCACTGAGAAGGCTCCGGGCTTCAAAGGGCATAGATGTTGACGAGCCTTTAATTTAAAAAATAATATTAATTATGTAGAGTTGAGAAAACCCAATGGGACCATTCCAATAACTTTATCACTCACACACTGCACTAGAGAGAATGTCGCGAATCCACTGGCTTCAGACTAGTGAAGATAGTGTTCTGTGGAATTTCTGATAGCTGAGTTTTGTCACTTGGATGTTCAGGCTTTTGAGGTTCAGGTTGATTGGAAACACATAGTAAGGTGCGTCAACTATTGGTGGGAGGATTTTGACGCACCTATATTTAGGTTGATTGGAAACACATAGTAAGGTGCGTCAACTATTGGTGGGAGGATTTTGACGCACCTTACTATGTGTTTCCAATCAACCTGAACCTCAAAAGCCATCTACCATCTTCCAATTTAACAAATTTCTAACATAATTTTCAAAATTCAAATTAACATTGTCAATTTATTGCTTCAATTTCTCTCATTTAAAAAGTTTTATTATATTCAAAGCATTTAAAAATTAGACAACAGTATTCATAAAAAATATAAAATACATTTTTAATTCTGAAAAAAATCTTAAAGAATAGTTTGTCAGAAATACATCATTTAGAAACATTAAAAATTTCTAAAAGTTTTAGCCACAAAAATCGAGTGCAATTTAAAATATACGTTAAATATATCTCTATTTATCTGTGCATGATATACATTTGGAAAAGTATATATTTTTTTGTAAATAACATTTATTTTCACATAAATTGATAAATAAATAAACACTTTTTATATTTATTATATAAAATATATAGATAATATACTCTATTCTATGAAAAATATAAGCAAACAAATAAATAATTGTAAGTAAATATCATATATTACTTTATTCTTGAGCAAAAGCGTTTAATACATTGAAGTATGAGTATGCTGAATTCAGTACCTGTAACAGAGAGTTGAAAAACGAAATCACTGAAATATTCTCACGACTTTCTCTTACTGCGGCTTTCTCTTACAGTTCTAACAGACAATTGAAATTGATAGGTGAGTGATTGGTGATTGTAATTTAGTGGTTTTGATGTAGTTTTTTTTTTTTTATTAATAAATCAAATAAAATCCAATCCAACGATCCAGTACTACAATAAGCGTGAGGTTTGCGTCGCGTCTCTAACCATTCAGTTTACATTTATAAATATGTAATTTTAAAATATGGGCTCAATGAGAATTATAACCAATTACAAGTGCTGCAAGAGAAGCTACAAAGCGAGCAGAGATGATGGCCAAGAGGAGAAGTAAAAAAGAAACTAATGGATAAACTGACAAAAAACCGGACGGAGGGATTTTCGCCGTCTCCCAACTGAAGAGAAAAACTCCAGTGGAATGTGGAAAACTCCTGTGGGTTTAATCGACCATCGCATCAAGCATCTGTATTTTCTTTTCAAAATACTGACTAATAAGGCCATATAAAGAAATTATACATTAAACAAGTAAATTATTAATTATTAGTATACATTAAACTCCGTCGCAGTATGTATATTGATTTTGTTACTGACTGGTTTCGGATTTTCATCCGTTGTCAGAGCAAATTCACCATGCTCCTGAACCACGAATTCCCGAGGTGACTACGACGGATAAAATACCTGATGTTATCCAGCATTGCGGACTCACCCACATTTTTAGTAAATTATTAAGTTAAAGAGACGCTACCTGTATTATTTTCATTTCTGCTTTAAGAAAAGAAATAAATCAAATTTATTAATTTGAATTAACTTACTAAAACCTGGCCAGGGGATAAATATATTGACATGTAATTGTAAACAGTACTACTGTACACATTTGGTACGTATTTCCGTTTATTCGCCAACAAAAATAATAACTTCTGACATCAAATTTTGATTGTACAGATTCTCTCTTTTCTTTTGGCATCTGTAGAGCCAGGCAATTTGGATTTATTTTATTAAATTTTCTTTAATGTACGGAGAAATAAGTTTCTTTGTATTTTATTTTGCTCTGAGCACAAATTCAGAATTTCTTTTCGCTAAAATTTTATATTTTCCATAGATTTGTAAAAGTGTAATTTGATTTTCTTTTTCTTTTTGCACATAGGCTTTCCCATTTTCTTGTAAATACACTTTATGTTCATGTATCTAAGGCACAACAAATATAATTTGTTTACCGCTTATTCTTTTTATATGAAAACAAGAATTAGTTGGCTTCTCGACCAATTCAAAGTAAAAACAAAAACCAAAAGAGTAATTTTGTAATTGTTTTTTAATAATTAAAAATTGTTTTTAACAATTACAAAATTACTCTTTTGGTTTTTGTTATTACCTTGAATTGGTCGAGAAGCCAACTAATTCTTGTTTTCATGTTACAACTAAAGGCCAACAAAGAAAATCTTCTTATTCTTTTTATTACTGAGTTCTATTATTTGTAAATACATTTTTTTTTGTTTAATTGGCACTAGATGGCAGAACCAACAGCCGGGAGGCCAGAAACTGTATTTATCTTTATTATTTACCATTCTGCGTTTTTCTCTGATTAATCGCCTAGTTCTCACTGACTCTAACTTGGAGTGGTATCAACTTTTAATTATTTTTACATCTCCATTTTATTTAACTTATTCTGAGGTATCTTTTTTTGGAAATTCGTTTCACTCTTTCGTTTTTTTTCTGGTTATTTATTTATTTATTTATTTGTTTACCTATTTATTTATCTATTTAGTTTTTCCTTTGCAAATTTGTTTATCTTCCATAGGTTGTCCTATGTTTTAATACCTTTCCGTCAACCCTACCCTTCTCCGTTGACACTAGTCGGGCATTTGAATGTAACCCTCTCTCTTCGAGATGCAGGTGTAACAAATGCTATTAGTGTTTAAATTAAGATACAGTGGCCCAAAGTGAATTTTGTTGTAGAAGTTTTGGAAAATTGATGCATAATTTTAAGATAGATGTTTCTTAGACGATGAGAAAAATTTATTGGCTTAATGAACTAACCATTGTGGTTATGCAATAGAAATTTACATTGTTTCAAGTAGAAATCAGTTGTAGCGCTACAAAATAGTGAATTACGTATTTAGACTGAAAATACGCAGTTTTTAAACAGAATAACAAGATAAAACTAAAACAAATTGGCCATAAGACCAAGAAGACGGCTAACATTATGAAATACTCTGGCAATTTAACTTCCTGGTCGATGAATTGGACGAACCACAACAGACATACTCAACAAACCTTCAGAGTGAAAACAGTAAGTACCATAATAAATCATTAACGTCACAAGTAAAAATGGTAATAGATAATAGTAAAAAAGAAACAAAAAGAAATCTTACACAAATATCCACGATGCAACATACAGAAATAGTTATACCGTTGCTAAGCAATACAAAATAACGAACCCAATAGAAACAAACAAAATTTTGCTTAACTGTTGATTTTAAATAACCAAGAAGAAGAACTAATATCAGTCGCCCAAATTATACATTCCATAAGAATACCAACTATACAGAGCAGACCGTGCCTCAGGCGGAGTAGCAGTTGTTATGTAAGCGTAATGAACTGCCTCTATTCCAGCTACTACAATCTCTTGAGTACGTTGGAATCTGTCCATATATTGGACACACAATATTGTTTCTACCTCAAATCAAATCTTCAACTCAAGAGAGAAGACCTCCAAGAAATATTTTCGGCAAATCCAATTATCGTGTTAGGGGACCTCAACAGAAACTTACAATTTGGGGATGCAGAACTACAAACGCCAATGGGCGCAGACTAATAGACTTCATAAGCAACCTGCGTATCTTAGTAAATGCACTTGACGAACCAGTATTCTTTCCAAGCCAGAGAAATTACTCCCCTGCATACTAGACGTAAGTCTTATACGAAACTTGAACACCCCATTGTATCAGACTGTCTTAATTGACCTTGACTCTACCCGTTCTAGCAATTCAGGAAAAATACTACGCTAGTCATCTCTCCTGAGACTGATCGCCGGAAAAATGCCTGGGGCTCTTTTAAAATTGGATTAGACGACATGATCAAAATCTACCCTCATTTGACAACAAGATGGCTTAGCCATCGAACAACTGAATAAGCAAATTACCAGTGCATCTACAATGAAACATACCTAACTCTTAGCGATCCAAATACTCGATCACATAACCATACTCCCAGGCATATACTACAGCTAAGCCACGACAAAAACCAGCACAGAAAAATTAGGCAGCGTAATAGAAATCTGGAGCACAAGTACAAGGACTGACGATACAAACAAAACGGGCGTACCAGTTAAGAATTGATAAGTACAATGAACACCTACAAATACTTACGTACGGATCTATGGAAAGATTCAAAACGAATACAAAGCAAAACTCACAATTTCCCGCTCCAAGCAATGGACTTCAACATATCTGACAAATCATCATATCTGACAGCGAAAAATCAGAATTTCTGCAGACCATTTACATTCCCTGCAAGAATCATTCCTAACCAACAAACTGAGCAACTGTCAGCACCTTCTTAATTCGAGCTTCTTTTAATCGGAAACATAAAATATTTACTATCCCTCCAAACGAAGTCAAAAAGACCATACGATATTTACCCAACAAACGTTATCCTGCAGATGACCTGATTCCAAATAAAAAACCTGACAGACAAAGGAATATTATGTATAACGAACTTATACAACTGTTCACTACGTGAAGGATACTTTCCCAAGTAATAGTTTTCCACAAAGTTGGAAAACCTCAACACGATCGTTCCAGTTACCGACCAGTAAGTTTTCTTCCTATTCTCTCAAAACCATTCGAGAAACTAATACTCACACGACTTCAAACTCATCTGACTGAACATAAAATTATGCCAAAGCATCAATTTGGATTTCGAAAATCTTATTCAACGACTCAGCAATTACAACATGTAACCGAACAAATAGTGACAATCTATGACATCTATACTTAGACCTTGACTGACGTACGCCTGCCCCGAATGGATGAAAGCTAATAAGACTGCAATGAACAAGTTACAAGTGTTCCAAAATAAAGTACTGCGCATCACCTTGGGAGCACCGTGGTTCATACAGAATGAACAAATCCACAAAGAGCTGAAAGTCCTAAAAATCAGAGTTTTTATAGACAGAACTGCACTCAGTTTTTGAAACTACAAACTAAAGAAGCTGGAACAGACCACCAACACGACAGAAAACTGCCCGACAACTATAAACAGAAACTACTCCAGGACATACTACAAAACATAATAATCAATTAATATTTATTTATAATGAACAAATGTTATTATATTATTAATGTACTTAATTTTGTAATCCAGAAATAAAGTGCAGAGCAAATTTTTTTTATCTTCCGTTTCAAGTAAATACTCACATTTGCAAATGTCTCAAAATTAACTGCCACTAAATTTTTGCAATATATCTGTAGGTTCTGTTGCGCTTGCATCATCATAATGTGAATCATGCGGCAGCAAGATTTATTTGTATACATCCAGTCTGTAGAGTATATCGCAAATATGACAGCTTCATTCTGCAAATATACAATAATTATTAATTCACCTTGATTATTGGTTAATTTGATACCAAATGTTTGCTATTACTTTTTACTTTCTCTTACTCATAGTAAGAGGAAGTATTGTAATCGTGTCAAATTTTCGATATCGAGTTTTCACCGAAAATATCCGTTTTGAGGTCCCTGAGTCCAAAAAGCGGGTTTTAGCAAATGGTCTGTGTGTGTGTGTGTGTGTGTGTGTGTGTGTGTGTGTGTGTGTGTGTGTGTATGTGAACAGCATAGCTCAAAACCGAAAAACCGTAGAAAGTTGAAACTTGATATTCCGTTTAGGTATCGCCATGGCATCTGACACTGGGTCAACTGTCAAAATTCCTCAACCGGAAGTACGACTCTACTTGGTGTTTTTTTACTTTTTCGCGATTTTCTCATAAATGGCTTCGACGATTTTCTTGACACTAGATGTATGAACTAACATACAAGGGTCTACAACTTTTATTTAAAACATTTTTCTGGGAAAGTTCATTTAAGAGCACTTTTGGAGGAGGGGTGGGGTTATGTTTTTCTCTAAAGTGCTATCATAGTTGATTATACAATTCTGTCATCCAAACAAAATTGATTAGAAATAGATGGCCAAAATTCCGAGTTTCAAGAAAATTAGAGAACCGGAAGTGCGCTTTTACTGGACAGTTTTTTCAGTTTTCGACGAATTTCATTAAATTTGGTACACTTCTCGGTAATGCAGATCGTGAGAAAATGGGATATCTCATACGATAATTCCAACAAGCTCAGTGCGGACGAATATTTACTGCGCCTGGAGGAGAACTGCATTGCATATGGTCTTTTCCGCGATCAACTACTAGAATGTTTGCCGGAGTTGCCGTTGCACTGGTATCGCCTCAACCGACCCGACTGGCGTTCCTGGGATTCCGGAGCGTGATTTCGTGCGTTCTTGCGTTCCGACTTGAATTTCCGGAGAATGTATATTGCTGCGGACTATCAGGACTGGAGAGAGCAGGAAGTTATATCACGGACGCAAGGACTAAAAAAACCCATCAGTGATTTTGTAGTCGCTTTATGCACATTTATGAGTAAGCTCGAGCCTCCGCCAAGTGAAGAAACCCAGATCAAATTTACCTCAGAAACATGCACCCAGATTACCTCCCATTCGTACGTAGAGCAAAAGCCCCTACTATACCAAATCTTCTCGAATTAGGGCGTGGGTTTGAACTCTGGCAGGAAAAGCGGCAGAGCTATCGACCTCCGCCTCCGAGACAACAAGCCCTAATATCGGAATTAGCCTGCAGTGCCACAAGTTATGGACTTGAGACTGAGCATGCACGTTCCTCTGTAGGACCTACTACATTTTCAGGGAATACTAACTCAAGACCGGCAGGGAGGCAGGGAGCTTATACCTCTCGACGCTGTTGGAACTACCAAGAGACCGGCCACTTTTTTGAACATTGTCAACTTCCGGGTCGAAGATTTTGTAGGAATTGTGACAGCCAACGCTTGTCAACAGATTCGTGTAATCACTGTGATGCGGGAAGCGCATAATGTGGTCCGAACCCTCTTCCCGGCCAAGTACATCCAGGGACTCCTGATTGCCCAAGTCGCTGTTGGTGGTCAAAGATGGCACATAGCGGTGCGCTCCGGAGACATCAGTTTATTGGCTCTAGTTGCTACGGGTTCGAGTATGTCCTTTTTATCAGCGGATTATCTGCCTAAGTTTAAACTTAACGCAAGCCCTCAATATACTACTCCGATTCAGATTCGGCTTGCGAATGGGTTTCGAGAGGTGATCACGCAGTGCGTTGACCTAACTGTTCTGTTGGGAGACCAGCCTCGAAGATGAACGCTCTACTTACTAGCGGGACTCTCTAGACCTATTATTCTTGGGCTTGATGTAATCCAAGAAGTCGGGTTAATCATTTATTCGAATACGAGTGAATATGCATTTGCCGACAAGCCAGGACAAAAATTCTCCTTCCTACCCAATCGGACAGACCTTGGAATGGACGTGGCAGGTATTCAGGCAATGAACGAAACACAGGCGTTAGAATTAAAACGGGTTGTACAAACAACGCTAGCGAAAGGAATACCTGATCGGCCGGTGAGAATCTCGCACAGAATTGATGTGGGAGCTGCGCAACCGATCAGACAAAGGCCTTACCCTGTTTCACTAAAGATATTAACGACCAAGTCAGGAGGTGGACCATCTTCTGGCTTAAAGGGTTATCGTTCGGTCTCGGAGCCCCGGAGCTCTCCCACAGTAATGGTCAAGAAGCCGGATCGTTCTCTCCATTTCTATATTGACTTCCGCAAAGTGAATGCCGTTACACGTAAAGATGCTTACCCCCTTCCCAACATGACCAGTTTGCTGGATGGGCTCCAGCAAGCCCAGTTCCTGTCAGAAATTGACCTGAAAGAGCCCTATCTGCAGATCCCCTTAGACGCGGGAAGTCGGGAGGTTACCGCTTTCTTGGACATTATCACTTCCTACGTATGGCCTTTGGATTAACAGCAAACCAAGCTGACATCAGCACCTTTGCTGTCGAGGCCCCAATTGGAGCACCCCTTTGTACTGCAGACCAAGTAGTACAGGATTGGGAGCGGTCCTAGCACAAGTGATTGAGGAACGTGAACATGTAATTGTTACGCTAGCAGGACCTTGACTTCAGCTGAATGAACTCGGTCACTGCCTCGCCGTCATATGGGCTGTCCGGAAATTTCGCCCATATCTGCAGAGTTATTCATTTACGATCGTAACCGATCACAGCAGCTGGCGTTGGTTGCAGAACCTTAAGAATCCTACGAGACGCTTGGCACGCTGGGCCCTAGAGCTGCAAGAATGGGTCTTCAGGCCTGGGGCTTCCCATCATGTACCCGACGATCTCTCTCGATTTAGCAAAGACGACGGCGATTGCACTTCCGTTGATGGTCTGGGCCTGCAACGAGTTTTCGAGGCCGATAACAAGGCCCGTAAGTTAGCAGCGTAGTAACTTCGCGCAGTGAAGTTGCAGATCCATGGAAGATACAGAAAGCGATCGATCACCCTGAGCCACCCAGATTGGCAAGTAGAACAAGGGGAATTGTATGTACACAGGTTCAATCTCAAACTTGAAGGGTTGGATGAACCAGGTGGTAGCTGCAAACTGGCCCTGCGCCCCTCGCTTAGTATTGGTTAAGCATTTTTAAAACTGATAAAACTTGAGAAAGTTTTATTTTATTAAAGTAAATGTTGTAGAGTATTTTTTGTGAAGTGTTTGAACTTTCTTAGCTTAACGAGCCACATAAGCCAGTGTACCGCTTTGTTGCTTTCTGTTCAGCGAATGGTCTCCTGCGTGTGAGTGGACACCAGGCAGAGTTTTGGAAAGTTTTGTTGCACCATTTCTGTCTGGGCTAAAGGGAGATTAACACTTGTAGAAGGGGACGGAGGCACCCAACCGCTCTTTTCAGAGCGAGGGCGTTAGCTTCGGCTTGAGCCCGTTGTATACATTGTATATAGTTAGTTAAGAGTTTTTATTGTAAATAGTAGGATTAGTATAAATATGAGATGACGAGCACACCGAAGAACCTAGATCGTCTAGTCCGTTCTCGGATACCGAAGTGACTCCAACTAGTCTTAAAATTATGGTAGGTGGTCTGAGGAAAAAGTTGTTTAAAGACGAGCAACCACAAGTTGCAATAAGTTCGATAATGGTCAAAGAGACCATAATTGACAGGGTAGTAGATACTGCCGAGTCAACTAATGAACCCGAGAACAAAAATGAAAATAACCGCAAGGAGGATGGTATCACATCAGGGAATGTGACCAGTGATCCAATCCTCCGAGCAGGCGAGATAGAGCTAGAGTTGATGGACCCTAGCACGAAGATTAGCAAGCGCAACACCTTGTTTATTAAAGGTAAAAGAGGTGAGGGCCATCGTCAATGAGATGGCAGCTCGCGTTGCTTGACTGGAGGGCAAACTCGCTGCAGCTGACACAGAGACAGCAAAAAAGCAGCAGGCTTGAGAGATGGCGGTTCTCTGTATTCTAGAGAACCAGTGTTGACCAGATTAAAGCCGATACCACGAAGTTGTCCATGTCCTCACACGAGGTAGCCCTTAAGCCGGCATAGGTCAGCAGTGGCACTGCCGAAATAAAGGCACAGGACACCGCAGGAAAACCCGCACCTCGTATATCTTATGCGGGAGCGGTGTCCAATGGAAGCCGGCCTGTGGGAAAGCAGGCTAAAATCAAGAAAAGAAAAAAGAAAACAGAAAACATAAAACATAAGCAGCCTGAAAAGAAAGCAGTGAAAAAGCCACTGCCCACGAAAAAGCATGTGGTCCTGAAGGTTATTGTAACCGCGGACATAAATGCATGGTCACCCAAGTGGCACGATGACACGTTGAGGCAGGCACTTTGAGGAGTGTATTGTCTCGAACGATATGTGTGTCGTGAACGTGCCCGGACATTTAAAGAAATTTGCAGGAAATGGAAACTGCGCTGAGCACAACCTGGATGTAACCTTGTGTACAGCTTCTGCTGTTGACAGGGTGCACGGTTGGAAGGTGGTACACTGGGTGACTGGTGATAACAGGACGATACTTTTCGAAGTTGCCTGGGACACCTACGAGGGTCTAGAAAGATTCTCAATGAAAAGTGCTATTGGGAAAGATATAAGACTCTCCTCCAGCGCAGTATTGACACCATACATGTCCAAAGGGATACCATTGCTGGTGTCGATATGGTTGACTGAGACTGAGGGAAGTGCTAAAGAAGATACCACTAGTCGCACGCGCCGTGTTCCTTGGTGGACACGGGAGCTAACAGCAGCCAAAAAAATGTAACCAGGAAGCGAAGACGATACCAGCGGGAACTAAATGATGAATCCCGACAGAGGTATATAGATGAGTATCGGGGTGCCAGAAGGCGATATAAAAAGATGGTGTTCCAGGCCAAGATCTCAAGTTGGCGGGAGTTTGTGGAAACAGAAGGCAATAGAGATCCTTGGGGAATTGTTTACAAGGTGCAAGCTATTAAGATAAGAACTGACTTGATACCAGTTAGTCTAATACAGACATGGTTGGGGGTGCTGGGTCCTGATGGGAATCAACTGAGCACTTATTGTAAGTACTCTTACCCGAAGTGTCCCTCTGGATGATACTTTGTTGCAAAAAAGTCGTGGCGAAGCAGCCGCTGAATCCGTAACTGAATTTGATGTGTATGACGTAAAGTTTGTTATTGGCGAAATCAAGAATAAAAAGGCTCCAGGAATGGATGTGGTAAATGGAGAAATTTTCCGGAAGAAGAGGACGTTCTAATCCAGTATCTGCTTGACCTTTTCAATGGATGCCTGAGACTGGGATACTTTCCCAGTCAGTAGAAAACGGCTTGTAAAAGTATTATATAAAGGTGGGAACAAGCCATAGATAATGCAAAGTCGTATCGATTGATGCAACTCCTACCTGTTTTTGGGAAACTGCTGGAGAAACTGATCGTAACGAGATTAAAAATCTTCATCAGTTTCAGTCCCAGCCAGTATGGTTTTGTACCGGGAAGATCGACGATAGATGCGATATCGAAAATCCTTGAATTGGTGCGTGGCACTGGGCACAAATATGTACTCACAGTTTTCCTGGACATTGCTCGGGCCTTTGATAATGTCTGGTAGCTGACTGTGTTGGAGTCACTCAGAAAAAGAGATTGTCCACCAAATCTTCTGAAATTGATTCAAAGCTACCTCACCCAAATGGTGGAGGTGCTAGTGACTCCAGCCGGCAAGATTTCAAGGCCAATAACCAAAGGTTGTTCGCAAGGCTCGGTGGTGGGCTCGTTCCTGTAGAACCTAGTTATGGATGACTTGCTACAGTATATTAAGAATATGAACTATTGCGATTCGGTTGCATACGCGGATGACCTCGCAATAGTTATCCATGGAGATTCTCGGCGTGAGATAGAGGAGCGTGCTAGCGCTGTTGTGTCCCGAATAAAGAATTGGTGTCAAGGGGAGAAGCTTCAGTTTGGTGGCTTTCGTTTGAGAAGTCTAAAGTGATGCTCATGAAAGGCAAACTTCATCCCAGTTGTCCTCCCTGGATCAGGTTGGACGAGCACAGGTGAGTCCACGTAACCTTGAGTACCTGGGCGTGCTGTTGGATTGGAAAGTTTCTTTTAAGCCTCACATTCAGCGGGTTGCCTCCAGATGTCTCAACTTGTACTAAGGAATCAAAAGAGTAGCCCGGGGTGAATGGGGGCTGAAGATTAGTGTGGCCCTAACGATCTATTGGGGCGTGATAGAGAATGTTGCGACGTACGCAGCTGCGTGTTGGCTGACAAGCTGCACATGCAGTCGTACAGCGACACTCTATTGCGAATGCAAAGAGCCATTTGGTGCTCTGTAACAAGGGCCTACGCGACATCCTCCACGGTCTCCTTACCGGTGATCGCTGGTGTGTTGCCGCTTGATCTCCTTGCTGAGATGAGAGCCCTCACCCATAAGTACAAGAACGGGGAAAATTGTCCTCGATGGTGAGGAGCTGTCTAGTCAGACGCTTCCTGCTCTTGCAAAGAGAAAGATCCGAGAGTACGAGATTGGGAAGTGGCAAAGACGCTGGGATGAAGCAGAGACAGGGAGAATCGCATATGAGTTCTTCCCGAATTTGCATCACAGACTGTCGATTCGATGGCTGGAGCTGTCTCAAACCGTAACGCAATATTTCACGGGCCATGGAGAGTTCTATTCGAAGCTCGATGAGCTGGGATTGAATGATTCCCGAATTGCGAATGCAGCGAACGGGACACCTGCATCACGTTCTCTTCTGTGTCTTCTCCTCGCCAGGCAAGAATCCATGTGGAATTCAAGTGAAAAGGAGGGGAGAGAACTGGCCGGGAGATTGCTAAGAGTTGATGAAAAGTACAATAAATTTTAAAGACTTTGTTGTGTTTGCTCGCGAAGTAGCGGTACTTCGAAGGAGTAGACGTATATGTAGAGGTCCGCCTCCCCGTGGCAGGGACGTAAACTTGCCTGCAATGTAGAGGCAAGGCTAAGTTACCATTGGCACCGGTTTTGGCGCTATGTGCTAGGTACGGTGGCCTGGAGTGTGCTCAATAATAAAAAATAGTTTTTGAAGATACCTCTCATTCTCTCAGGACACTGCTAGTGGACACCGGAGCGGGAGTTTCAATTCTGAAGAGGCCTTTGAGAGGGGTAGCAATAGAAGTGTGTGCGGTGCCGGCTTACGGGGTTACAGGTGCACGGATCGTTGTCCAAGGAGTCCAGAGCACTCAGGCGAGATGGAGGGGCAGCGATGCGACGATTAAGTTTGTGGTAGCAGATGTAGAAGTCCAGGCAGAAGGAATATTGGGCATGGATGCTATTAGGGACGTGGGGATTGTTATAGATGCGGGGAGAGGAATCGTCGCCAGCATATCGTGCAGTGAAGGAGAGAGAGTGGGCACCCAGCTAGATTGTAAACAGGATCGCGAGAACTTTCAGGAGGCCGCAGCCCCAGTCACCCAGTCTATCGTCGGGTGTGGAGAACGGGAACGAGGAACCCAGTTGTCTAAAAACCTCTCAAGTTGTGGTGATACCCGCAAGTAGCGAGATAGTGGTCATGGGTAGAATACCGAGCCGGTTGGGATGGAAGGGAGGTGCTAGTTGAACCAGCTTTCAGCGAGGGGAACGAGACATGGAGAACGGGAAAGGGACTGGATAAAGTGCGATCAGATGCAGTACATGTGAGATTAGTGAATGTGGGGCCGAACGAAGTACGAAAGGGTAGCACGCTGGGAACAGTGGAAGTTGGATGGCAACGGCTGGGGAGATTAGAGAACGAAAGTACCCCGACAGTGCGGCTGCAACGGCAGGGCGCAAAAGCTGAAGACACCACGCTATGGACCGAAATGGAATCCAAACTGAGCCACCTTACAGGAGACGAGAAAGGACAAGTACAGCATCTTTTACTGAACTATGAGGACGTGTTCCAGGACCCACGAAAGAACAGTCTCGGCTGCACGTCGCAAATTCAACACCATATCCGGGGATGCACAGCCAATAGCCAAGGCACCATATCGGGTACCCTTCCATCAAAGGGCCCACATGAAGGAGTTGGTACAGGACATGCTAGAGAAAAACATTATCCAGGAGTCGGAAAGTCCTTGGTCGGCACCAGTGGTCTTAGTAAAAAAGAAAACGGAGGATGGGAGCGAACGATACCGCTTCTGCACAGACTTCAGGGGATTAAATGCAGTCACGCGGGTCCCTACATACCCACTACCGAACATTACGGAAACATTAGAGAGCTTGGGACGTCTACTTTACCTCACTGGACTTAGCCTCCGGGTACCACCAAATCCAGATTGCTCCGGAGGATAGAAGTAAGACTGGATTTTCAACACCAGATGGACACTATGAATACAACAGAATGGCGTTCGGCTTAGCAGGAGCTTCAGCCACCTTCCAGCTACTGATGGACCGTCTGCTAGCGGGTTTGAAGGGCACGGGGTGTCTAGTGTATTTAGATGATGTTGTAATATTCAGCGCAACTATGACATAACATACTGACCGTCTGAGAAGGGTACTGGACAAGCTGCGGCAAGCCAACTTAAAAATTAATATTTCCAAGTGCCATTTCGCGGAAGCGGAAGCGAGCTTTTCTTGGCTTGGTCGGATATTACCGACGGTTCGTGAACCACTTTGCAGAAAGAGCGCGCCCTCTGACCCAATTGACTAAAGAGGACATACCATTCGTGTGGGGAGAAGCCGAAGACTCCGCATTCAGGGACCTGAAGCAAGCTCTAACGAGCCCCGAAGTGTTAGCATACCCGGACTTCTCGCGTCAGTTTATATTGTCTACCGATGCCTCGGGCGTCGCCATTGGCGCCATATTATCACAAGAGCAGGACGGAGCGGAGAGACCCATTGCATACGCTAGCCGCCAACTGAACGACGCAGAACGAAAATATAGCACTACTGACCGGGAGATGCTGGCGGTAGTTTGGGCTACCCAATACTTCCGGTGTTACCTGTACCGGAGGAGGTTCAAGCTGATTGCGGATCATTCCGCACTTAGATGGTTACTCACCCTTAAAGATCCCTCCTCTCGGTTATCACGATGGCAGCTCCGATTGGCTGAGTTTGAATACGAAACCTACCACAAGCCAGGCAAGAAGCACGGGAATGTAGACGCCCTTAGCCGACATGTGGCTAACGTGATAACCGATGCTCAATCAAGTGACTGCACGGTTGGAGAACTCTTACCAGAATGGACCAGCACAGACGGAATGGGAACAACAGGCCTTACGCGAAGCCCAAGAAGAGGATGGGGATTGCCGTAAGCTGATTGAACAGCAGCCCACCTGTGTGCGAAAGGACCAGCGAGGGATATGGTATATGAAGAACGCGAAGGAAGAATGGCAATTACTGGTGCCGCGAGCGATGGTACCCTACGTGCTGTGGATGAACCACGACTCTGCCACGGCGGGACAACCCGGAGTGGAACGAACAATTTTGAGAATCAAAGAAGAATACTAATAGAAGTTCACTTACTTGATATTTGCGGATTCCGACTGGGACGTCCTATGTATCAGACAGCCAGGAAAGGATTACTAAGGAAAGGAAAGATAAATTAGGAACTGGAAAACCCTTGTACTTATCCGAAGAAACAGGATTCCTTCATGTAACTCTAATCTTAGGGTTGATAATTGTGGATTTATAATAAAGTCCACGACTTTTGTTTTTAATGACAGTTTTTCATAGATATTTTGTCAAGTTTATGATTATGACCAGCCATGAGTGCATCAATTTGGTCCAATCTTTTAGAGTTCCCGAACGTTATTTCTATTTGCTTAAGCAATTGGATATCAGTCCTGTGGAAACCAATTGATACCTTTAATGATTTTATATCTTCACTGAATCCAGTTTTGAGAGCCACAATTTGTTTTGACAGACTGTTAGTGGTGCCAAAACCTCAGACAGAGGTGGCTCATCTGGAATATTTCTGGCTGGGCTAGCTTCCCTAGATCCTCGCAATAGTAGTTGATAGTAGTTAGGTTTATAGCCTTCAAAACCCTTATTTGAATGTGATACAATTGAAGGTCCTGGAAATATTTGGCTAGCCGGTCATTTACACAAAATGATGTCATTTGTGTAAGCGTTGTGACGATGGAGTGAAGCAAGTGGTTTATCACTGCCTAGCTAAGTATTCCCGATTCTCTGGTACTAGGTTCCGCATATTTAGGAAGATACTATCAACGGGATGCTTAAGGGAGTTGGAGATGAAGGAACAAGATATTGCTGTCTCCTTATGTGTAGCTTTTTTTTTTAGGGGGATATAAGCCATATTGGCGTAAGTCCCGCGACTTCTAGCACATATTGATAATAATAATAATAATAATAATAATCCTAGGAGCCTCTACAGCTCACTGTTCGGTGATGGACAGTGTTGTCTGTGGCGAGAGAACACTGTCCGGAGGCCGGCAGTGCACTGAGAAGGCTCCGGGCGCTATTGACCATAGATGTTGAAGCGCCTTAAATAAATAAAAAAAAAAAAATAATAACTAGGGAAAAGCAGAATAAAACAAAAGTGAATGTTGTGAAGTTAGAGCTCCAAGAACGTAACATCAGAATATTTTTTTATTTATATTTATTTTTCATTAACGGAGCGTTAAAGTTTATAGGAAACAAATAAGTTAAATCAGTGTAATGCTCCTTACCGCTTCAAAAATGTACTCTGCGCACCAAAAGTCGAAAAAAACGATCGAGAATTCACCAAAACACAAAATGAGAGCTAATGTTCTGGTCCCTAGACCTCCTAGACCCTGAAATTATGTGAATAAAAATTTTCAACTGCAGGAAGAATATTTCTAAGTTTTTTCAATTTGCATGATTATTCATAAATACTTACGAATATAATTAGTGTTCCAGAAAGTGCTAAAACGAAAATGCCGCATGACGGTACCAAGATGAACTTTATCCACCAAAGGGAACTAAAATCGTTAAACAACCTGTAAATAAATCGGCTTTAATAATAATTCGCTTATGATATATTTCTACTATGAATAAATCTCAAAAAAAAAAATCTGAACAACTTTCTTTTATATTAGTTTGTAATATGATTGTATTGGGGGGTAAATTTAATATAATAATTAATAATTAATTATTGATGTTTCTGGTGTTCGTTACGACCGCTGTATTCAATGTTGTAAATTGGATGTTGAGGTTCGGTCATACAAAACAACTCTTTTTAAATTTCTACCGATGTTTCGGCAAATTTATTGCCTTCTTCAGGGTCTGTACAAAGCTTTTAATACAAATCAATAAAAAATAGAAACAACATAAAATATGAACTTAAAATAAATAAATAGTGAGAACATTCGTAAACAGGGAAGCAACATCTAATGAAATAAGGATATAGTTGGTGGGGATTTTTATGTTATCTACTTTTTCTTTTAACTTATAGGATCTTTAATATTGTAACTATTATCAGAAATGTGTTTTAATATGTCGTTTAGGAATTTTGAAAGGTTATATGTAAGGTGCATTGATGAATGAAATTATTGGTCGTAATGGATTTTTTTTTTTTTTATTTTTTTATTTAAGGCGTCTCAACATCTGTGGTCATTTGCGCCTGGAGCCTTCTCAGTGCACTGCCGGCCTCCGGATAAGTGTTCTCCCGTTACAGACAACACTGTCCATCACCGGACAGTGGGCTGTAGGGGCTCCTAGGAAGAGAAAATCTAAGGGCAGCACGACTGGATTCGACCCGTGATCTCCGCGTTGCTAGTCCAGCGCGCTACCACTGAGCTAATCCCTTCCCTTATATTATTGTTTTTATGTGTCTTAAGTAAGCCATAGATTTTGGTCGGATGGGTGAGGAATTTGAGAGACGAATTTTAGTATTGAGATAAATACTAAAATAAATATTAAAACAGATAAATGAATATTTAAAAAGATAAATTTTCTATTAATTTTAGAACAGACACCAAAAACCTATCCCTCAGCTTTAACAATCTCCTGGAATTTCCAAAACAACATACAGACTAAGACACGGTTTTCCCATCCCCTCTCCTAGCCCTTTATAATGTAGGGGTAGTGAACCCCCACCACTCATCCACACTAGCGAGTGAACCCCCACCACGCATCAGAGAGAAACAGCCCCTCTCGAGAGAGAGGAGAGGAGAGGCCAGTTGGATATATATACGAGAGACAGAGTGAATTCAGATACACATCAGTTAATATCGCACCGTACATCTCATTTTTAGCCACGTCAGTCTGTCAGTATCAGTTCTATTCTAAACTCTTAAGTGCAAGTCCTTGGTAGTCAGTTATATATTTACATACATCAATTATATATCGTAAACCAAATCTTAAGGTGTTTATCTTGATCATTAACAACCAACATCTCCTCACAACACCCTTACATTGGTGGCAGCGCTATCGAAACCCAGCCGTTTCTCATTAAAAGGTAAGATATAAATTTCAATTAATTTTTTTTTTTTATTAATATTCACACTAGTTTTACACTTTTAAATATTTCAATTTCAACCATAGTTTTTGTTATATCTATTTTTATATTTCATATTTTAATATTTCGACTTCCTTTTATGAAAAGAGCCGAAATTATTCAAAAATTAAAACAACATAATCTTCCTACAAGTGGCAATTTGTTAATTTTAAAAGAAAGACTATCAAAAATCATGTCTACCTACACAATCGATGGCCAACAAAAATCTGCTGATGAAGCAATCGCGTACCTTCTAAACAAGTGCAACGCTCCAAATCCCGTAAACATCCGGAACTTGCAAATGATAAATAATTTACCAGTTTTCGACGGTTCCCATAATAGCGACATAAATTCCTTCATAGACCAAATTAATAATTATAGTGCGATTTCGGCATGGTCAGAAGCCGACAAACTGGAAATCCTAATTTTAAAATTAACGGGTGCGGCAAAAATTTTCTTTGACACTTTTAAAACTCAGTGTACAAATGATAACGTCATTTTAACATACCGACTAGTCACGGAAAGTCTAATTGCCAGATTTAAAAAAGAAAAAACGCCCCTGGTATTGTTGCAGCAAATAACGAGCTTGCAACAAAATCCATCAGAAACTGTGGAAGCTTTTGCTGACAGAATAAAGCACATTTCTACATCTCTCTTATTCAAAGCTCAACAAAACCCGTTACAAACGTTACAAAATCTAGTTGAGCGGCTAACAACGGACGCCTTCATAAAATCACTTCCAAGTTCCATGAAGGCCCAAGTCCAAATTAAACTCCCCAAAAACCTTGATGAGGCTCAAACTTATGCAACAGCCCTCAGGGACATACAAAGTGCAGAACCTCAAGGTTCGATATTTGCCATTAAAAAGGCAGATTCGCCAATACAGTCTTCTGACAAACCGCCATCGCCATGCAAACATTGTTCCGGCGTCCATTGGAACTCGGAATGCACACAAAAATTTCAAGTCGTGACAAATAAAAGAAGGCGAGTTTCTATTTCTAAAGCACCTTCGCCTTGTAAATTTTGTCAAGGCAACCACTGGAACCGCGACTGCATCAACAAAAATAATAATTTTAATAATAATAAACAAGCGCGCACTAATTTTGGCAAAAAGCCACAATTTAAGCCAGACCATCGTACCTTCAGGCAAAGTAGGCCCTGATTCAAAAAACAAATGCCCAACAATAATAATAATAGTAATAATAACAGCAATAATAATAATAACAAATTTAATACTGGCAATACGTCGAATAGATGGGTTCCGCCAACATGCCAGATATGTGAAAAACGAGGGCATACTGCAAAGGCATGCTGTTCAATAATTCAAAAAACGATTAGGCGCTCAGCCGTTTTCACCAACGGCGACCACTGTCTTGATCCCGGCATTCAACGATACAAATAATTTATTAATCAACATCCAAATTAAAAACAAAAAAGTTAAAGCTCTGATCGACACGGGTGCTTCACACTCGCTCATAGATGCCAGTCACGTCAAATTGAGGCCCGAGAAATCTGGTATCATTTTAAAATCGATCACAAACCAGATCATCCCCAATTATGGTCTGTCAAACATTCAATTATCCATAGGCCAAAACACAAAAATTCAAGGTAAATTCATAGTGTCCCAACTGAAAAATGAATTTGAAATGATCATTGGGAGAGACCTACTAACAAAATTTCAAGCCATTATTAATTTCAAAAACTCAAACATAATCATAAACAAAACAGTCATTCCATTCTTAACAGACAACACAACATCACAAATTAACAACATTCAAAACACAACTTTACCAGAAACATTGTCAACCAGACACAAAATCACAATTCCTGCACGATCACACATCGTCAATACTTACACGCTACATACAAAAATTCCAGACGGTTCCATAATATTGACACAACATGACAGTCTACCAACTGGAATTTACTTACCCCACACACTGACTAACGTACATAACAATGCTTGTGCCATAACATTAATAAATACAACACAACATGAAATCTGCATCACGAAACATTTTCCAATTGCACACATTCAATACAACCCTGAGACGTACAACTCATCAAACAAACATACCATAAATTCTATTCAACAACTCTCGCACGAACAAAAAACACAATTACAAGCCTTTCAACAACAATTACGCCAGAAACTAACTCATCTCTCTCCACAACAAGCAGACAAAATTGTTGAAACATTTTCTCCATTCTATGACACATTCACTCATGACAAAGATTACAAAACAAAATTTACAGATATTACACACCACATAGACACACAAAATCATCCGCCTGTACACAGTCGACCTTACAAACTATCACATTCAGAAGCCCCCATACTGAAAGCACTAATACAAGATAATCTGGATAGAGGAATAATCGAACCATCGACGAGTAACTGGGCTCATCCCGTGATTCTTGTTAAAAAGAAGTCTGCGGATCACACAAAAGTCGATCCAAACGACATCACCCAGTTACGGAAACAGTACAGATACGTGGTTGATTTGCGTAAATTGAACGCAATCACCACATCTGAAATTTATCCTCTTCCAGACATTCACTACATATTATCAACATTACATGACACAACATACTTCACAACACTCGACATCTCAAACGCATTCCACTCCATTAGACTTGACAAATCATCACAAGACAAAACAACATTCATAACACAATTCGGCACATACAAATTCTTATCTGTTCCATTCGGTTTAAAGAACGCAAGTGGATCATATCAGCGTTTAATGGATAAACTCTTATCGGGTTACACGGGTGACATATGCCACACATTCATTGACGACATATTAATTTTTCACGGCAAAACATTTCATGAACATTTAACATCTACACAAAAAATTCTCACACAATTACAGAAGGGCAATCTTTGTATAGACCTAAATAAATGTACCTTCTTCAAAGAAGAATGCAAATATTTAGGCTATACATTGAGCAAAAAAGGCATTTCTCCAGATCACGAGAAGTTAAAAGCTGTAGAAACCTATCCAATTCCGAAAAAATTAAAAGACGTCAGAGCATTTCTAGGATTTATAGGTTTTTACAGAAAATTCATTCATAATTTCTCGGAAATAGCCAAGCCCCTTACAGACTTAATAAAGAAAAATACCAAGTTTGTATGGTCTTCTCAATGTTCATCGGCATTTCAAATTCTAAAACAAAAATTTATTTTTCCACCGATTTTGGCATACTCCAATTATAATTACGAATTCATATTGACTACGGACGCGAGCAACGTTGGCATATCTGCAATTCTAAGCCAACAAATAAACGGCGAAGAACGTCCAATAGCCTTTTCATCCCGCGTACAGTCTGAAACTAAAACAAGACTCTGCACCACGGAAAGAGAACTGTTAGCCATTCTCTTTGGCTGTAAACAGTACAGATACATCATTTTCGGCTACAAATTCAAAATAATAACTGACCACTCAGCTCTGCAGTGGCTTCAAAATTTAAAAGACCCGCATTCTAAATTATACAGATGGTCACTGAAATTAAGTGAGTTTGACTTCTACATCGAACACAGATCGGGTAAAAACATCGCTCATGCAGATGCGTTAAGTAGATATATAGGCTGCATCAACACCGATATATCCCCAGAATATTACCCAAACATCGACTTATTAGAAATAGCTCAGCAGCAGGCTGAAGATGAGCAATGCCGACGTCTAGCCCAATCAAAAAATTACACGACAGATGATTCAGGCCTTCTAATCAATGTGCTGGACAACAACATTCTTGTTCCAAGCAAAATGCGTGATACAGTTTTACAGCTGTATCATGACAACCCATTGTCTGGTCATTATGGCAGACAAAAAACATATGACCGCATAAAAACTCAATTCTCCTGGCCTGACATGACCAAAGACGTGGAGAACTATGTCAAGACGTGTCATAGTTGCGCCACTAGAAAAACCGACAACGCCTATAAACCACCAATAGGCACATTTAGCGAGCCAACTAATGTTTGGCAAGCTATTTCAATTGATGTTGTTGGACCGCTAGAGCCATCAACAAATATTCTAACAGGCGAAGAATACAAATACATATTAACAATAATATGTCAATATTCCCGCTATTTGGAAATGTTTCCAATTACGAACCAAAAAGCGGAGACTATTGCTCAAATTATTGTTAACCATATCTTCACCAGATACGGCACGCCAAAGTACCTACTCACAGATTTGGGTACCAATTTCACGTCCACCATTTTACTCCAAATCTGTGCACTGTTAAAAATTAAAAAAGTGTGCACGACGCCATACCACCCTGCGTCAAATGGACGATTAGAAAGAATCCATAGAGACATCGCCAATAACATATCCCACTATGTCCAAAGTGACAAAAATTGGCATAATTACCTGCCATTAATTAAGGCAGCCCACAACTCTACAAAAAATGTATCCACAAACTTTACCCCCCATGAACTTGTTTTTGGTACAAAATTTAAATTTCCATGGGTGCTGAATTATCCATCACACATCACACAAAACTTCAACACACACACTAAATGCCTACACGACAAAATTCAAACAGTACACAAACAAGCCAAACTCAACAATGAAAAAGCGAAACAAATCAGACAAAAATACTATAACAAAAACACTTCACCACAAAAATTATTGTATTTCACGTAGGCATTAAATGTATACGTTTGTATAAATTAAACATATACTACCATCGATCAACAAAAAATAAAATAAATAAATAAATAAGTTATAACAATTTAAATTGAAAACGACGTCAACGAAAATATAAATCATATGATTTTAAACTAATCGACGAAAACAAGATTAAACAAAAATAAGTTTAATCGACGAATATATTAATCACAAAATTTTATTAACAAAAAAAAAAAAAAAGTTTTCGACGAATACATCAAGTTTTAAACAAACATAAATATTTTATTCCACGAATGTATAAATTATAGAATTTATACAACAAAATAAACAAAACAAAATAAATAAAATAAAATAAAAATATAATTAAATAAAATCAAAATCGACAAATATAAAAATTTTAAACATCGACGAATATTGAATTATAAGATTTAAACATACAATCAACAAGCATCAACGAAGTTTAATAAAACACTAAATTAAATCATCTTGATTCAAAGGATCTTCCATGGGAAAGGTACATTATCATTTCTTCCATAAATTGCTTTTTTTTTCATCATGCATTTGCATACATTATCACTTCTTTGATAAATTCTTTTTTTTCACTTTAACAAATTTATTTTCTTCTTTTTCTAACATTCCTTTCTATTTAATTAATTTGCCTAAACACACACAAATTATTAAGGTTCCTAGAAACAATTGTATATAAATAAATATGTGTGTTTACAGCAAAAAAAAATAAAAATTATATATTTTATTATATCATGTCATATCATCAATCAATTATATCATTTTCTATCAATTATTTTAAGTATGTATTAATTTTTAAATTTTATTCTGCATCTTTTTACATTACATTTGTTTATTAATTATCTACTTCTATAATTGTGATATTTATCAAAAATCTTTTTCAATTGTATAATTTTCAATGAATTTTAAATCTGCATAAATATTCCTTTTATCAGAATCAATCTTGGAATTTTATTTGTATTCATATTCTATTTCTTAGAGTCATCTTTAAAAATGAACAGTTGTTTATAGCCATTAGTTTTGTTACATCTGAATAATTATTAGAAGATATTTTAACAATTTAATAAAATCATTATTATTGTTTATATCATTACTTAATTAGGAAATAATTTTTTTTTAACATTTATACCATAATCATGACGTTTTTCTTTCATCTGGAAATTTTTAATTGTTTATAACCATAAGTTTCATTACATGGAAATCATTTCTAATTTTATACCGAAAATGAATCATGAATTATTTCAATTGTTTAATACTTATACTCAAGCGAAAATATTTATTTAATAAAAAAAAAAAAAAATAAATAATTTAATCATTATTGTACCTTAGATTTAGTCAAATTTTATGTTCAATTTTATATTCAAATTTTTAAATTTCCAAATTTCTAATTTTATATCGAAAATGAATCCATGATGCACATAAATTCAGCAAAACTCCTTGTAAATATAATTCTAACTCTTACATGATACTTAGTAATGGATTTACCAAGTATTTCAATAACATAAACAATTGACAAAATAAAAACAAAATGTAAATAATTTTAAATTTTCAATGGCATCTGGATGGCAAATATAAATAATTAATGGATCTCTTAATATTTCTAAAACTAAAAATGCAGATCCAATATCATGTATTGAAATTATTAGTTTTTTTTCTCAAATTATGTTAATGACCAATCATGTAAATATTGTTCTTTCAATGTACATATTTAAATTACTGCCAAAGACTGCTCAAAATTTTAAAAAAAATCTCTATGACAGACTTGACAACTCTGGCTTTCAAAAAAAAAAAAAAAAAAAAAGCACAGCATGCTAGTCGCATGCTAGCCACATATGCTATAAATTTAGCAGCATCAACATCATCGTTTCAGCCAAGCTACCAACGCTAATTTTTCACAAATGAAAAATTACTTCAGGAGGGGGGATGATGTAGGGGTAGTGAACCCCCACCACTCATCCACACTAGCGAGTGAACCCCCACCACGCATCAGAGAGAAAGAGCCCCTCTCGAGAGAGAGGAGAGGAGAGGCCAGTTGGATATATATACGAGAGACAGAGTCAAAAAAGACATTCTGTGAATTCAGATACACATCAGTTAATATCGCACCGTACATCTCATTTTTAGCCACGTCAGTCTGTCAGTATCAGTTCTGTTCTAAACTCTTAAGTGCAAGTCCTTGGTAGTCAGTTATATACATCAATTATATATCGTAAACCAAATCTTAAGGTGTTTATCTTGATCATCAACAACCAACATCTCCTCACAACACCCTTACATAAACCTTTACCTACCCAATGTCCGTAACACTTGGTGATGGTATGTCACAGGTTAAACTAGATTAATTACTACTGGAATTCCAACTGAAAATTTTTGTAAGTACATTTCCTAAGTTATTTCCTTACTTTACTCTTATATATACCACATATTTTTTAATAGTTGTGATTTAGTTTAATATTGATCTGTTCTACAACAATAGTTTAAAATAAATTTGCTGTATATATCATACTCTGTATTTAGTTTATTTATATAGTTTATTTTAAAAATTTTTATTCTGAAAATATTTTATGTTGTTTCTATTTTTTATTGATTTGTATTAAAACCTTTGTGCAGACCCTGAAGAAGGCAATAAATTTGCCGAAACGTTGGTAGAAATTTAAAAAGAGTTCTTTTGTATGATCGAACCTCAAAATCCAATTTACAACAATAATTAATTATTATAACTTATATTTGGATCTTCTCAAAAGGGATCTCGTGAGGTCTGTGTTTATACAGAAGTTGGAGAGGATGAAAAAACAACTAAATATATAGATTCAAAATATATATAATTAAAATAAACTAAATATATATCAAAATAAGTAAAGATCATAATATTGTGATATAACAACATAAGTGTCTTGTCATTTGGGAGAAATTGCTTTTTATAAACTTACATATTTTACATATTTACTGACTTGAAGAAGGTTGGGTTTGTTGGGGCACATCAACCACTCACTACTGCACAAATTTTGAACTGACTCCGCTCCCTAAAAGGGTCCACTTATATATTCTACCTCCACCCCGGAGAAAGTGAGAAGAGGGAAATTCCCTTTGTCCTAAATAAATGTAATGATAAGGGTAGGCCAGGTATCTTTGACTCAACTAACTATTTCTTTTGTGCCTTTCAACCTTTAAAAAACCCAACTTTATAAATATGTACATTGAAAAAATTCCCTACTTTACAATCATAAAATATTTATCAAGGATATACTTTGATACAATTTATATTATTAATTCTTCCAAAGATGTACACATTACAAGATACATAGCTATTACATATTTCATGATTGCCTAATTTTTTTCCAAACTTATGATTCTTACTAAATGTTTATTTGTATTCAATATTATTTCACTGGAAGTATCTAAACTTAATAAAACGACTTCCTTGAGGCAAGCGTGAACTTCCGGCTCCCCCGGTACTCATTTAAAATAAGTTTTTTTCCGAAAAAAGTTATAATCACGTGACACGTCTCTGTAGTCTCTATATATATATTAAGGGGATATTCACTGCGACCTGAAAGATCTAATATGTATATTAAATATAATAACAAGTTTACCAAAAATTCTTACCGGTTTCATGGAGAAAATCGCAGAAAACTGAAAAACCGAATTCCTTCACTTGGAATTTTGGTTTTTCATTGGATCAAATTTAAAATTTTTGGTGAAAACTTGATATCAAAAATTTGATACAATCGCAGAAGTAGGGAACTGTCTTATTAACCGAAAAATTACTAGTTTAGTAATTGTTTTTGCAATTACGAGTAATGTTTTACAATTAATGTAATTATGGTTGGAATGTAAACTTACAAGTATAGTTGAAAAATTACAACTGATGGGTTTAGTTACATATCTTTTTGTTGTAACTTTTGAAGAGAGTGAACTCGTGAAATTGAATCAGATCGTGTTTGAAAAAGCTTTGAAACACATTAATATTACAGAAATAATGAACTAATGTACTGATATTGCAAAACCCCCCTTCGTTAAATGAGTTTCCTCGGAAAAATGATTCAAATAAATGCGAATTTATGTTTGTAGATAGTAAATTAAGTTAAAAATAAATCGTTGTTGGAGGAGTTTTCGAGAAAAACACAAAAACAAAAACAGAAAAAATCAGTAAAGTCACAGACTGATTGCTTTTGACCGAAACCTTAGTGCCAGATGCGGTGGTCTAAATTCAGAAACGGAATATCTAGTTTGAACTGACTGCGCTTTTTTACTTTTGAGATAAATTGTTTACACAAAAAACCACATATAAATCATTCTCTAAAAATATTTTTTCTCAACATTTATTTCCGGTGAAGGCATCATTTCGAAAATCTGGTAATTCCGCTTACTGCGAATAAGGAAAAGTTAAAACAAAAAAAAATGCAGATAAGTTTTTACTCACTCAATGATTTTTTGATGATGTATAATGTTCTGTTTTAGACAGTCTTCATAACATTGTGATAATTCTACGTCATATCTCATGTTCTTTATATTCACTCTTCTGTTTCCATATCGTAATTCAAAGAGACGCAGAGTTCTTTCAGACAGTCTGTTCAGTGATATTCTCAGTATATCTAATTCCGAAACAATGGTCAAAGTCGTGACTACAAATATTAGATCCAAGGTAGTTAATGCATAAGCAGCCATACTGGTTACTACCATCTCCTCAGTGAGAGCGATCAACATGGTCACCATTGTGTCCGTACCAAACGGGATCCACAATGGTATTGGTATGTTAAACGATACACCATTTCCATAGTATATTTCACCACTTTTGTTACCAGTATATTGGTTTAATAGTGGGGCAAGAAATACCAGAAACACTGTCGTCAATGTAAAATAGAACATCAACACTATTCGTAAGGTTTGTTTATATTTTTTCTCTCGTACTTTTAACACCTCACGATGTAGTTCGGTATCTTCATCGTAATCTGACAGTCCTGTAGCTGTAACTCGATGAATTTTAGCAACAATTGGCCGATTTATATTTATTAAAAGCAGTACAGCCACAATTATAGAAAACAATATAATATAGTGTATACATTGAAACATTTCCAAGGGAATGTCCGTTAGTTTAGTGGCCGTTACAATCAGAGACATGATGAAATAGGAGAACAAGCAACCGAAAAATGTAAACTGTAGACCACTGAACAGCCGCCATTTTCTTGAATTCAATAAAGGATATGTACATGACGTATACGCTGCATACCAATATTTTTCAAAGATGGTGTTTGTCACGATTTCATCATCTTCCCTGCATAGATTATCAATGTAACCCATTTTCGTCCAATGCTGCAGACAATCTGAAGGTTTTCATAGAACTGTTAACATTACAAAACACAACTGCTTTCATTATTAACTTATTATAAATTCATTTTTTCTTTATTGAAAGCTTCAATTATCGAAAATATATTTGTATCGATCTATATTACTGGTTTCAAGTATTGTATTTCATCAGTTGTGCATTTTAAATATTTTATGAATGTAATGTAGTAACTTACTTCTTAACCAAGAAATGTTAAATATTAAATTATATTTTTGTTGTTATCTTGTCGCCAAGGAGATTTAAATCGGATGAATTGTTATATTTTTTACATTAATAATTTACTATTGTCCTATGTTATTGGGGGCCTCATGGGTGAGTGTTTTGTGTATGTGCGATTACCAAAATATTTATAAAAAAGAAATCACTGAATGCACACTTGTTTTATCGTTAAGGCACCAGGCTACGGTCGGTCAACATCCAAAGACCCACAGTGCGACAATCCTAAATTTATTTGGGGTGGTGGTTGGTTCCGCAGAGCTGGAAAGCATCAGAGACATTTTCCGTGGTAGCCTACTTCATTTTGTGGTCATCGACCCTCTTCAGGATGCGTTTGACAGACAATGTGATAACACAGACTTGCACAGAGCAAATTCGTCCCGAAACCAGTCGATGACCATAAAATGAAGCAGGGTACAACGGAAAATGTCTCTGATACTAAATTTGTTTCTATTTAAGGGGAAGTATTGAGTGTCCATTTATTTACATGTACTGGGGTCCCCTGATTATGAAAAAAAGTGTTTATTAACAAAACAGAAAGCCGCAGTAGGCTCGAACTTAATATTTCGTTTAAGTTTACCACCGCATTTGACAAGAAGATTTCGGGCATAATTTACCAACCAGAAGTGCTACTGTTCTAAAAGGTTTTTTTATTCAGTTTTTCATTCATTTTGTTTGAAACTTATTTCGGGGAAAATTGATTTTATTGTTGTGCGGACATTTGTAGTGTGACGGGGAGCGGACTGTTTTGCGGGGGGGGAGCCTCGACGGCGGCTGGTGGGGGTGAGTGGCCAGCAGAGAGATTAGCGTGAATGTAAGAGAGTCAGAGTGTGATTGAGTGCTGAGTAGTGATGCGGTGGACTTGGCTGTCGTTCACGGTGTGCAAGTATCTCTGATGACTGCTTACTTATCTCCCAATAGGGCGCTGCGGGGCTGTCGGCCGCCAGTAGTAGTATAAGGCTTATCTCCCTTCTGGGAAGCGCTAGGCACCGGTAGCTGTACACTTAGTACATATTACCGACTTTTACGTTCTATAAAAATAAAATATTCATTTCCTGTAGTTTAATACGTATATCTAGTAATAACTTCACTGTAGTTCTCTTTATAATGATTATTAATTGATATTTTGATATTTTGATGTAGATGTATTAGATGCATGTAACTGTAGCGAATTATAGTAGTTTGCGCGTAATATTTCTCTGTACCACCGATTGTATTTTCTTTATACGAAATTTTACATATATTCATAGATAACGTTATCACTATTTTGTTCTCATTAGTCGCCACTTGTAGCGTAGGTTTTTATTTGCATCTATAGAGTATATATATATATTAGTAAATGCTTTTTTTCCCTTTCTTTATGCATGTGTATTAAATCCCTTATATATTGTATTTACTGTTAAGCTCATGTAATTATTGTTGTATGTCTAACCAAGTGGCCAGTATTGTGTACGTTGTGTAACAAATTGATAATCTGTTCGCGGGGCATTACCCGCCTAAATATAAGTGTAATCCTACCGCTTGTGTGTTGACCTTACTACCTACCTGAGCGGGGCGTGACAGTAGCATTAAATTTCAAGTGTTTAATACTTGTCATTAATACTTCCTGCGACTTTTCATTTTTACAACCTGTCCCTCATTATTAACATTTTTATGTTAAGACAAAAGATTAAAATTTCAAGTTTAAAGCAAATTTCTTATTTTATTTATAATTTATTAATTGCAGTAAGAGAAGGTCGTCTGAGTGTTTCAGATTTTTGTTAATTTTTTTATTTTTATTTTAATTTAATGCGCGACAACATCTATAGGCATTGGCGCCTGGAACCTTCTCAGTGTACTGCCGGCCTCCGGACAGTGTTCTCTCGTTTCAGACAACACTGTCCATCACAGGACAGTGAGCTGTAGAGGCTCATGGGAAGAAAAAATCTAAGGATAGCATAGCTGGACTCGAACCCGGGTCTTCCGCGTGGGAGTCCAGTACGCTAACCGCTTAGTTATTCTCTTCTCTCGCTTTATTTTTTTAATATATTGGGGTGATTATAAATTTTAAATTCAAAATAATTAAATCATTATGGTTTTCTCAAAAGGGGTCTCTCGAGGTCTGTGTTTATCTGAATTTAGAAGTGATGAAAAAGTAATAAAATGACTACAAATAGAAAGAAACTAAATAATTAATAAATAGAAATTTATGTTTATTTATTTTATTTTGGAAAAATATAATACATAGAGCTGGCTATGAGTCTGTAAACAGGAGCTACATGTTGGAAAGAAAAATGAAAAGAGTTGTGGAAAAACTGAAGACACAACTTTCTCTTACTGCCCTCAATTTAGTTTTATAAAAAACGACAAGTTTTCCTTTAAATTTCAAATTTTATCACATGCCGGTGGTGGTGGGGGCACACAAGTGCCAACCTACCAACAGAGGCAGGTAGAGGAGAATGATTACATTGTTGAGGGCGCCAATATTGAACAAACGCATTTGAATTTTAACATTTCAGATTCCTCACCAATATCTAAAAATAATTTTATTCTGTAAAATGTTTTAAATAAAAATTCTAAACAGCAAGCAGTCCACGTTTAAAGAAAATCAATTTAATCGATTTCGAGAGAAAGTCTTTTTTTCATTTGTGTGTTGGAATCATTTTAGAAAATATTTTGAAAAAATTATAACTTAAATAAAATGAAAAATAAAATTTCCTTGTTTCTTGTTATGAAATTACATATTTTGTTTTCCTTTGAAAAAAACTGTTTCTACAATGATTGTAACTATAACAATAAAATGCAGTTAAGGTGTTCACAGACGATTTGGCCCGGTAAATATGTAATGGTCCACTCGCTGAAACTCAATTTCGAAAATCTGGTACGATCGCAACAATACCTCTCACAGTAAAAATGTATCAATTAGATATACAAGAAAAAGGATAGAAAAGGGAGAAAAAAAACTGAAATATTGCTTGAGGTAATAGGTGTGCAGTAAATTTAAATTGATAATAACCTCTTCCTGGTGTAAGTTCCTCTTCCAAGGAAGTTCTCAATGTCGTCTCTCCATCCAGAGCCAGGTTTGCCACTCTCTTTGAACATAAAAATTGGGTGCCAATCGGTTCCATTTTTGCAATGAATCCTGCCAGTTGCGCTTCAGATCCAGTATAGTCTTAAGAGGATCTCGAGCTACTGTCGCCGGTGGTATTCTTAATTTTGTTTATTCTTTTTTTAATCTTAACATATCCTTCGCTCTTGGTACAGTTTCTAAGTAGTTTACCACAGCTTTATTGATTAGACTTTGGCACCCGTAACTCAAAGTAGGAATACGCATAGATCTAGGATTTTTGTTTTTAAAGGAATTTGCATGTTACTTTTACTAAAATGTTTAAATATCCAGAACTATGACCATGCGAGTTTTATCCTTCGGTTGACTTCTTGTCTGAAGTTATCTTATGAATGAGATAAGCTGGCTGAAGCGCATGTCAAGACGGATTTTTTAAGAGAAGATGGTAAATATCCCCATTCTCCAGGCGCCCTGTTGAGGTGTAAGTTCACTATCCTAGATATCCTTTTTACTTTCCCATAGTATGGAAATGACGGCTAACGGTGTTTTTAAACATTGCCAGTTTGGCAGCAAGTGCACGAGTACTTATGGTTGGCTTTGATTCGACAACTTTCCGTAAATCCTCAACAACGTCACATGATGGCCACCCTGAACTTGTCTTTCTTTCTAAGGCATTTCTCCACCACCAAATTTTTGATACCACCACCGGGCTGATTATCTTCCCCTTCAATTACAATAGAACACACGTAGCTTTAGCTGTTTTGTTCAATACAGTAGTGAGTATAATATTTCGTAAGATATAGTGATGGTTTTCTAGAAAAGCTCATAATTCAATTGACTATTTGAGGGGAGACATAATACGTATGAAAACATTCTATAGAAAATAAATATTAAGTGCTTGCAAACATCAGACTTATGTGGATGGGTTTTAAGGTCCATAGAACTTGGTTAGGAAAACGGTCATTATTATTATTTTTTTTAAGACAGCTTTATATTTTTTTGGAAACTTCAAATTAATCTCACTTTAAGACGGACAGGCTGCAATTAAATTGTACGTCTTCTTCACTGTACATTAGTACATTTATTATTACTATTATTGTCTTTGGGGAGGAACCAAACCCTACGCTATCCAAAGCCCCACTGGGGCCCATATAGCACATGTAGTACTAAATAAAACAACTAGTTAGAGCTAATGATTTGAGAGTCCAGTCAATCAAGACATATCCAATTTACAATTATTAAATGATTATTTGGTGTCTTAATTGTCTATACTATTTTATCATAATGGTAGCTATATTTACTTTTAGTTGTATTTGTGAAATTAAACTTCCAACATGAATTCCCCCATTCTCCAAATCAAAATAATTTCTTTTCAGTAATTAGCTTTTTTTAAAATACTGAATAACGATATGGAAGATTTTAGACCTGAATGAATATAATTGTAAAGTAAAGTTGTGTATATGGACAAAAGACATCACATTTGTTTCTAAATATACAACAAAATCTAGTGAATATCTTAGGGGGGGGGGGGGATATTGAAAATTTATTGAATAAATATTCTCATTAAAATTTCAATGCTGTTAAAGGTCTTGTATTACCACATTCATTTCTGCTTGCTACGGATTAAAATATTTTTAATTTTATAAAAAAGATAATAGATTCATTAAATATAATTTTATTAAATGCATTCATTGAATACTTGACATAGCCCAGAGTTTTCTTTAAAAGGTTTTCCTAGCAATAAGTTAAATGTCAAGTCCACGCTTATTTACTCCTTCTATGGTATTATTTAGAAAATAACACTTTACTTTTTTACTTGGTCTGAAAATGATTATATAGTTGAATTTATTTTTAAATCCTATCTGGTTGTATATTTTTCCACCTGATTTATCATGATGACAGCAATGTAAGTCTACCTGGGACTTCAATTACGAAATCGCTTATCCGAGAATTTAACATTAATTGTGGTGCCTTCAATTCTAATTCCAAATAAAATGATATCTTATAAAACGGTGACTACATAATTCAAATAGTCAATAATAGAGAGCAAACGACAGCCTTGTTTAAGCCCCATCAATGTTTCGAAATATTTACCGACTAAACTAGTCTGAAGCCGTTGTACTTATATGGCAGTTTTTGTTTCATATTCTTAGCACCAAATTCCGATAGATTTATATAATTACGGCATATACAGTCAAATACGGCCAAATGCAGCAGACAGACTGACATAAAAAAGAATACTTCTTGTCTCTTTGTCTCAATGGCGATGTTGTCCAATGTTGTACACACCTTTCGAAAGTCCAGCCTGAAATTTCCCATTTATATTATAAACAATAACAAAACAAAAATTATCTGTTTAATGATTTAGTCTGTGTAATGATGTGTTGTTTTCTCTTTCTTTGTTTATGTCAGTTCGATTGATTGGTAAGGTGTGTGTTAGCAACGACATTGTTGAGCAGCCCCACTGACAATTCTTTACGAATAAGGTGTTTCTCTCTCTCATTCCAGCAGAATGTGAGCCCCGCTCTACCTAAAGACCAGTTAATATCTTAATGGTTGAATTCCAAAAACAAACCCCTCCATAATTATTAAGCCGATCGAATACACACTTTTGCCCGCTTGCTGCTCTTGTTTTACTACATTAAATTTAAAAATTCAAATAAAAAAATTGGGTAAATTCATGTTGCATCTAAAAAGTTGCCAGCGGTATTCATATAATATATAAAAATATACTTGTAATTATTTTATTGAAACGTTTAAGATTTGCTTATTAGAAATGGGTAATTTGGAACTCTTCCTTCTTAGTTATTTTCCTCTACCTTATTAACATAATACATGACTAAGTAAATGTGATCAGATAATTCTAACCTCTGTAATTTGAACAATATAGTTTTCAAAAGTAAAAATAAATGATATTTTCAATTATATAATTCAAGCACTTCAGATTAAGTATATCCCCATTTATATGTGTTATATCATTTGGACAGCCATATATTTATTTGTAAATTTATATTCATATACATGGATCAAATGTGTAATGTATGACAAATACTTCTGTTAAAAATATATTGTGCGAATAAACAAATAATTAGTATTGCTATTAAACCAATTTAAGGAAAATCTATGTTGAACTCCCATACGACTTTCTATACGACGATTGTTATAATTCTAACTTTCAAACTTGGAATTTGCACTAAATGTTTAGTTACAAGGCATAAGTATAGGTGGTGGGATTATAGTTGCTGTTTTCGGGATAATACATAGATACTACGAGACCTTGCTATGAATAGGACGTCTCTTGTCAAGAAATTCTTATCAAGTCTGTTTTTTCTTAATCATTAGTCTTACAGACTAATCCGGCCCAAGTCGAAAATCCAGGAACACCCGACATATTCGCCACTTTCACATACATAGGGAAGGAGGTTTACAAACTGACAAACATTTTCAAAAAAGTAGGCCTAAGAACAGCATTCAGAACAAACAATAAACTTATAAACAGAATATGCACACACACAGAAACAACCAGCCTGTATGACAAAAGTGTATATATAAACTCTCTTGCCCCGAATGCAATTGCAGGTATGTAGGCCAGACCGGAAGATGCCTCAAAGACAGGTTTAAAGAACACCTACGCTCATACAAATACAGCAAAACCGACTCCACTTATGCTAACCACCTTATAAAAAACAACCACGAACCCCAAAGTATAGAAATAACAATGGTCCTATTACACCAAGGCACAAAAGGAAGACAAATGGACATTCTAGAAGAAATAGAAATATACAAACACAAGACTATCCAAAATAACATAATGAATGACCAAATAAACTATAACTCAGACACACTCTTTAAGGTCATTCCCACACCATACCGCCAAACTAGTATAAAAGACATCTATGCGCATATATACCACACACACACACACACACACACACACACACACACACATGTATACGTATATATGTAAATATATATGTTCACAAAAAAAAAATGCATGCTGCTTGCACTTTTGTTAAATTCTAACCTGTGGAACCAAATTTTCTTCTTCCCCGATAAAATACATTATTTGCATGATATTTTGAAAAATCTCCTACAATATCCTATTAAACATACCTTTACAAATGCACCACATCTTTCTCAACATATTCTTAATGTAATTTAAAAATAAATTAATATATCGTAATTTAAAATAAGCATGATAAGTAATAACGCATACATTTGATTCCTTTATTATTTATTTTAATATCATCCCCAATTTGCTGTTTGCAGCCAACCTTCTTACATATCAATTTACTTTTTACATATTCTCTTGTATTAACCCTGCTTCTATTTCACATTTGTTTCTTACTTGTACAAGCTTTTCACTGTCCATTAAGTTTGCATTACCTTCCTTTAAAATTCAGCCTTTCCTTAAAATTTATCTATTCTTATTAGTACAGTTTACTCCTGAAATAACTTATCTTCCCCCCTCCCCAATAAAAATGCCTTGATAAAACACTGAGCACGCTTAACAACACTATTAAAACATTTAGTTATGAAGTATTCTTCCAAACATGCTATTTATTATCTATTTTCTAATATCTAATCACGATTTATAATAATTCCACTTTGTCATGAAACACACACACATAGTAACATAACCTTATAACCTTCCCACATATATACATCCAACAAGTGTGAATCTACATAAAAATTTCGTTGAAGTGAACTCTCTACACGAATTTGGTGAATTTGCTCTGATGATGGATGAAAATCCGAAACCAGTCAGGAGCTTTTGCGCTTGAACATGCATGCTACGACCGATAAAATACCGGATGTTATCCAGCATTGCGGACCCACTCACATTTTCAAAAATCTAAAAATTCACAGAATAAGGATGAGCTCGAATAGATGACCCAAAAAAATAGCTGAGTGCATGCTACATCATCGATGAAAAAAAGCTCATCCGATGCAGCAATGGAATCGCTGATAGATACGCATTGACACATTGTGGGGTGATGCTTGCAAGTTCTTGAGCCAGATGATGCCATAAACTCCTTCGGCACAGTACTAAATTTTGCTCTTTTCAGGTTCCTTCACATTAATTTCATTGCGCTGGATGAAACGTAGCTTAAAAATATCCTGGCTGGTTTTTGTGTTGGTGAGATTCTCCAAGAAAAGAGGAAGGGGGTCCCTGGATATATAGTGCAGGACCTGGTGCATCACTAAAAACTTAGTTAGTTCGTTTTTGATTTCTTCAGGTGCTGTAGTCTGATGGAAGCATTTGATGACTCACTACTGCATCCTCTTGGAGTTGATAGTACTGAAAATTCTGATACTTTGCTTGCAGATTCTTAAATATCCACTATCAGATAGCTAACTATCAGTGTCATGCGTCGTCATAATCTGTCATAATGTCGTTGAATCTCAGTAAACCATCGTCACTGCCGATAAGATTTCCCGAAAGTTGGCTTGAGTGGCATGATCACGAAAGAAAAGAAAGAAAACAAGAAAAAGAAGTTTATATATAAATAATTTGTTAAAGGGCAGAGCGCATATGAGTGATGTTAACTGGCCAACTTGCCAAGGCCACTGATTTTATATTGAATTTGAAATATTGTTTCATGAATTAAATTGAATTTTCAATTTTATCATGCATGTTTGTTAATATTGTGAAAAATTTGTTGACTTGAAGAAATTGTTACAAGTTTTTACTCACGTTTGCGAATGTATCAAAATTAATTGTCAATAAATTTTTACAGGTGAAAATTAGGTTCTTTTGAGCTTGAATCATCATAATCAGAATCATGGGAGCGCAAGATTTATTTGCATGCCTCCAGTTTGTAGAGTGTAATGCTTGTGATAAAGCATCATTCTGTAAACATTTGTTATAAATAAAAAACCATTTTATTTATGTACAGTATAATATATATATATATATTTATACTTTAATCACAATTGAGGGAAAATAAAAACAGTCATTATTTTTCTTGACTAAAGGCATAAAGTAATATTATTAAACTCTACTAGCTCGACATCTAGCGGCAATCCGCGAAAACAAGAGCATATTGTAAAAAAAACTCAAACAGCAACGGCATGGAGGTTATTTCAGTTGAATGAAAGTATAGGTATTCCTAGTATTTGCACTTTTTTAAATTTCTTATATTCTTGATGTTATACTTCTAAAACAAATGACCAAAAGATAAAAGAGCCATTACTTGATCCCACAAGTGAAGAAAAGTAATATTATTCAACTCTAAGTAATATTATTATTAAATTGCCAAATTTTCTGTAATTTTCCTTACCGCATCAATAATGTATTCTGCGCACCAACAATCCAAAAAGATACCAATGGCTCCGACAGAACAGATCAGGACGGCTAATATTCTTGTTCCTAGACCTCCAACACTGAAATCACAGAGAATTAGAGCTGCTGTTTCATTCTACAGCAGTCCTTTATTGCATTAATTGTTTATAAATTTACATACAAGCAGAATTACTGCTCCAGAAATCGCTATAAAGAAAATGCCGAATGTTTGCACGATGAGCTGTGTTATCCACCAACACGCCTTAAATTACAAAAAAAAAGAAAAAAAAACTTATTTTAACGATAAATTGGAAACTAAAGAAAAATAATTTTTATAATTCTGAAACATACTCAATAATGCGTTGAAGATGTAAAATGTTCTGTTTTAGAAAATATTCACAACATTGTGATAGTTTACGTCATAGCTCATGTTCTTCATATTCACTCTTCTGTTTCCATGTCGTAATTTAAAGAGATGCACAGCCCTTTGAGACAGTTTGTTCAATGATATGGTCAGTAATTCTAATTCTAAAGAAATGGTCATAGTCATGACTAGATAAAAGAGGTCTTTGACCGCCAAAACTCAAACTACAGTGATTCCTTCTAAAAAGAAGGCGCCTATCAGAGTCACAGTTGTATCTGTACCGAACGGAATCCATAATGGAAATGGTAAGTTTAACGATAAACCATCTCTTCAGTTTTACTGTAAATATCAGTGTGTTGGTTTAATGGTGGTACAAGAAACACCAAAAATATCAGAAAAAACGTAAAAAAGCAAATGAGAAAAGTCAACACAATTTTTTTTATAATTATTCACACATTTTTTCAATATATCACGATGTTGTTCGATGTGTTCAACGTAATCAGACAGACCTGTAGCAATTCCACGATGTATCTTAGCTATAATTGGCCGATATCTATTCAATATAATCAGCAATATTACAAAGTTACCAATGAGATGTAGTGTGCATACTGAAACATTTCCATAGGATTATCTCTTAGTTTAATGGCTGTTAATATCAAACATATGTTGAAATATAACATCACACCGCCATACAATGCAAACTGAGCACCACTAATTAATCTAAATTTTCTTGTTTTCAATGTCGGATATACTCCAGACATATACGCTGCATACCAATATTCTTCATACATGATGTTTGCCATGATTTCATCATCTTTCCTGCAAAGATGATCAATGTAATCCATTTTCGTCCGATGTTACCGACTGTATGGCTTTCATACAACTGAGACATTACACAACAATATTCCCTAGAATTTGTATATCGGTATATTATTCATTTATAAAACTGCCATATATCTGTTCCATTTACGTAAATTAAACGTATATTAAGTCTATGTTTGGATGGATTGGTTTAACTTATTGTTTCTCATCAGTGTCTGAATCTTTAAATATTTCATGAATCTAGTATAATATATTTTTCATTCAACAAGTGTTAAATATTATGGTTGTTTAAACATTTTGAATATTATTATTTTGATTGTTATATCTTATCGCTTTAGAGATTTTGGCAGCAGAGAAAATTTATTTCAACAGTTGTAGGATTTATGTATGTTTGTATCTTTCTTACGTTGTGCCATATAACATATATATGTGGTATACTATATAGAGTTAAGAAGTGTGATAGATTGAGAATAATTTCAAGAGTTTCAATATATTCTTGTATTATGTATTATGTGTGTTCGAGGTGGCACTGAAATGTTGTGGCTAGTTGCAAAGTTTCTTAGTGAAGCTAGCTGCTGAATCGAAATGATTTGGTGCATTTGAGCACTATTAGACTTAACTAAATCAAACAAACTAAAAGTAAAGGTAATTAAATTAAATTAACTGCTATATAAACACTCTAATATATTATAATTATGATGACATTAATAAACAAACAAAACATATTTAATACGAACAAACATTTAAATACTAACAAAGAATAGATGAATTCGCTAGTTACACTAATATTACCACAACTACACACTGAAGTATAACCTACGATCCATTATTAAATAAGACTACACAACTGAATATTATATATTGCTTGCAAATGCAACAGTAATTTGTTTTGTACAATGTACAAGTAGGTTAACAATTTTTATTCTACAAGATGAACACTAAGTAACTGCATGTATTTCCAAAGGGAAATAACAAAAATATACACAAATGCAGCAATTAATAAATTAGATTTACAAATATTATTTCAAGATGGACAAGAAATGGACGCCAACTGGACTTATTCCAAATGGAAAACTAACAAACTGCACAAAATTTCCAAAGAAAAATTGACTCACTGCACATTTCCAAATGGAAATTGAAAACGCACTAAATCACTCTAAAAACAAAGCTTTAAATCTTTAACTAAAATCTTAACACTTTATCTTAGTAATTAGCTCTCTTGTGTTTGAAAAACCTTATTCAATACCCTTCCTTCGTTTTTTTTGTATTGGTTATCACCACGCTAATAAATAGATTTTCATGGTGATATATATTATACAATTATAAAAATGTACGAAATATTATGTTTAGTTATTGTATGTACACTTATTCATTTAAATTTTATTGATAAAAATTTATTATTATAAATTTTTCTATTATGTTAAATTGTTTTTAAATTATTTAAGAATTTTTTCGTTTTTATAGAATCACTTCAAGAAAAACATATGCATTTTCGTTTATATAGAGACATATAAACAAAAACACACATATATGCATATAGAGTCACTTCAAGAATTCAAGAAATTACATGCATCCCTACAGCACCATCACTCAGAAGCCAACATTGTTCGTTGAAGCCTTGACTACCCTTGCCAATTACTTCTTCATCAGCAACACTCTTACTCGCCAAGCTGTGTTTGCCAGTCAGCCTACCACCAGAGTAACGCTCACCCACTCAAGCAGTGTTCGTTTGAGAAGAAGACGTTCCATCATCAGAGTAATGCTCAATCACAGCATTCACTCGAGAAGAAGATGTTCCTCACCAGAGCAGCGTTAACACATTCAAGCAGCGTTTGCTTCAGAAGAAGATGCCTCTAGTCTACTGTACACGTCTACCTTGCAGAGGTTACACACACGCCTCTCGCCATGCCAGATGATAACCTTCAAGCCTCTACATTCGTGTCGAAAAATTTCCCCAGGAGTGAGGATAATGTCATGGATGCCAGAAATATAGAAAAATATTTTATTAGTAATGTCAAGAAAAATGTAACATTCGCTGCAAATGGGACTATTCTGATAGAAGACCACCATTGTCTTTTAGAGTTCATGAACCTTGTTAGCATTGTGTACCCCTTCTTCTCACAGGGGAAGATTTGAACGAACTTTTAGAAGGCATTCTTTCAAGAAAGTCTGAATCAACATTCTACCAGTTAACATTAGTGGCAGTTTAATTTAAATCAATCTCGCTAGCTTCAGTGTAGTTACAAGCATATTGTAAAGATTGAATTCTTTTAAAGAATAATATAATTATTTTAAAAATAGTGGTGTTCACGTGATTATCACTAATACTTTTCTCTTAAACATATATACTCATAAGCCCTTTACTAAACCGCTCACACCACAAACCACTACTTTTATCATCTGGTTAGTCAGAACTGGCGGAAGCAGGTATGAGAGCCCTAGTCATAATATCAGGTGTTCGAGAAAGCTAGTGAGGGGTAACTCGTTTTGGGCTGTATTTGGAAGCAATTATGAACCGCATGTCCAAATTTTCAACAATATTAGAAAGTGGGCTTATTTTGGAGGTTATTGCCAAATTTCGTTGTTATTATTATTCTGATTATATTGGGGTCTACCTGGATAAGACTTAAATCGTGAATTATTTGAATTATTAACTCGAGAATTATTATTATTACTATAATATTGATATTATAGCGATTATTGTTATGTACTCTGCGATTAAAAGTTTTAGGAATATTAAAACTGTTAGGCATTTTACCAAAGTTAGTGCGGGGTTTTGATCAGGATATACTTGTGCAGTCCACGTCAAAATGTAAAACGGAACAGTGGCGTTAGGCCCTATTCTTTCTACATTAAAAACTCTTCGAGTGGTAGTAGGTTTTAATGGTGGTTTCTGATTTTTATAGCATGGAAATGCATTTGTCCGCAGAAACGACATGGAAATGGGGATGTGCGAGGATTAGAAGTTTTCGAAGTGACAGCGAAAACTGTAGGATTTGTTTCCGAAGCCTGTACTTCTTTTAGGGCATTGGCATAAGAAAGTGCTTAGTCTAATTTTTGACGTAGCTTTGTTCGTACGAAGTGGTTGAGGAAGTGACTTCAGGAACGCATCAGTGGTGAAGGTTTCAGGAGACTCTGTGGGTAGAGACTGAATATTAGCCATTTGCTGTAGGAGTATTAGAGGGGTTTTCTCTTTACGAAATCAGGCTAGGAGTCGCTCTGAAATTACAGGATACGTTATAGTTGTACCCTGGCATTCCAATTCCGCTTTCTGGGTGTCATAAAATACTTTCGCTGAACCTGAGAGTCTAAGTGGGCACTGGTGCGCAATTACCCTTGTTTAAATTTCTAGGTTGGCCGCGTCATCCCAGACAGAAAGGCTAGTGCGATGGCTAATTTGATCTAGAAAATCTGAAACACTGGCTGAATTTTCGCCACCGAATGTGGGCAAACTATTTATCAATTGTAAATTTCTCATGGGGCTAGCAGGTTGATTGCTGGGGGTGGTAGGAGGATTGACTAATAGCTACTGTGGAAGTAGGTATCCAACTGCGGCGTCGATTTTCATGTTTTGTCCGTTTATACATTTTGGAAATACGAAATTCACAAGGGATAAGGGTGCAAATACTAAAATTTTAAAATGAAATTCAATAAAAAATTCAATTATGGGAAATATTTGATATTTCCGGTGAGAAAATAATTGAAAAAGCAGTAAAATTATCTGATGGATAATTTTTTTTAATTAGTTAATTGAAAATTGTACGTACTTGTTAATTTGTGGATTCTGGTTGATAATATCCCAAACAGCTGGCACCAATGTAATGTAATTGGGGTGTTTGTTGTAGTAGTAGTAGCTTGTATAGCACGAGCGGTTTTGTAAAGGGCTTGTGTGTATGTTTGAGAAAGAGAGAGAAGAATTAGAAATAAGTAAAAGATCACCACTTTTTGAAATAAATATATTATTCTCTAAGTGAATTTAAGTACTTTTATAATATCACAAGTATTATGTTTACAAATCAATTATTTATCTAGAATAAGAGCTAAACTCTTGAACTGGTTCTGATTCCTGAAGTGTTCTGGTTGGATGTCTGCTTCAGACTCTTCTTGTTTGACAGCAGAATGCAGACTGTCTTGAAAAAATCTCTTCTAATTGTTCGTTCAAATCTTGCCCTATGAGAAGAAGGGGTAGACAATGCTAACAAGGTTCATGAACTCTAAAATACGATGGTGGTCTTCTACCTGAATATTCCCTTTTGCAGCGAATGTTACATTTTTCTTGATATTACAAATAAAATATTTTTCTATATTTCTGGCATCCATGACATCACCCATACTTACTTATTTAGGTATTTTACTACTTTAGTTTCTTGTAACCAGTTTAAGCCGATCAGCTAAAGTTTATTGCTTACTAATAGCGTTTCTTCATTATGAACTTAGCACCTTTCTTATACGAGAATAGCTGTTTCGCTTGTACGCTTGCAAGCCCTACTGCAATCGCATAAATCTTCACATTATTTGGTCAAGTTTAAGGTATATTTCTTTTACCTATTCATTTCTCGTTCTATTTAACAACTATTTCGTTGTATAGTTCAATCCTTCACTGTGAAGGTGTATCCATACCTTGACCCACTTAATTACCTTCTATTTTATGACCACTTGTCTTCGGTTATAACCATTTCACTAACTTTTATTTAATTTTCATTATTCAGATTAACTCCTGATGGTCCTCCGATCTGGAAATTGACTTCCGTCTCATGGAAAAGGACATGGAGCTCGCTGTCCGGCTGTAGATTCCATCTACTTGGCGTGTAAGCTCGACATGTTGGCTCGGTGTATTTTCTCCATAACGACACTACCACACTTGCTTCCAACTGGGTTGTAGATAACATCAAGCCTATTTTGCTCTAAGCTCTGTGCGAGTCGTTTGAAAATAATACTGTATTGTGGAATTGGTGATTCAAGTTCTTAATAATAGAGATTTATTTGTTTGTTAATTCTTGATGGGTTTTTTTTGTTACCCTCCAGGTCTTCATTCCAGGTTTCTTTACTTTTGAACGTTAACTTTTTTTCACAGATATCCGATGCCCACTGTTGAAGACTTTATCTACTTTTTAAAATTGAAAACCGATTTATTCGAAGCCGATTTTTCAATACTAGCTGCAGAAAAAGATAAAAAGAAAACTACAATTATTACGCCAGTCAGACTATTTGGACGAGATCCTGAAAGAAGGACATCTTGGTTCTATTAGTGATGTTTCTGTAGTGTTTTTGTACTTTATTGATTTTCGATGTAAAAAAAACACTACAAACTTAAGAACCACAATTTCGACAACACATATAACTCTAATTAACATTATTTAGATGACAGAATTGTCTAATAAACTGAAATAGCACTTTATATAGAAACCTAATCCCACCCTCTCCCAAAAGTGCCCTTACATGAATTTTTTCCAGGGAGATGTTACAAGTGAAAGTTGTAGCACTTTGCGTGCTAGGTGATATACCAAGTTTGAAGAAAATAGACGCAGCCATTTTTGAAAAATTGCAAAATCGTAAAAAAAAAACTTGTAAAGTGGTACTTCCGGTTGAGGAATTTAGACAGATAACGTACTGTCAGATCCCATGGTGATACCTAAACGGAATATCAAGTTTGAACTTTCTCCGATTTTTCATTTTTGAGCTATGCAGTTCACATAGACAGACCATTTGATAAAATACATTTCATTGGACTCAGGGGACATCAAAACGGATATTTCCGGTGAAAACTGGCTATCCAAAATTTGACACGATTACAATACTTCCTCATACAAGGAGTAAGAGAAAGTAAAAAACAGTTTGGAACAATCAGTTTATTGGACAAATGTATAAATTATATTTTAATATATTTTTAGTATTTCATAAAAGACAAATTGTTCTAATTTATCTATAATTATTTCAGATTAGTATAAAATTTAATAACAAATTTCCTTGATATTGCCACGCTCAGTGTCGAAACGTAGGAAAGAAAACTAAATGTAATCTTTTTTAAAAGAAAAAATATTAAGGCTGTAAAGCGGTTCATTCATCAACATAATCAGCACAACGTAACAAAGATACAAACATCCATAAATCCTACAACTGTTAAAAGAAGTTTTCTCTGCTGCCAAAATCTCTAAAGCGATAAGATATAACAATCAAAATAATAATATTCAAAATGTTTAAACAACCATAATATTTAACACTTGTTGAATGAAAAATATATTATACTAGATTCATGAAATATTTAAAGATTCAGACACTGATGAGAAACAATAAGTTAAATAAATCCATCCAAACATAGACTTAATATACGTTTAATGTACGTAAATGGAACAGATACACGGCAGTTTTATAAATGAATAATGTACCGATATACAAATTCTAGGGAATATTGTTGTGTAATGTCTCAGTTGTATGAAGGCCATACAGTCGGTAACATCGAATGAAAATGGATTACATTGATCATCTTTGCAGGGAAGATGATGAAATCATGGCAAACATCATGTATGAAGAATATTGGTATGCAGCGTATATGTCTGGAGTATATCCGATACTGAAAACAAGAAAATTTAGATTAATTAGTGGTGCTCAGTTTATTGTATGGCGATGTGATGTTATATATCAATATATGTTTGATATTAACAGCCATTAAACTAAGAGATAATCCTATGGAAATGTTTCAGTATGCACACTACATCTTATTGATATCTTTGTTTGTAATATTGCTGATTATATTGAATAGATATCGGCCAATTATAGCTAAGATACATCGTGGAATTGCTACAGGTCTGTCTGATTACGCTGATCACATCGAACAACATCGTAATATATTGAAAAAATGTGTGAATAATTATAAAAAAAATGTACTGACTTTTCTCATTTGCTTTTTTACGATTTCTCTAATATTTTTGGTGTTTCTTGTACCACCAT